>CAJNOL010000177.1:201032-214654 GCA_905250125.1 Rotaria sordida | reverse complement strand
TTATCATTCTCATCCCCATTGTTATTAATAAAACATTAACCGGTTAAATAACCTATTCTCTTCATTTATCATTACAAGGTCCGGTAAGAATGTTTATTTACTTTTACGTGAGATCTCTCGTTCCCGTTGCAGACCGGGTATTTAATATTTGATTGTTTTCTGGCCTAACCTTAGAGTGGGGCAAGAGTCTAAGACATTTCCATAAACGAGAACCTCACAGATACGAACTTTACACATACGAAACAATTTTGAAAAATCTGAAAGTGAAACCCACTATCGATTGTGTAGTGTTTTTCCTCGTCTCGGATATTTATATATGAGACTAATTTCTCGCGATTATGTGGTTTTATTAATTGATCAATTGAACTATCTATCAATTGCACAATTTCAATTCTATTATCGTTCATCGTCACTGACACGTTTCTCATCTCAAAGTTTTTGCTCTAAAGATATTTCATCATATGTGAGGGTGAAATGAGATGGTTTCATGTTTTATGTGACAGTTCAATGATATCTTTGAGAATAATAAGTTATAATTGAATACGAAAAACTAATTGATCTTTATCGAGATGATAATTTTTAATTTCATTGAGCGAAAAGCCAGTTCAGATCACTTGAGTTTCTGAATAGCGTTTTAAATTTTATAGTAATAATCTCCTTATCAATAAAAAGAAAAATACAAACACAATCATATAAAACTTGTCTTCGAAGAAATGTTTGTACGTTGGAAATTTGTTTTTATCTTATATTTATTCTACTTCAGTGGGATTCTAATTCGTTCTCAAATATATCATTAGTATATATTTTCTCATTGTTTTTGCTTTTCTATTCTTTGCTTGTCATTGAATATTTTGATTTTAATTATCTGACAATCGAAATTCGTTCAAATGGTATTCGTCACTAACATATTGTTTGCGATAGATCATATTGATGAAACATTTTTGTTTATATGTTGAAATATCCGATATGTCAAAATATTTTTAGTCTCGCACATTTTGCATATAAAAAATATACATCAGTTCCAATGCTTTGACTAACTGTAAATTTTATCATGTCAAATAAGTCTTGAAAAAAACTCAATCTGATATCAACTTTATTTTATCTGTCCGATAAATGATTAAAGACTGTCGCATTATCTATATGAAAATCAAAGTTTTTTCTACATAAGATGTATTGATTTCAATCGTCTTTCTCCAAAAATTTAGCTTTTGCAGAGCAAAATTATTTTTCGTTTCAACTCAGAAAAAGAATGAATATTTTTCGAATCAGTTTTGATAGAAGGGTGTGGGTGTGGGTGGATGAGGGTGTGCGTGTGGATGTGGGTGCGGGTGGGTGTGGGTATGGATGTGGGTGTGGGTGTGGGTGTGGGTGCGGATGTGGGTGTGGGCGGGTGAGGGTGTGCGTGTGGGTGCGGGTGGGTGTGGGTATGGATGTGGGTGTGCGTGCGGATGTGGGTGTGGGTGGGTGAGGGTGTGCGTGTGGGTGCGGGTGGGTGTGGGTATGCATGTGGGTGTGCGTGCGGGTTGGGGTGTGGATGTGGGTGCGGGTAGGGGTGTTGGTGTGACTAGGGAGAAGGTTTACACCCACACCCGAGTAAAATGTATTGCTTTTCGCGAGGCTCGTGATGCTGGTGCTGCATTCATAACCCGACAATGGGGTGTCGAAAATGTTCACCGCTCGATACGATTTGTTTTTCAATGGTGGGAAAAGTCCTATGATGAATGTTTTGCAGATTACTCAGCATGTAGCCGTAACCTCAAGTTATCGAAAGAGAGTCAAAACATCATTCTCAATGCAAGAGGTAAACAAAGAAAAAGTTCCTCTACTGTAGCAAAAGAAATCCCCGAGAGACAGAAGGAGTATGTTACCCGAAGCACGAGCGATAATTATCGACACATGGCAGGATTGAAGCCTTTTCATGTTATTCAAAAGCCTCTGAAAATGGAAACTCATATTTCAGATCGTTTATGACTTTGCAATTGGTTAAGAGACTGGACTCAGAAGGATTTTTTACATCTTGCACCGGCTGATGGGTTTTTCGTTTGGTCAGTATACAAGCCGAATCACCAAAATGATAGAGTTTGGACCACATGTATCGAAGAGATTGAAAAGGATCAAAGATACCGTGAGATGGTAAAGAATCAAGCATGCATTGGCGTTTTTGTCATTTTCACTGCCAAAAAATGACTTTGGGTAGTAAAAGATAAAGGTGAATCCTGGACTGGTCAATATTTCTGTGACACAATTTTAGTTCAACACGTGTTTCCTTTCTTGAAAAATGAAGAAAATGTGATTGATGTGGATGAAGTCATATTTGTTCATGATAAAGCACCGTGTATGAAAGCAAATATGACTCAACAATTGATACAAGAGAACAATATCAATTTTTGGGGTAACAATATTTGGCCCGAAAATTCACCTGATCTAAACGTAGCTAAACACATTGGAACAATAATCAAAGATGAAGTAGAGAAAAGAATGTTGTCAGAGACTGCAAATGATCGGTATAGCAAAGAAACATTGAAAAATCATATCACGGGCGTCTTGCAAAACATGGAAAATGACACAGAACTTTTTGAAAGCCTTTTATGTTCATACCCATCAAGACTGCATGCTGTGAAAAAAGCCAACAGTGGTCACACAGATTATTGATTATGCTAATGAACTTCAGAAAAAATAAAGATTGAACTAATAAATCTACCAGTATAAATTCAAATAGATTTCAAATAATATCTTCTGAAAAAAGTTTTCTCAGTCGTGTATTTTGCCCTATCCTAAAAGTTTCAGTAAACCTATAGTCAATGACTATCGATCCCATTACGAACTATACCTGTTAACTCAATTCTTCACGAGCTTTCATTTGATATAAAATTCAATATTGATATCATTTGCTATTGAAGCTATACCCCCCGGGCAAAACATTTTTGGCAACCCTGTACATTTAGTGAGAATAAAAATCTCTATGATCGTATAACAATATGTGTTATATGATATTTCTTTATTTCAATCTATCTTAGTATATTTCTCAGAAGTGAATTGATCGTATCGAAGGACTCTTTTCTATTCAACTCTTCATTTGCTTGCAAGAAGAAAGATTAACGAAAAATTACATAAAAAATTAACTAATGAAATATCTTTCAAACTATGATCAGATTTATCTTTATTTTATGTTTAATCTATGTTCATGGAATGGCGGCGAAGATTTTGAGTTACATGAATGTTTTCAATATTAGTCTGCACTAAGTACTTAGTCAACTTTGATATTATGAACTTCAAACAATGCAATCTTTTTGGACCTAGTTTAAATAGTAAGGATTTTGTCATGATTGAATGTCCATCAATATGTTTCAATATCTTCATCTGTTATTTTACAGTGACAACAAGTATAAACTTGATAAACACATGTTTTTTTTAGTTCAGACAAATCTAAATAAAGAAAATTAATGAAAGAATCTGCTTGTTTTTATAACATATCATAAATAGACGTTTCAAGAATTGATTATGTTAATGAATAATTAATATTTGTTGTTTGTAAAAATTTATTTGACTTGTTTGTGGTGTCAATTTAATTTTGAAGGATTTTCTTTTGAAAAATGTTCACTGAGTAACAGTAGCAATACCTTGAAAGTCAAATAATTCATCAAAACTCAGATGGCCTTTTAATCAATTGTTTGAAATATTGTCTTCTTTCTTTTTTGATTATATGATTTCTGCTTGTCGAAAGTTATTTAAATGATTCAATGGCATTTTCATCGACAATTGTTTGAGAAATAGATTGATCGAACAGCGTCCGTATATTCCATACGTCTGCGCTTCCCGATAAACGGTTTTACTATGTGAATTAAATATTGTTCGATAATATTCCTCGTCAAATAGAAGTTTAACAATGCCTAGATGATTATAGAATATAGAGGCATACGGAGCAGTACGTCTATTAGAATTCAAAATTTTTTTGACAGTTCATTTATCAATTTAAAAAAATATTGTTTTAACTTATCGATAATTCCTATTGAGACAACGATAATAAAATTTGATTGCGAGAGCGTAGTCGATTGACCAGCGCGATTATTTGCAATATCAGCAGAAAAATCCGTAGTCAGAGAACACTTAACAGAATCGTAAGTTAACTACATTATGTTTGATAGTTTTGTTTAGGTTGATGCATTTATATAAAAACCTCGAAGTTTTCCTATTTTAATATAATTAGATCAAACATTAATTATTCTACTCAATTATATAGTTTCTATTTCCTTTTAATTCTATCTTGTTTAAACATTTGATCATTTTCGAAATTCGCTGAGCACAGACTTTTACTCTTAGCAGTGTTCGGATTCGTTTTTTTTATTTGTTTGCTTCGGTAATGATAATTCACTTGAGTTTGAAACTTTCTTATTTTTCTATAGGTAAATAGAAAAACTGTACTTCTATCGAACCAAGATACTTTTAGTGGTAGTCATGCTTTATCTTAATTTTTTTCGTAGAATTTTCTTCATTTTTTCTTCAGAAAATTTTAATTATTTGTGTATTAGACATTGTTCCATTAATATATGATTTTTTCTAAAGCATTGATTCCTCTATCGATTTATGTAATATTAGCCTGACTTATGTCAAATATTCTCGAAAAGCTTTCGCGACAAGCGCGAGAATCTAGCTTTTTTCTTATATATCATACGGGCTAAATTTTAACAGTAAGACTCATTTATCTCTTCAGATTCAAGTTGCCTCTCTTTGATATCTTGGCGACATTCAAGTTAAATACATAGATCTCTGTTATTTAAAACAATGTTGTGTCATGTAAAATATGGAGTTGAAAACGTTCAATGCACGAATTTTTGATTTTTATTAAATTTTTGGATACGATAGAAGTTTAAAAACAAATGAAACCGATCTACTTTAATAAAATTCTTAATGATTTATCAAACTACACCAAATCAGTAACTTTCGAGGTTCTTCAGAAAATACATTAAACTGAATAAAAGTAAAATTTGTTTTAGTTTAGCCGCTTTCTGTATATCATAATGTAATTGCAATTGATTGTTTCATCTAATTGATCAAATATTAAGATGATTTCAAGTTTCGTATTTTCTTTTTATTTATTGATTTTCAATCATAAATATCTGAACTTAATGATGATCAACTTTTAGGAATGAGAATCTCAGGCATTCTTTCAAACACATCCAAATCTTGTCGATACTGTTCGATGCCGCTCCTTTGAAAATAATAAATCTGATGTATTAAAAAAACGATGTATTTACATATATATAATTTTTATCAAGCAATCATTCCATCGTTATCAGTACAAAATTCTACTGATGGACAAACAAGTTCAATTCCATAATGACTACATAGATCATTCATTCGTTGTCGAAGATATAAATTACTTGCAGCACCACCAACAGGAACTTAAAATAGATATACTATAAAAAAATAAAAATAAAATTCTTGTCTTTTGACATACTAATCTTTGTTTCCATTGTAGCTTTTGAACAGTGTCACAGAATAATATTGCTCGATGTACACGAATTTCTATGTCTGACAATGCTTGTTTGAACACATGCAGCAAAATCTTTTTTTTGTTCATCTATACTTGATGATCCTGAATGTATAATATCATAAATATTATTACTGTTTGTAATAAGAGATAAAAATACATACCACAAGAAATATTTTCATTTCCAATGACTCGTTGAATTTGTGATAACATACTACCAAAACTAAATGAACAATCTTTCATTTTAGCTGAATATTTTGATGTTATTAATTGATATAATTTTTCATCGCTTTCGCATGGTAACTATCCAATCACTACTCCTCCTGTCATATCCTGAACAAGTGGATGTTCATGTAATTTCATTTCATGTGTACTCTATATTTAATATACGAAACTTCTCGATATTCATCTACGATAAAAAAGAAACTTTTTACTAACTTTATCAAATGCTTCACCAAGTCGTTAAAACTTATCAACATCTTCCACAATACCAAAAATACAATGGTCTTCACTGACTAATAAAACCATATATGGAAATGGAACACTACAAATGAAAACTATACATCCACACATTTCAACAGAATTGTATATGCATGTGGTTCCGTATGGTGAATGGGAATGAATGATAGATGTGTATATTTTTGAAAAAGTTGACGAGTAAAATTTATTCCTTGCCAAAGTGAAATAACAAGACCGGGTTTAACAGTTGTAGCAGTGGCAGCTATCGACTAGACTAAATAAGAATTCAATGAAATCTATTAAATATGTCAATATGATCAATTTCAACACTAAATAAACATGATTTTTTTTACAATGAATTTACAACTATGTTTTATTCTTGTTTTGAAATTGATGTTAGATATTTAATTGACTTACATTCCATTCAATATCCTTCATAATTTCAGCTACAATTGGTACTAAATTGTCATAATGATGATTTTTTGCAATACTTAGTACAATACCACTCCATCATTGACTTAGAATGGTTCGTTGACCATCAACAACAGCTGCTGCTGTATCATCACAACTCGTTTCAATATCCAATATTCTCAATGAATGATAAATTTGATTAATTGATAAATTTTGAATCATTTATCTAACTAAAAAAACATATTATCAATTAAATCATCAAAATTTATTTGAAGATACAACCAGTCAGATTCTATCATTTTCAAGTTTCTACTTTTGAGACGATGAAATAATTAAACATGCACAATATGAACGTACAACAAAACGATATGAGATCAAGAAATCAAGTACATTTGCGTCAGGATTAAAAAAAAAGAAAAGAGATTTTGTTCATTATTTCACTCAAGCCAAGATCTCCAAGAACACTACGTTTTTCTTTAAGTTCTTTCTAAAAAATTAAGAAAAAAAAATAGAGTCAAACAGAATTCTTAAGCTAATAACTATCTAACTCAAAGTCAAGAAAGCTTATTCACACACCATCTATGTACATCAAAAGTATAAAATTATATCCTTTTTATGCATAATGTGTTCGTGTATTCCATTTGTAAGTGTACGTATGAAATACAAAAAAAGCTAACGAAATCCAAATTAACAAAGAGAAAAAGAAATGTAACTGTTGATGGAAACAACAATTAGAAGAAGAATAAAAGTAATTGTTTTTGACAAATATTTAATCTGACTAAACAAAATAAACGCAAGGAATCAATTAATAATATATCTATGATGGCAAAGAAGCAACAGAAAAGGAAATAAAAACACATGCAAAAGTGTATGTGTGTGTTATATAGTATATGTATATCACGATAATAGCAGATTTCATTATCTAAGACCATGATCTTCGAAGAAATTTTGTAGCGTTTCTTCCGAGAAATAAACATATAGAGAGAGGCTATAAAGCAAAGATATATGCCTATGATTGTATCATTCTTATCAATCATTATATAAAGAAGAAGAAGAAGAAGGAGAATTAAAATGCAAAACAAGCATCCTCCAATAATTTATATGGAGAACAATGAAAAACAAAAAAAAAATCAAAGTAATCCGTTTTCACAAAGTATTTCTTGTAGTTGACCATCTTGTGAATTATATACAGCAAATGTGTGTTTTGATTTATTGTGTTTATTGGAAATTATTTCGTATTTCTTTTTGTTGCTATATCTTAAATGTAGATATGTGTAAGTAGCTTTTTTACTCAAAATTCAAAAAAACGAATTTCTAAAAAAAACATCTTACCTGTTGAATAACATCTCGATGATTAATTGCTTTGAATACACTTTTTTTTACTTGTTTCTTGAATTTCACATCCAATATGAATTTATCACAGATGCAATAAACCTTTTCGAAATTGAACATAATATTAAGTTCACAGATCTATTTATTTCTATAGTCTTATATATAGAAGAATTTGAAATTAGATTTACTTATACTGCCGAAATATTTATCAAGTAATTCAACATAACGATGAATTGCTTCAAATGTTAATAATTCATTATCTTCTTGTTCAATGGTACAACAAAAATAAAGACTAGTATATCTTTGTAAAACAAAAAAAGCCAAGAACAAGTTATTTATTCAAAAAAATTGGATCTAAACAAAGAAAAAAAAACATTATTTTCTATCTTGAAAATTCAATTTAATAACAATCATTAACATACATATCACTCAGAGTTAAGTATAATAAGAGCAGTTGTTTTACTTCAATCATTAGTTAATGATCAGCAGCATATTTGGCAAGTAGAAACCGTTGTTAGATCGTTGTCTCGGTTAAACTTGAAATTATATTCCTTGTTGTTTCGTTCATATTATCAGCATGGTTATCATATGCATAACGAGAAAAAAAATCAAATCGATGATGTCCTTGTTTGTTTTTTCGTTCTTGTTGGAAAGAGAAAAACAAGGTTCTTCAAAATTAACAACGTATGAGACAAGGTATCTAATGCAATAACATTGGAGTTATCGCACGCATGACAAATACATGCAAGTCGGAAAGAAATAATCATAAAATAAATGACGTTGATGGGTTTTTTTCCTTTCATTTGTTGTTTACAACCATATTTTCGATTGAAACTAGATAACGTTTGTTATTCAGTGTCAACGAAAAAAAAATACTCACATGTGACGTCGTGAAAAAATTCAGAAAAAACAACGCACATCGACTGTATAAATAGAAAAGGTAAAATCTGTCCAAATAGCAATTTTTATTATTGAATCACACTCAATTCTCGATCAACCAGCAAACGTTTTACTCAAAATGAGTGGGCAACAAAGACGATACATGTCTGAAAACTATTTCGTCATCTGGGTCAATGAAAATATTGATATGACAAATGAAGATTGCCAACATACACTCACACAATTGCGCGGTGTCGTTAACCAAGTCACTCCTTGCACAACAGCTGAACAATGTATTCAACATCTCAATGAAAATAAGGAGGAAACATCATTTGTTATCTCCTCCGGTGTACTTGGACAACATCTCATACCAGATATTCATTACATGCCAAAATTAGATGCTATATACATCTTATGTAGCAACAAACAACATCATGATGTATGGACCAAAAATTGGACAAAAATTAAAGGTGTTCATACTACAATTGACTCCATATGTCAAGCATTGCAAATAGCTATCAAGCAATGCAATCAGAATACCACTTCTATAAGCATCATTGGTGCAAATGAAGGTGGCTCTAGCGAAAATCTCAATCAGCTACCATCTTCCTTCATGTATACCCAAATATTCAAGGAAATTCTCCTTGATATGGAACATGGCCAAGAAGCCATTAAAGACTTCGTTACATATTGCCAAGAACAATACAAGGACAATACCAAAGGACTCGAGTTAATCGATGAATTTCAAAGTGCTTATCATCCAACGCTGGCATTATGGTGGTATACACGTCCATGCTTCACGTTCAACATGCTCAATCGGGCCTTACGAACATTGGATGGCGACATTATCATCAGAATGGGATTTTTCCTGTGTGATGTTCATCGACAAATTGAAGATTTATACAGCAAACAGGTCAGTCAATATCATGGGAAATCGTTTCTAGTTTATAGAGGCCAAGGATTATCGACAAGCGACTTCGATAAACTCGCAAAAAACAAAGGTGGTCTCATATCTTTTAATAATTTTTTATCCACCAGCACAGATCCTGATGTCTCCTTCGCTTTCGCCGAAAGCACCTTAGAAGCAACCGATATGGTTGGTATCCTTTTTCACATAACCATCGATTCCACAGCTTCATCGACACCTTTCGCCTCTATCCAGGAGGTGAGTTATTACAAGGATGAAGAGGAAACTCTCTTCTCCATGCACACCGTCTTTCGAATTGGTGAAATTAGAAAAATTGACAAGAAAAGTCTACTTTATCAAGTGGACCTTAAACTTACCTCAGATGACGATCAAGAGCTTCGTCAATTAACCCACCGTATACGAGAAGAGGTAGGCGGCACTGGATGGTATCGACTGGGTCAATTGCTGCTCAAGATTGGTCAATTTGACAAGGCCGAAAAATTATACACGGCACTACTAGAACAAGCATCCAACGACAGCGATAAAGCATATATCTATGACCAGTTCGGATGGGTGAAAAAAGACAGAGGGGAATATGCAGACGCAGCTTCATTTTACCAAAAATCAATCGAAATCAATCGAAAAACTCTACCCCAAGATCATCCGACATTGGCTACTTCCTACAACAACATCGGTGCAGTGTATGACAACATGGGTGACTACTCGAAAGCACTTGAATTTTACGAAAAAGCACATAAAATCTCAGAAAAAGCTCTGCCTTCGAATCATCCTCATTTCGCTTCTTCTTACAACAACATCGGTCAAGTGTATAACAATATGGGTAACTACTCGAAAGCACTTGAATTTTACGAAAAAGCACATCAAATCTTCGAAAAAGATCTGCCTCCGAATCATCCCAATTTGGCTATATGCTACAACAACATCGGTCTCGTGTATAGCAACATGGTTGACTACTCGAAAGCACTTGTATGTTACGAAAAATCATATAAAATCTACGAAAAAGGTCTGCCTCCAAATCATCCCAATTTTGCTACTTCCTACAACAACATCGCTTTGGTGTATGATGACATGGGTGACTACTCGAAAGCACTTGAATTTTACGAAAAAGCACTTAAAATGAGAGAAACAGCTCTGCCTCCGAATCATCCCGATTTGGCTACTTCCTATAACAACATCGGTGAAGTATATAACAACATGGGTGACTACTCGAAAGCACTTGAATTTTACGAAAAAGCACATAAAATCTCAGAAAAAGCTCTGCCTCCGAATCATCCCTCATTGGCTACTTCCTACAACAACATCGGTCTCGTGTATAACAATATGGGTAACTACTCGAAAGCACTTGAATTTTACGAAAAAGATCTCGAAATCACGAAAAAAGCTCTGCCTCCGAATCATCCCAATTTGGCTATATGCTACAACAACATCGGTCAAGTGTATAACTACATGGGTGACTACTCGAAAGCACTTGAATTTTACGAAAAAGCACATAAAATCCTCGAAAAAGCTCTGCCTCCGAATCATCCTTCATTGGCTACTTCCTACAACAACATCGCTTCGGTGTATGATGGCATGGGTGATTACTCGAAAGCACTTGAATTTTACGAAAAATCACATAAAATAAAAGAAAAAGCTCTATCTCCAAATCATCCCTCATTGGCTACTTCCTACAACAACATCGGTCTCGTGTATAACAACATTGGTGATTGCTCGAAAGCACTTGAATTTTACGAAAAAGCACATCAAATCTTAGAAAAAGCTCTGCCGCCGAATCATCCCTCATTGGCTACTTCCTACAACAACATCGGTATCGCGTATAAGAACATGGGTGACTACTCGAAAGCACTTGAATTTTACAAAAAATCACATCAAATAAGAGAAAAAGCTCTGCTTCCGAATCATCCCGATATGGCTCAATCCTACAACAACATCGGTCTCGTGTATAAGAACATGGGTGACTACTCGAAAGTACTTGAATTTTACGAAAAAGCACTTAAAATAAGAGAAGAAGTTCTGTCTCCGAACCATCCAGATTTAGCTACTTCTTACGATAACATCGGTATGGCGTATTCCGACAAAGAAGACTACTCGAAAGCACTCTCATTCTTAGAAAAGGCACTTGTTATCCGTCAAAAATCACTTCCATCAACACATCCTCTAATTAAAGTAACGAAAGATAACATTGATCATGTTAAAAAGAAAATGTAAACGGTTGTTTTTGCTTGCTCAATAAATTTATTCACATTACTAATCGTTTCGATTTTTCTCGGCTGATTTTGGCTTATCCGCGCGCGCGCGCGACAAGTGAGAGATCCCTTGCCAATGCCATAGGTACCACAGGCGGACCACGCCGGACTGGTAGGACAATGGTCGAAGGTATGCCGTATGAACGGTTAGAACCAACGACACATAGAGGCCTTCCCTAGTACTACACTGCTTCGCTATGGCACGAAAGTTTCTGTCCCTATTGAATCAGACAACGTAGTTCTCTGACCCACACTAATAACATTCATAACTCAACTCAACTCATCTCATCTCAAAAGTGCTCATACTCATAATAACTGATAGTATTTATTTTTTCTCGAAATAAGTTATCTCAACTCAACTCAACTCAACTCAACGTGTAAAAAAATTTTTGTCCTACCTCTCAATGTTATATGATATCGTAGCTCATCTAAAAAAAGGGTGTGGGTGTAGGTGCGGATGTGGATGCAGGTTAGGGTGTGCGCGTGCGCGTGTGAACGTGGGTGCGGGTTGGGGTGTGCGTGTGCGTGTGGATGTGGGTGCGGGTAGGGGTGTGGCTGTGAGTGTGATTAAGGAGAAGGTTTACACCCACATCCGCGCACACACACACACACCCTTCAAAATTCTGGTCGGACAAAAGCTGCGCACTAATATTAGCTTTAATTTGAAATCACCCCAAGCTCACTACCTCATTTTACGAGGAAGTTATATTAGTTCTCCTGAAGGCCAAAAATGGCCTATGAATCAGCTGGAAATCCGGTCTAGTACAACCAATCGAGCTGAAATTTTTACAAGAAGCGTATCTCTCTAGCATAAGTCATCTCTGAAAGTTTCAGCTCAAATGTACTATCCAAAGTGGGAAATCGTTTCTGAGGGAGAGGGTCTTAACAGGTTTAAGAGAGACAAGATACAGGATCTTTTTGAACCTCTACTCATACAGCTCTTCAAGGTTCAGGAGTTACATATCTTTTCTTCCATTCTCGAAGTAGTTTTCTATCTCTGTCAGTAGAGCATTATGGGCTGATTTGCACTAGATATGAACTTATCTCTTATGATGAACTGACTCTATTGAGGTCGTTCCCTCAGAAAAAATCAATTTTGCTCGCATTTATTGACTTTTTAATTTATAGCTCGATATATAAAGCAAAGTGTCCACTCTTAAATGCACTATAGTTTATTGATTTTATGATGAAATTTACGGATATTACATCGGTTTTTCTTCAGCCTCAGGCTGAAGAAAAAACTCTTTTTATAAAAACTTTGATTTTTAAAGTATTTCAGGCTTGTGGGCAAGGGGGAACAAACTGATTTCAATAGCTGAAATCAAGTTGAAATCATTTGAAATCACCTGAAATCATCTGAAATCACCTGAAATCACTTGAAATCACCTGAAATCACCTGAAATCACCTGAAATCATCTGAAATCACGTGAAATCACTTGAAATCATCTGAAATCACGTGAAATCATTTGAAATCATACAAACTTAGGGGCGGCACTTTAACTTTAAATGTTAAATTGGTTGAAGTTTAAAGTACTATATAATGGGGGTACCCTTGAGTCATCATATACTATATATTGAGGGTACCATTAGGTCATCATATACTATATGTTGGGGGTGTCCTTGGGTCATCAACTACTATATAATGGGGGTGTCCTTGGATCATCATATACTATATATTGAGGGTATCCTTATGTCGTCATATACTATATATTGAGGGTACCCTTAGATCATCATATACTATATATTGGGGGTACCCTTGGGTGATCAACTACTATATGATAGGGTATCCTTGGATCATCATATACTATATATGGGCGGTACCTTTGGGTCATCAACTACTGTATAATGGAGGTACCCTTGGATCATCATATAGTAT
>CAJNOL010000177.1:180716-200932 GCA_905250125.1 Rotaria sordida | reverse complement strand
TGTAACAATATCTAACATCTAATTAATATTTGTCTAAAATATCAATACAATTTTTTATCGCAACAGACTTTTTTAATTTGCATTGAACAGTGTTGGCATTTCGTTTGAACATTATCGTTAGTTATTCACTTGTTCTGTATTGAAACAGACAAAGCCAATATCGTTCTTTTTTCGATATCATATTGCAGCTCATACGAAACAATATATTCAACTTTCTCTATAGACAGAATATACACATACAATCATATTCTCCTTTTACAAAAGTGTAAGAGTCGGATTAAACGATCGTTTTTCATAACTATCGACTGGATATCACTGCAAATAATGTTTTTTTTATCGGTGAGTGTTCTATTTTCTCACGTTATCACGATGCCATTATTTATTCCTTCGACTTCCTAGAATATGTCAGTCGTGCGAAAATAATATCCGATGTTGCGTTAAAATTGATTAAATAATAAAAAGTTTAACAAATATTAGACTATGTTACCATTTAGCATCGCTTGACGTTCTATCAAGTGATTCAAAATAGACTTCAGGTACTATAGATATATTATAATTATTTTTTTTTTAGTTTTCATGACACTGAAAGCTATTTGTTTTCTTTGAAAGAATAAAAGTACCCACTACTTCCATCCAACTGGATATTTCTTATGTTAATCGATTGTAATGGTCTTTGTGCGTCACTTCCTCCCTTATATTTGATGAAAGAGTATCTTTCAAACTAACTATTTTTCGATTTGTTAGATAAAAATCGCTGAAATTAAATGGCAAAATATTTTCAATAAGAATTGACGATCGTAGTGTAATTAATTTGTTATACTTTTTGCTTCTTTATTATTTTCTTAATTTTTATCGATGTATTCACTTAAAGCATGTTCCATCTTGATGTAATGGTGTTCAATCAACTTCTTTTATGGCACTTATCGGTATCATTCGTAATTAATTCAACCATATGTGCATTACATCATTAGCTATGTGAATTCGTTCTAACGGCAGCAAAAAATCCAAAGAATTTGATTTTTCTATGGAAAAAAAGGGCTCTGAAGCACCGGATATCAGTAATTTTTTTCCATAACAGATTGAGGCCTGGAGATTCATACTGGTATCGTGTATCTTTTGAAGAGCGTCAAATACAAGACGATCTAGTGGAGCAGCAAGATTATGTTCCGTCTACAACGGAGATGCGAATATCTTCAATTCTAATTATCTTGCGTCAGCCCTGCATATCCATGATGCATGAGTCACATTTCTTAACAGAGAGCTTTAAATTTATAAAAATAAATGTTTCTATTCAAAGGTTTCTAATGAAAATAAGATTTGTAAGTCGAAATATATCTATTTAACTTAAAATTAATATCAATTTATTAAACATTGCAATATAGATTGTGTATTGACTTTTAATCTTTAGTCTTTTATATGTGAATTGTTAATATATTTATTTCTCTTCTTGATATTCACTTATGCAATTTGGATAGAAATCATTTTTAACAACACATACATACGATATGTAGCGTCGAATAAGAATCTATTTTAGATGAATATAAATTTCATAATACTGAACTCTTCTTATTAGTCACTAGCTGAGACTTCACATGGAACGAGCTTCTGTTTACATTATGTATTAGTTTAGTTAGTATCTGTTAACATTTTATAATGTATAACACAATGAAAATAAATAGTATTTAAAAGAAAAGAAATTTATATTTTTCTTTGCAATGACGATTTGTGTCTTTCACATTATAATAAAAGTATCGATCAAGACAAATTAAACTGAATTGAAAATTTATCTCATGTCCTAAGACATAAAATACTTGGCTTATTTTTAAAAAAATGCAACCTAGCTTAGAAAATCAATGTTACTTGTACAATAAGAGAAATATTGATGCACTTTATACAATTATTCGACAAATAAACCAAGTGAATAAAAAAAACAGTTTAATATGTACCAAACAAAAGTTGATTTATGTTAACTCCATCAGAGTATGTACAGATAATCAATTATCGTAAAGCAATAATGAAATACACTTGTGTAACAATGATAAAATAAAAATTTATCTATTTATCTTTATTTTGATTGATTTATTAAATATCAACTGTTGGATGAATTCACATAGATATCTTACGAGAGCACCTTCCCGAATGCTAAAAAATTTTTGAGCTGAAATTTTGTCCACAAGTAGGATGATGTATAGACTAGTGACACTCTGAGAGGACATAGACGCAAGTTGTAATCTGTCTAAGATATCAACATTTTCCTATAATTTTCCTGCAGAACTCCACTTTTGCAGTAAAATCAACTTTTTGAATTTTGATCTAAGACTTTACTCGTGCCAAGACTTCTGTCAGACGAGCCTGCTTACAATGTTTTAGAGTTTTTGGACGAATTATCTTCAATATGCTAGTATGTTAGTTCAAGGACGTTTTTTTTATGGATATTTTGAAAAATTCATACGTCTGAGATAATTTGTTCAAAAAATCTGAAATTCTATAAGCAGGCTCGTTTGGTAGAAGCTTTGGTATGGATAAAGTTCCAAATCGAAATTCGAAACGTTGATATCTACCACAAAAGTGGGATTCTGCAGAAAAATTATAACAGAATGCCGATATCATAGCCAAATTACAACTTGTGCTCATATCCTCCTAGGCTTTTTCTACTCTATACATCATTCTACTTGTGAATAAAACTTCAGTTCAAAAGCTATTTAGTACCTGGAAACATTCCTTCGTTGGTAGAGACAGTGTATTATGAACAGCACATTAAATTTCTTTGAAAAATAAAACAACCATTGGGTAGTTTTATTTATTTAAAAATTTGTTACAAGTCTAACAAGAAATACTTTATAGTTTTTTTTTTTACAAAAACAAATATCTTCCTTTTTATCCATTGGTTCTTGCCCAAAATTTAATTATATCAGGAATATGTTCTTGTAATAGACTAATGCTTGTTTGTTCACGATTTTTATCAGATGCTTCTTGTGTTTTAATAGTATTTTTAAGATAATAATCTTCATCTTCTTTTCGAATTAATCGCCAGTCAGGATTGATAGTACTTGAAATTTTCATTTCTCGACCACCATTCAATACAACACCACTTTCAATAATACGTCCATAAAATTCACTTTGAATATCCGGTAGTTTTCGTGTAAGTGCAGTTATTTCTTCGAGTTTACCAATGATTACTTTAGGTGGAGTTTGTGTTATCAATGGGCGACTTTGTGTTAATACAACATAAGATACTTCTATAAGAATGATAAATAATGTTTTCAAACATGTACTACTGTGAATAGTATTACCTTTATTTTGATCGTGAGTCGTACGTACAAACATACGACCAATACCAAAATTTTTTAGTTTTGAACATAATTCCGGTAGAGTATTGCCAAATGACAAACTAATTTGTCCAATAAACTGAACACGTGGCATCTGAAGAAATGAAAGAAAAATTGTTTCTGTCTGCTTGAATCATTATCCTGTCCTCTTTTATTTTTTATTTTATTGAAAATAACAACAATAAATGTTGACGGATATAACAAAGAAAAAATCGTGTGTTTAAGCAGACCAAATAATAATAATAATAATATTCTTGTTTTTTTCCTTTTTTTTTTTGATTACGGTTTATATTCGACTTCTTCTGTTTTAATAAGAAATTCAACAACTTCTTCACCAACATTCGATGCTTGTTGTTCAAATAATGAATCTGTATCAACACCACCACGTAATTGAGCACGTTGTTGTTTTTGTATAGCCAAACGTTTTACATTTTTCTCTTTGAGTCTTTGAAATTCATCAAGTTGTTTTCGTCGTTGTTCTTGTTGTTTAGCTGATTCACCGGTGCGCAAAATTCGATCGCGTTGATCTAATTTTGGTGTCCATACAGTTCGATTTCGACGAACTTCCTACACATTTCATAAGAAACAAAATATATTTAGAAAAAAAAAAACAAATCATTATTTATTATTTTCTTTCTGACTCGAATCATATCTTCTGTAAGCAATGATGGTGGTCGAGGACGCCAATGAAATGCAACCAATCTTTCGACAGACTTTTCAAATACCAAATTACCTTGAAATGTCCAAATTTTAAATGAATGATCACGCTAATTCAATAAAAAAAGAAACTCAAAATAATATAAAAATTAAAATTTAATTAATTATACTTTAGCATTCCATAAGGTAACATATGATGTTACATAACGTCCAGTTGGATCCCATTCAACATCAGATAAATCAGGATGTTCTTGTTTTGACATTATTGACATATCATTGGCGTCAACAAATATTAATTGTCCACCAGCTGATTGACTAAAAGATAAAGAGAAAAAAAAAACAATAAGAAATATATTTAATAAAGGAATTGCTTCAACTGATATCCACTATTTGAGCTCATATTACTCCTGCAAGGATGCCTTGATAAGACTAGTAAAAGTCTAAAAGGGTTTGTTCCTATAGGCCAAGTCATAAAATTGAGTTTACTTGAAAATAGAATATCTCGACAAAGGTATATTCTATTGGTTATTCAACCTATTTATGGGCGAAATTGCAGGTTCAAATACAGCTATTTGATTTTCCGGTAAGTTTATAAAACTGGATCGAAAATTTAATACAACGGTCATAATTCGACTGCAAAGATCCATAGAAACAAACTTTTTAAGGCTATTTCTAGTCTAACCGAGACCCAATATGAGCTCCAACGGCCGGTATCAGTTCGGGCAAGTGCCTTCGAAAGAAATCATCAAATATACCCAGTTTTCATTGCTGCTAAAACAACATATTGACCATTTGGTGCCCAAATAGATGTTGTTACTGGTTGTGTCATTACTTTAAGTGGTTCAATTTTTCCACTTTTTTGTCCTTGACCCATTTTATAAAATGTAACATTAGTTCGTAAATTTTCACCTGTAATTACAACTAATTTATGTCCGACTGGTTCAATAGCAAATGACTGAATCATTTCTACGAAATAAACAAGAAATATTATATTAATATAAATGATATTTTAATTATTTTCTTTTTACCTTTGACTTCTAATGTATCTAATGGAACATTTTTTTCACGCATATGAAAAATTTCAAAATTATAAATTAAACCCTATCGATTATAAAAATATAAAGATTAAATATTGAAAAAAAAAAGGCAAAAACTTAAAAATTTACAGAATATTTTGGATTATTTTTTTCTCCACTCTTTTTTGTATATCGATCAACTTTAACAACAAGATAATCACCACGTTTTTGCCAACATAATTTACAATCGATAACATTAAATAATGTCTATAACGAAAAATAAAAAAAAAAAGAAAAGAAAATTATTGTAAAAACAAAACATTCATACTTTCGATCGAACTTCTTCTAATCTAACACCATTAACTTCTGCAAGTACTAAACGTGCTGGTACATTTCCATCTTCAGCTGTCCAATATGCAAGACGATTATCAGTAGGTGACCATTGAAAATCAGCAAGTGATGGAATTTTAAATGGTTTCTTATCAACTAATTGAAAACTCTAGAATAAAAATCATTTTTTTTATGTTTGTTTGTTTTTTGACTATTGAAATATTTCTTTACTTCTCTATCATACATGTAGATACCATCTGGACCTTGTTTAGCAAAATATTGATCTTGAAAAGACCATCTAAATATAATAAAAATTATTGTTTTCTTTTTTTTTTTGAAAATAATTAAACAAAAAAAAACAAAGTCAGTTAATCGCTTCGCCAGTTATGTCATAGCATAAATATTTTAAGAAAAAATGATTATGCATTTAACTCGGCCTTTTCATTTCATCATTCTTTGTTTTATTTTAAATTGATTTATGATAAAATAATATTTACTTGAAATAAGATGGACCTTGTGAAGAATGTTGATCAAGAGGAAATGAACGTTTTTTTTGTCCTGTTATTATATCCCAAATAATAAATGCTTCAGGATTATTTGGACGTGGTGATATTGTTACTAAATAACGTTCACCTGGTGAAAAATCAATATAATTAACACCACGATGAGCAAATCTAGAGAAAAAAAAAGAATTGTTATTATTTATATTATTTTATTGTTTTACAAAATAAAAGACAAGCCGATTTTCTCGTCCCTAAGATACTTCGATTTTTAAACTATTAAAATAAAGTTGCTGTTGACTTTATTTGAACATAAAAAATCGAAATATCTTAGAAGCAAGAAAAAGACCTTATCTACTCATGTCATTTTGTAATATCTTAATACATACCGTTGTACTTGACGAAATTCTTTACCACCCCAAAAGGCAATACCTTGTTCATGAAATGATGCTAAATAAGTACCTTTTGGTGACCAAACAAAATTATTCTCTGTCCATTTCTAATTAAAATAGAAATGAATAAGTAAGAAAAATAAATTACAATAATATTGAAATATTTTACATTTCGATCTTCAAGAACAATTGGTTGTGATAAAGCATTTGAATAGATAGTAGTTTTTTTTGGATCATCTGATTGAACAGCAAATTGATCAACAGCATCAGGTTCAGCTAACCAAGAAAATAAATTACCCTATTGAAATTAACAAAAAACATTATTCAATGAAAAAGAACACAAAAATCGAATAAATATCCATACAGTATCAATAGGTTCAGGTGGAACTTGTGTTAATCTAAAATAAATTATCGAATTTTTTATTTTATTTATTTATAGAATATATTCTTATACCGATCAAAATCCGACATTAGATTGACAGAAAATGTATGATTTTTATCTAAACGATAACCATCAGTTTGTTTAACTGCTTCTATAGCCATCTGTTCATTTTGAAATTCAAAAAATCCATAACTATTTTGATATAAATAATTAGACAAAAAAAAAAATTATTTTATAAAAATCAATATTTACCCTTTTGTTTTTCCTTCTTCATCCAATGGATAATATTCATTTCGGCATACACCAAATTTACTATAGACTTTGGAAATAACTGCTTTTAATTTTTCAAGCTTTACTTGATCAACTTTTGGTAAATTATCAACCACAATAATATTATTAAGACTTTCGTGTTCTTTCGGACGTTCAGCCATTAATTCCGGACAGAGTACTGATAACAAAAAAATAAAAAATAAATTCTTTAAAAACTAGAAACTTTTACCATCATCAGGAAAATCTGCTCCATAATCCTCATCAGAAAAATCAGGCGTTGGTTCAACTTCTTCTTTTCCCTTGAATAATAAATGAATAAACAATATTTTATTGTTTTGTTTAATAAAACAAACCTCATCTTCATCTCCTTTCGTTTGATTTTCATCATCATCATCATCTTCTTCTTCTTCTTCATCACCAGACTGTTCATTATTATTAGCAGGCGAATTATCATCGAATTCATTGTTTGACTGATCTGCATGTTGTTGTTGTTGTTGTTGTTCACCACCAGTACTGTCATTGTCGAATGGTTGTTCAGGCATGATGTTGGTTTTTTTGTTATTGAATAAGAAAATGTCTATAAGAATAAATAGAAAGTAATATATGCTGGGTTTATATATTCAATTAGATGAAAAAGAATTATGCAAAAGAAAATATATTGCCATTGTTTATTTTCAATTGCCAATCGGAAAATACAGATTTTCGTCTTGTCTTTATTGGTGACTTCGATCAACACATGTTAGAGGGCTCTGTCAGTCAGTCATTCAATGTTTAAAATAAATCAACTATAGATATCGCTACTATACTATAGTTTAAAAATCTTATACAATAGAAAATTTCCCGTATTGTATTGAAGCAAAATCTATTTGATATTTTGTGCATTTACTATTGTAATTTTATAGAAATTGAAACAGTTGAATTTTATCTTGTTCATTTCATGAAATTGAAAAATCAAGTTATAGAAAAAAAATCACTTGTTAGAAAATTTGCGTCATTCTCACACTGATTATCATGGCAATGTTCTTTCTGCTGTACAAGAAATTTTATCTTGTTCTATTGCCAAAAAAAACCAGCTTCATTTCACGTTGCTTTGAAATTTGCTCTAATTCCGACTTGCCGTTTTCAAACCGTTAGTTTAGATTGTGACATTTGGATGTGGGTGTGGATGTGCGAGGTTCATCTGTCCATACGCACCCATACCTAGTTAATAGATCAGGCCTGGCTGATATAGTTTGGAAAATAAATGTTGACGCATTGCCTTATTATTCGAGAATATTTCGATAAATTCATTCGATTCGAAGCACAAATGCTTGAACCGAACACCAATTACTTTGACTGACAGAAGAACTTTTTATATTCAAAAAATTTGATAGTAATGTCCTTGCCTGTTATTATAAGTATTACTTATTTCTACATTTTTGTTGTAGGCCTGATCATATGTTGTTCTACTATCATGATTAGATTTTGTTCAACGTAATCAAAAACATTTGCATTAATGCAAGTCTTTCTTGTAAGAAAAATATTAGTGATTGTTTTTTTCTTTGTTTCAATTTGCTATTCGCGCAAGAACTTATTATTATTTTATCTTTATGAAAATAAATTAAGTGAACAATTGAAACTAGAATAATAAATTAATGCAGGGTTATAGAATCTAAATATTGGCTTGTTAAGAAATTTTTGTCGTTTTTTTCGTATTTTCCCAGAACAGTTCAGAAAGTTCTGGAAATTTCCATATTAAGGGTATATAAAGGCGGTGTAAATATCTCTCGAACCACAATAAAACTATGGATAAACACGCTGATAGCGAACTAGAATTGCATATATCTCGTAGAGAGCTTCGACTTCTTTTGCTTCACGAATTTCGTCTGGGTCACAAAACAGGAGAAGCAACAAGTAACATATGCCATACGATGGGAACGAATGCACTCTCCATTCGTACAACGCAACGTTGGTTCAATCAGTTCAACAACGGTAACTTTGAACTCGATGATTTACCTCATACTGGAAGACCACTCGAGGTGGATATCGATCGCTTAAAGGAACTTATCGAAGATGATCCTAGATTAACTACACGTTGTTTAGCAGAGCACCTTGGGTGCTCTCATGTTACAGTGGCAACACATCTGCACGAATTAGGCAAAACGTGCAAATATGGAGTTTGGATACCACATGATTTGTCACCGCATCAGCTCCAACACAGAGTTGATGCTTGTATGGAATTAATGACATCTCACGGCAACTACCGATGGCTTAATAATCTTATTACTGGCGATGAAAAGTGGGTGTTATATGTTAACCATACACGTAAGCGGCAGTGGCTGGCAGCTGGACAAAAAGGTGTAGCAACGCCCAAACATGACTCTAACCAAAAGAAGATTATGCTGAGCGTTTGGTGGGGAGTAAGAGGAATTATTCACTGGGAACTTCTTCCACCTAATCGCACTATCACTGCTGACTTCTATTGCCAGCAATTAGACCGAGTTGCAGCCAAACTTCAGGGAAAACAGGATAAAATTTATTTTTTGCATGACAATGCCAGACCTCATGTTGCAAAATTAACTCGTGAAAAATTACTGGAGCTTGGATGGATTACGGTTCCACATCCACCTTATTCTCCAGACTTGGCTCCTACAGACTACCACTTGTTCCGTTCTCTTTCTAACTATCTGAAGGAGAAAAAGTTCGACGACGAATACGATCTAGAAATGGGACTTCTCGACTTCTTTGACCAAAAGTCGCAGGACTTTTACGAAAGTGGGATCCTTTCTCTACCAGAGCGTTGGCGACAAGTCATAGATAGTGATGGAGCATATATCGCTAAAAGCTAGTTGTATTCTTTGTATTGAAAAAATAAAAATAAATTTAGCAAAAAAAACGACAAAAATTTCTTAACAAGCCAATATATTCGAAAAATCAGAAACATCAATCGGTCTAACTTGGCTTGTAGATCCGACCAGAAAAAATTGACCTGTTGATAGCTCGGACTGATACTGAACAGGCTAAGAGTCAACTTATTCCCTCGACTGAAGGGAGAGTGATACGGAAAAAACCTAAAAGCGTTTGTGGCGGGCTTTGTGCCAGGTCAAAAAAACATCAGAAATGAAGTTTATTTAGGTGTATTTTCTAAAGTTTCACCAAAGGTTTTTGAGGTGGGGAAATCCGACCTTCCCGTTGCCTGGGAAGCCGATCAATCAGAAATCAGCTTTTATATTTTAAGTCTTTTGGACCTTTTGATGAAACTTTACTATAGGTTATCGAGGGCCAGAAATTCGAGTGTGAAGTCAGATTTTATACCAGGCCTTCCCATTGGTCTGGAAACCGACAAATCAGAAATGAGCTTTTCTATTTTAAGGCTTTTGTAACTTTTGATGAAACTTTACTGTAGGTTATCGAGGACCAGGATTCCGAATCTGATGTTGGATTTTACATTCGGTCTTCCCATTGGCTAGAAAGCTGAACAATCATTCAGTGTCTCGAAAGCCCTTGATTATGGGGTGTAAGACTTACGGAATCTTAAAAATTTATTATTTTTTTTCGATTTTTTTTGGTGCCTTTTTTCACATGTTCATGAATATCTTGCATGAAAAGTGCACGCGAACAAAAAACAAATTATGAATTTGGATAGAGCAAAGCAAGGGCTATACAACGAGCATAAAATATTTGAAATTCGAGAACTAACAGGTACTGTTTTTGAAGTCACAAGGTTTAAAAAAAACATTCAAATGCCATTTTTCAAGTATTTCCTATTTTCCCTCTAACCAATTTCTTGTCTGATGTTTTTCAAACATTAAATCTGATACATTGTTCAGAAGTAAAATGATTCATTTCATTCAATTTTATCTTATTCTGTCTATCGACTAATCCTTTGTTCAACGATTCAAGATATCCATAAATAACCTTTTATTCGTTTTCCTTAGTTTCTTTTTTGTATTTAATTTTTTTCTAAAGCTAGAATATTTGAAATGGAAAAATAAGAAAAAATATTTCAATATTACTATGACTTATTAATATTATTTGATAGTATATCGTAGACATTTTAATATAGACTATGAAATAAATCAAAGAGTGCGTTGTACAATTGTTTCGTTAGAGAGAAAACCCATGAATTTCTTGTATTTGAAGACAGATATTTATGCCATTTAAAAGTCTTTTCATCAATGAATTATGTCCAAGATGAAATCGTATATTCGAAGATTAATATTAATCTTCAATATTTGTACGATATACTTCAATAATAATTGATATTCTATAGAGAAACTTCTTTCAGAAATGATTGATTATTGAAAATATTTCTAATGAATATTTCAGAAAATCTTATCATTTATTCTATATAAATCAAATTTTTGCATTTTATTACGGTTGTTGTTTAAAAAACGTGAAATTTAGAAGAACAATAAGCAGGAGATCGTTGAAATGTTTTAATCGTTATCCAATAAGATTTTTCTTTGTCAAAGTCTTTTAGATGACAACTACACAATATTTTTTGTAAAAATTAAATTTGATTTAATCGATTTTGTTTCTTTCCAAGACATTTTAGTTGCACATTGTTATGAAAATAACTAAGTTTTTATTATTCACGAAAAAACTCTATTATATAAAGATCAATTAAATATTTAATAGAAACTTTCCACATTAGAAGTTATTTTTAATCTACAAATGTCAAAAACGATTAAAATAAACAAACCCATAATAAATAAATTTAAAGCTTTAAAATATTGAAAATGTTTCTAGGAAAAATCAGCTTCTTTGTCTTCTCTTATAATTCTATTATTATTACATTGAGAATAGAAATCTTATGTTCATATAATATAATTTAAAGATGAAATTAATTCAACTTTAATTAATAAAAATAAAATATTCAAAGTTCAAGTTAAATTTATTCTCAAATATATTAAAGATTTAATGTATAAAATAAAAATTCTGGATTAAGACGCAAAGAACAAACGTATGTCAGTGATCGACTCGATTCGGGTCATGGAAGCTCGAATCAGATCGTGAAAATATTTTTCAAGCTCGAGATCGGATCGGATCACAAAAAATTGATGGATCTCGAGTTTTGTATGAGAAAACAGCAATTTTAAACGAGATAATGATTCTTTTCTTTTGAATATTGAGAGACTTCGTATAAATCCACTGTAAAAATTGTTAATCTCTGAAAAAAGTCGCCTTGGTTGGCCAAAACAGTCTTTGACATCGGGACGAATTGAATCATGTTCGGATCGGACCAGGTCTAGTTTTATTCAGCTCGGATTAAATCGGAACATGACAAACTCGATCCATGTCGAACACTGTGGTGTATATTAGCAGATAAGATATAATAGTGTTGATTAATAGATCCATCATGCAACTATAGATAAGAATTGAAAAAAATAATTGCATTCGAATATATCAAATCAATTGTATTCAAAATAAGAGCATTATATGTCGACGAATGTATTAAAGATCTTTTTTTTTGTTTTCATTGAAAAAAAATAGTTATATATTCAGTTCAAGTCGCTATTATCGATATAAGAGAACATCTAAAAGTTAATTGTTTTTTTCGCATGAAATAAATCTTATTAAAATTTCAAGTGACTCGAATGACGTCATTTTTTTTTATACATGTTGATTTTCAATGGCACATGAAATTATGCATATCAAATCTACGTATTTGAAAGATACGACTATTAGATCTTTTCTCTTGTCTTTTATATTTATAAGAAACTGAATTTTCTCTCACATGGATACTATTAAATAACAGAAAGACAAAAATTATTTATTATGAATAAAAGATTTCTAACATTAATAAAAAAGGATCAAATAATTGATAACATTTACATTTTTCTTTTGTTTTTATGAAAATAAAATATTATTTATTTTATGTGATAACTTTCAGATTGAATTCTTTAGATAAATATCTTTATCTTCTATCTTTATTTCAATATTTCAATCGTACAAAAATCAATTCATATAACATTGATCTTATTTGGATTTTAGCTGTGAAACAAACCTATAAAATATACATAGAAATATTTTCATTTGGCGATTATGATTTAGTTTTTATTAATTACAGTGAAAGGCACTTCGTCATGATGCCTATTTTATTGAATATAAATGTGTTTTTAATATAAAAGTCGCTGTGTTAACGTATATTTTAAAAATAAAATCAACCGAATTCAATTTTATATTAACATACATTTATATAAAAACAAGATTATATTAAAATCATATTTTAAAATAAAACCTATTTTGATCGTATATATTTATCGTTAGTGGAAGCTCATGCATACTGTATGATCGTTTTCTCCTTCAGCGTAATGCCTTTGACGTTCCCAGTGAAAAACGTTGTCAAAAAGAACGCGTCCTAGTGTTGTTGAGAACGTTTTCTTTTCTTAAAAAAAGTACATTCACTTTTTTGGAACGCGTTCTTTTTTACAACATTTTTCACTGGGTTTAACTTAACATTCCGTAACATACATACAGACATGAGATATCATCTGTATAGATAAATAACACAACGGCCTCATAGTCTTATATTGCACATGTTGTTATAGTTCATATAGTGTTCAGTCTTATAGCCTTTTCCCCCTATTGCCTTATCCCCTTATTCTTCTACTCTCTTTAGGGTCTATAGATATCCCCATATGATAGCTCTCAAGGACCTATGTCTACCTCATGGGATAGGTCTTGAGGACCTATAGTAACCTTATTTGACCTTTCACTTTCGACTCAGCACAGAGAAATACACTTACATATACTGAACATTATATACATAGACTTGGAATTTATATAGAAAAATATCATAAAGAATTAATTGTTTGACAATAGTTAAAATATGAACAAATGCTAATTTTATTTGATATTAAATCTAAGAAAAGCATTACATGTGTGGATATACATTTAAAGATATCTAATCAATTAAATATTCAATGAGAAATAGAATTCTATATAAGTTTTAATTATTTATTCAATAATTACAAAAAAAAGCAGACAAAATTCTTATGAATTTTAATTTATACATATTTAATATTGTATAATAAGAAAAACAATTAAATCCAAAGACGAAATTTTGATATTTCAATATGAAGTCGACTGTTTGGAAAACGTCTTTTAACCATAGAACGAAAAGGTTCAATTTTTTCAGAATGAATTCGTCCATAAATATCGATAAAAACCAATTCTTTCAAATTTTGAACTAATTCACAAAGGTTTTGTTCAAAAACTACAACATGGTCCACTAAAAAAAAATAATTTGTTTTTTCTAAATCTGTCTGATATACTTACCGATTGATTGAAATGTTCGTAAAGATTCAATCCACCGTCCACTATAAATTTGACACATACGTTCTGTTCCATAATCTGGTCGAACTTAAACAAATAAAAGAATTTTTTCAAAAAAGACATATCTCAACTTCTATTATTCTTCAAACAAATCAGCTAGAAACAACCTTAGATAATATTCTTCAATATTAACGTCTTTTTTTTTAAACGAATCTTCAACATTAATTCATTTTATCAAATGAAATTTTTTCACAAAATAGTTATATTTATTTTGAAACACGATTGTCTGAGAGAATTATTAAAAACAATGAACTTGATTGGTTTTCACGACTGAAAATCTATTTGAGAGAAGAGAGAAACTTCTCGGATATGGCATCTGGTCTAAGATATCCATTTCAGATAGACATTCATTAGCTAAATTTAAGGACTGTTCGTGCTGCGTGTCTCATTGCAACCAAAAAAGAATGATAGATAACGCTTGAATTAAGTTTATATTGACACATTTCATATTTAAGAAAAACAAAATTCAATGATAATTAACAAAATGAAATATTCATATCTTGAAAATTGAGCTCATTAAATATGAGATACAACTTTGAACTATTAAAATAAAAGTAACTTTCAATTAGAATTACAAATATTCTTTATATGTAAATCAATCAAAAAGAAAAAAGATTTTTATGAAAAATGTTAACTTACTTGATGTCCAAGGAAAATCATCATCTCTCCAAAGACGTAATGTTTGTATATGTGGCATATAACAACTCAAAACTGATACCAAGTTTTTTCCCATATGAATTGACTCATTTGAACCATAATGGCAACTCGGGAGACAAAATTCAACATGTCGAATAATACTTAATGCATTTTTTCTTAGTTTATCAAATGCCTAAAAGTAAAAATGAACTTTATTCATCAAAATTGACACCTACAATACATATGTGCAGGATAAACTTTTTTTCCACCCTAATTCTACTTTACTCTACGACGTCTTTGTCCTAATCCTTTTCTATCCTGTAGATCTTTAATTTATAATAATAGAAAAACAAATCATTAGTAGTCATTCTCATGTTAAAGCTGAATAGTATTTATTTTTTCAAACATTAATAATTCTAATGTATTGAATTTCTCTTTTCTATGTATAATCAGCAACTTCATCACGCAAATCAACTACAAAATAATTTTAAATCTCTAAAGATTTTTTCATAGGAAACAATTTATTGCGTCAGATTGTTCACAATTTATAGAATCTTATAAACTTTCATAAAGAAACTACGATGAGTCTACATTTAAGATCTCTTGAAAGTATAAACAACTTACTTACATATATATGAATACATCTTAACATAGCTAGTAGAAAGCACACTAATTCTCTTTTAGAATTGTGTAAATCATTGACAAAATCTATATATATATATATATTGCAAAGATGAAACAATACTTCTATGGAAAACGCGCAAAAATTACTGGAAAAGAAAATATCAACAACAAACATCTATCGAATGTTAACGATTCATTTTGATCTATTTCGAATATAAGAAGGTCAATCACCTTTTTGAAAATTTATAATGATCGGAAAATTACGCTGACGCAGTTTATTAAATGGTTATTTAACAGATTTATCAAAGACATCATTAAAAAAATTAATCTTTCTCAAAAAAAAAAAAAAAAACGTTTGCTTCAATAATACTCTCTAGATACATTCAGAAAAGTAACGTAACACTTTCTAGTGTGTATCATTTTCTAGATGATCAAAATCTGTATTACGTAAAAACCTGAACATTGTTCTTTCTATAAAATGAAACTTACTTTTATTTCCAATAAAAAATCGATCTAATAAATACTTACATATTCAATAACATCCAATAGCCATTGAAATTGTTCCATCCGTAGATAAATCAGTTGAATTGGCATTGAAATAAGATAGGCAAGAACTTCTGCGCGTAATTTATTTCGATTGATCAATTTATCGTGATATGCTACAGGTATATAATTAAATGATTCAATCAAATTTTTCATCATTTATTTGAATTTATTCTTAATAAATAGTTTCTATTATAATCGATAAAATGTTTGATAGATCTTCCATCGTTTATGTTTATTTAAAAAGATTTACTTTGAAAATGAGAGAAAAAAGAACAAGATTTCTTCTGATTAAAATCTATCAACTTATTCAAGTCTTAGTAAAAATTATTCATATAATCATTGATATCAAGCAGAAATGGTTTTTTTCATTATTTAACCCTACTCGAATATACCTGAATCATCGACTGAAAACACTCTTAGTATCAATCTTAAAGCAGTGTGTATTATCTATAGATCGAGTATATTTCCATATGCCATCCAACTCGTATGATTCTTGGAAACTCAACTTCTAGAATATATTATTTATTAATAAAAGAATTAGTTCTCTCATAATGATGAATGAAACAAAAACAAATAGTTTATTATGATGTTAAAGTCAAATAGAAACATACCAGAATTACGAAAAAAAGCAGATCCAAAATCAAGTCTTGTAACGTATCGAAAATGAATATCAGTCAATTGACAATATTCAACATCCAATAATGATCGCAAAAACATCGAATATTCGGATTCACTAACTTGATTGTGTCGTCCTTAACAATAAAATATTTTGCTGTTAAATTTGTAAACTTCTCTAAACAAATCTATTCATTCAATAAATCATTTTTCTAAAATATAATCCAATTGTATCAATATCTACGAATCCTCCATACTAGTTTTTTCTTTCCGAAATTACTAGATTATTATTAGTAGATATTCTCAAATAAAGTTGAAATCCTTCACCATCTAAAATTTACTCTCGATTAAAGCCGATTGTGACTTTTACTGAAATAAATCAAATGAACTTTTATGCTTAATTTGAAAATATGATAACACGCAACATTTGTCAACATATAAACATTTCGAATCTAATTTTGTCTTTTTCCAATGAATCATTTTCAATGACCTATTTACCTATATTAAATTGAATAGATTTTATATGAGGATATAGAATATCAAATTGTTTTAGACATCCAATAATTGATGGACATAAATTAACCATCATGTATTTGACACATTTCCAATCGAAAAATATCGGATAGTCTCTGAAAAACAATAATAAAAAGTTTTCATGTTTTTATCCAAAATAAATAACTTACACAATACCATGGACAAATATCGGTTTAATTAGTTTTGTTGATGATATATGCTGATATGACATAATTGGATCGAAATAACATTGAATATTTATCCAATAACGATAAATAAAAAACTGATCGGTTTTAAATGAATCAATTACTTTTTGAATATCATTTTCAAATAATAATTTACAGCTTGAGACAATATAAAAATCAAAATCAATTAAATGAATTAATATATCAGGCATTAGATATTTACGAAAGAAATTTACATCAATAACACTATTTTTGTTCATTGAATCCTTTATATGAAGACGAACTTTTAATTTTTCAATATAATTAACTTTATTAATAATCCATTTTAAGTAATTTAATTGCGAATCATTGAGAATAACACTTTTCAAAGTAAAACATTTCAATTTTGGCATCTAAAATAAATACTTTTTCTTTACTTTATTTTCTATATATTATATTCTTTGATAAATATCGTTCAACACAATCTAATTTATCAATTTACAGATATGTATTAGCTAGGTTCTCTTGAAACATTTTAGATGAGAATTATTTACTGATCAATATAAGAGTCAGATTACCTATAGTTTCTGCTTTAAATTAGTCTGCTATTCAAATGATTTATTTAAATGGTACAAATATTCTTTCCTCTTATTGATTAAAGACTCATCGGTTTATGTCAATCCCTTCGTTCACTTTATTAATCAATTCAATTTAAGAAAATATTTGACTTAAATGATCTTTTCCAGTCTCAACATCTTTCAACAAGAAAAATATCGAGTTGTACAAGTTTTAGGCGGGACTAAAGCATCATTGGAGTTCGATTCTGGCCTCCCAATAAATCAGACATCGGGCTCAATCAATTTAAACTGACGTTAATATAGCATACGAAAAAGATTTATTTATACTAAAACAATGACAAGGGTTCGTTTGACCAGTGCTATTGTGAGAAATCTATTTTCCTCTCACTAAACGATGATTATAATATTTACCTTAGTATACCAACTGATAATACCTGATGTAAATCTTTTCATTTGCGGCTCATCCGATAATTTTTCCATTAATGTATATTTAAATTGAACTGATAAAATTTCAAGATTAGGTACATGTTCAATAAGATTTTCAAGAAAAGAACCGTCAATTAAATCAATCTTCAAATAACGAAGACTTTTACAATGAGTAACAATTTCATTGTGAATTACATCTGAATTAATATTAGAAGATAATGATAGAAATTTATGAATATTAACACAAGTATCGTCGTTTGATATGTCAAGTTCGAGTGATGTTAAATGACATTTATTAGAAAATAATTTACGTATAAATTCTTCAAACATTAGCATCAAATTCGATCCTAGAAATAGGTAAAACTTTTTCAAAAAATAAAATGTGTTTTATTTACTTTGTTTATGGCGAATTATGCGTAACAATCTTTGACATTGATATGATTTGAATACATCATTATCAAATGTTAATACTAATTCATTCAATTGATATTCAATAAGTAGTGATAAATTTTCAATTAAGTTTTCAGTTAAATAACATTTTCGAAGAATAACTTTTTTAAGATTAATAAAACGAAGAATTTTCGAATGAAATATCCATTCAGATATAATATCAGAACAATTTACATATATTCCGTTGATATAAATCGATTGTATACAGTTTAAAATAAATGATAAATCATTGATTTTAGATGTTATTATTGAATGACATTTATTAAACGATAAACATCTTTTATTAATAACAATTCCATTTTTATTCATTAAAAATTTGAAATAAATTATATTATTTAAACGTTTATTTAATAAACAAAATGATTCAATTATTTCAAACAATGTCATATGAGAATATATCATTAGAAATATTTCATTTGGAAGATTTTCTAATTTATTTATCATTTTATCTAAATAAATTTATCAAAATTAAAGAAAAATTTTTTGTCAACTTATCTAATCCACATTAATACTTCTATCCCATTCATTTTATCCGAAATGATCTGAGATAGAACATAGCCGATATGCTATTTTTGTAGAAGAGAACGAACTGTTTTGATAAATAGATACGAATGTTCACAATTTCATATTCTATGTTTCTTATATGTTCAAGATGATAAACAGACTTATTTTATCCGGTGATTTTCTTGATATAAAGGCTTTTTATGAAGAGAATTATCCATTTAAAAACGAAATTTGATGAAAACAAAACAACCGTTTTTTACCTGAATCGAATAGAAAGAATTCCAATAAGAAGAGATATTTAATATACAATGATCAATTTATGTGACGGTGACACTTATTTATAATGAATGAGGAAACAGGGTATAATCGCTTCCTTTTTCTTTTAAAAAAATCAACAATTTTGAGTGAGAATATTCCTATCCGACTAATATGATGAACTATGAAGCAAGCATGTCGTTCTTTTTTTCTTTCAATACGGACGCGTTTCAATTTAACCTATTAAAAAAAATGGAAACATAAACAGTCATCACTTCACCATTTATATTGAGTCAACGAATAAATTTGAATGATATGTTAGATATCAGATGAAAAGATTTTCTTCAAAGAGAAAGATTTTTTCTAAGAAAGTAAGAAGATGATGTCTGTTATGAAATATTCGACGATTTACACGTTTCACATGAATATCTATGAATATATTCTTATTCTTATTTTGAAGGCTTTAGAATGATCAATGAAAAGATTCTGTCTTCTTCTGAAAACTCTTTCGGTTGATAATTATAAATAAGTTTAGTTAATTATATTGATTGGAAGAAAAAAGATTTGTTCGAATGAATTTCGTTTGATTTTATTGATATGAATGAGACAATGACATTATTGAAAGACTTCGATATAGATGGGTGTGGGTGTGGGTGTAGGGTGGGTGTGGGTGTGGGTGTGGGGTGTGGGTGTGGGTGTGGGTGTGGGT
>CAJNOL010000177.1:43625-180616 GCA_905250125.1 Rotaria sordida | reverse complement strand
ACATGTATATTATATTTTCTTAGTTATTTTCGAAATGATTAAGTACTTCTAAAAGTGCATTTATATTATAATTCAAATTAGGCATCTCATGTAATTGTCTTCTTCTAGTAACTATTTCCTATCGATATCTATATCAATCTCGTTCACACACATCATTCTCTTCTGATTTATGTCACCATTGAAGCAATCGTATGGAAATGGCACTTCAAGGATATCGATAAATGGAACATGTTTATCATAGGCCTTGCGAGAAACAATTCCATTGTAAAATAAGTATCTCTCGAAATCTCCCGGAATTTCCGCAGTGGATCAGTCTCAGATAAAACTTTTCTGTTCAGTATTTGTTGTACTCATTAGAAAAACAATTAAAATTCTAATATTTTCTTTGAAAGTAGTGTCTATCATAGTACGATTCATACGCTTTCAAACGAACAAAACTTGAGTCGAGAGGTTGAGTTTTGAAGGTGTTACATCGATTTTCCAACAATCGTGAAAGCAATAGTTCAAAACCACATGGTTTTTGAAAAAATGCAAGAAAAAAGTGAAATCATTATTGTCAAAAAGGACTTCACTAGGAAAATTTCAAAACAGCCTAGGAAGATAGAAAATGACTTATTTAGTTTATCAATATTTTCTGCAGAAATATTGAAATTTTCAGCTTGAAAGTTGTAAATATTTTATATTTTCACTAACTTTTTTTTGTCTGAAATGTATACACAAAAAACGATTGCATCAAATTCGATGTGCTATCACAATTAATGTACAGCATCGTGATCAGTCGGAGATCGAAGTGAATCGAGGGACTCATAATGTATACTAAAATATCAAGAATGTTGAGCATGTTATCTTTTCAATCATGTGAAAAATGTCATCTCCTTCCAGTGAAGCATACAAAAGTATTCCGTTGCTCTTCAAAAATTCTGATTCGCTTGCACTACACACAAATCGATGTTCTGATTTTGATAAACTTTTATCTGATGTAAAAATCAGTTGTGACATCACATTGTTCAAGCCAACTAAACTTTTGCTTGGAGTTCGCTGTTTTTCTCAAATTCTATAAAATTTTCTGTCTTTTATTTTTTTTTATAAATATATGCAAAATTATAACACAAAAGTGCAGTGTAAAAAAATTAACTTTCATCCTCTATTTGAGCATTTCGACAGTATAATACATTAGAATTGCTCGAATATTTGATTGAGTTGCAGCTAATGATCTGTTCTCTTGATTGAATGAACTTCAAGAGTATTTTTTGTTTCAACAGCAAAATAATCATTTCCAATAGTAAGAACATATTTTAATTCACGTTCATATTCAACAGCTGCTTTTAATTTTTGATTAGCTAGTTGAAGTAAACGTATTCCACATCAAATTAACAGCAAGCCATTCTCAATTTGCTAATAGTGATATTTCACAATCATCATGTGATAAAGGTAAGACCATTTGCCATACTGTAGAAAAATCTTTTTGATTACGAAGTTCAAAATGCTATTGATTAGTTTGTACGTTCATTATGGTCATACCTATGTGATCGATTTCTCGATTATAACGAATAGACCAAATACCATCATCATTTTCACATGTTTTTGGTGATGTCCAACGATTAACTAGTTTACATGATGATGGTTTTAAGGCATATTCATCAATAACTGTTCCTAAACCTAAATAGAAAAATTTCCTTGTTCAATAATATGATAAATATTGCGTTCGTGTGATTTATTAAGATGCGTATGCCAATTTTATGCATGTGTCAAACCTAAAGATATACGAAAACAGTCGTCTCAATCTCAATCGACAACTTTTCTCATGATTCCGATCAAACAGCTTAGAAATTCCTATCAGAACCAGCCGAAAAAGGCATCGATCGACAACGATAAGCTCCGAAAGATGGTACGAACTTGGATGCAGAAATACGATGATTGTATCTAGTGACTGCCATTATCATGTTGTAGATAATTTCCATAAGAATCGAGATAATCCGGTCATTGGAATCCTCTTTCCAAGTCCTTGCTATTTTTATGCATTCTAGTTGGTTCAAATCGTACGCGTTTGGCCAGACTGTATCAAAATTCGGTGTCTAAAAGACTAAGACTGCTATTCTCTGTGCTAGTTCTGAATAGATTTTTTTTTATCGGATTAAGTCTAAATGTTTTATATTTACTTATATATACACAAAGATTATCTTGGCTCAGAGCTTACCGTGGAGATTCTGGCCTGAAAACTCAGAAAATAATCGGAATGTTGAAGCAGGAATATGCTGTTTAGTTCCGGTCTCCACCAGACATAGTAGTCGAAACTAAATGATTTAGATCGCCATAAGATGGTTTGCTCAGTTTAAATGTACGAGTGCAAATACTATACAAAGCTTCATTGTCAATGCAATACACAGCATCTGCATATTAAATAATATCTAAAGAAGCTTATACTGTATTGTATGGTTCAACAACTGTTTCTGATATTTTAGATGATGGAAGAACAGTGAATACCATCTTAATACCTCAAAAGAAAAAAAACACAAAGAAAAATTTTAGCATTTATATTCATCGATGGAAACATACGAGCCTTATATTCTTCTTGAAGCTTGTAAATGATCAATGAACCGAATTCTAAACCAGTACCATCACTAACTGCATGACTTAACTGAAAACTTTGAAGACAATCATAGGATTCAACTTCTTTCCTTAAAATATCCATAACTGGTTCGATTAATTCAACACTATCGATATAGAAGCCTTTGGCAAAGTTATTAGAAGCACTCGATTGACCTAAACAAATGAAAATAGTTATTTTATAATCATATTATTTCTTACCCGAAAACGAAATTATCTGATCGAAAAAGTTGACCATATGAAGAATTTCGTATTGAATCCAATGTGCCTGGCTCAAGATCGACAAGAACAGCACGAGGAACATATTTTCCATCTGGAAAATGAAACACTATTAGAATTATATTTATTAATTTAATTGAATTTATTAACCATATGTTCCATTGTAATGAACATTGATTCGTTCAAGTTGAAGATCTGAATCACCATGAAATTTTCCTGTTGGATTAACTCCGTGTTCATATGAAATAACTTCCCAGAACTGATTAAATCAAAGAAATTGATATCAAAAGAGATTTTTATTTTTTTTAACAGTACTTTACTGTTAATTTGATTATCACATTGACTAAGTTGAATGTTAACAATTTCACGCATTTCACTAGCAGAAATTCAGTACATAGTAAAAGGACAATTAGAAAGAGTTTTTCGCTGTCACAAATAATGTGACCGAATCCATAAAAAAGAACAGAAATGTGTTTGGCCAGAAAAGACAAATTTGATCAGCGTAGTTCGCGGTAGGACAAAAAAAAGGGTGAAACACACATGTTCTCTTTTGGTTCGGTAAATAATAATAATATGAAATCTATAATGCAAGAGTTTATAATATATGATAACCTTCCTGCACACGTTTTCTGTCTAGAAAAATCCAGTTTAATCACTTTATCCATCCGAAACATATAAAATGCCATACTTTAGTTTGTAAACAATAAAAAAAAAATGTTTTGACAAGATCAAGCAATATTATTGAAATTATATTAACATCTATAGATCTTGTTCTTCTAATGATATTGAAATGAAATCTTGTATCAAGGGTGTGGGTATGGGTATTCTATTTTCTAGCTACACCCACACCCACACCCTTGCACTACATCTCCCTATCCTCTAGTCACGAATGAATTAGATTGCCCTGAGCTTTATATCTTGCAAAAGTGGGATGAAAATCTTTACGTATCGTTTCATCCAACGGAAGCTGAAATTATCTATTTGTAAAGAGAAGAAGTTCTGGAAACGATAAAAGCCTAATCCCAAATTAATCATCATGTCTTGTTTTAATCGCAACCATGTGGCTTCTATCGAAACCAGATACACGGCAAAATCTAACATGCGTCCGTTGTTCATATACTCTCTAACACTAGTTATTACTTGCTCATCTCACACTTTGTCTACAATCACGATATTGTGTATTCCACTCAGAAGTAGTGAATGATTATATTATGCACACAGATTAGTGACGTAAGCAGGGATAAGCAACCGAGGCTGAGCTGACTCCTCCACATCGTAGAGAAGTTGAGCCCTGATAAATTTATTGGTTATCAGTTTTAAACCACTAGAAGAGCGACTGAGTGTTACACAAGCAGAGGCGGAGTCCTTGTAAGCCAAACGTTGTCATCCGAGTTGTGAAAATGCTGTGTGCCACCTTGTACCAGTACCACCTCGTGCGAAAACAACCACTTTTGATGTCTGAAATCGGTCAAAATGACTAGCAAGTTAGCACATCTTATAGTCCTTGAAGATGTCTATAAACCTGTGTATGGAACTGGAAAAAATCACATCTTTATAAGGCATGTGGTCTTTATATTCAAAACAACGAGGCATCACCAATAGCATCACCTATCAACGACTATAAAGATTTGGGAAACAAATTTTAATTATTTCACCCGATGTAGTTTACGATACTAATCACGAATATGATATCAGATTTAATGTTTGAAAAACATCAGACAAGAAATTGGTTAGAGGGAAAATAGGAAATACTTGAAAAATGGCATTTGAATGTTTTTTTTAAACCTTGTGACTTCAAAAACAGTACCTGTTAGTTCTCGAATTTCAAATATTTTATGCTCGTTGTATAGCCCTTGCTTTGCTCTATCCAAATTCATAATTTGTTTTTTGTTCGCGTGCACTTTTCATGCAAGATATTCATGAACATGTGAAAAAAGGCACCAAAAAAAATCGAAAAAAAATAATAAATTTTTAAGATTCCGTAAGTCTTACACCCCATAATCAAGGGCTTTCGAGACACTGAATGATTGTTCAGCTTTCTAGCCAATGGGAAGACCGAATGTAAAATCCAACATCAGATTCGGAATCCTGGTCCTCGATAACCTACAGTAAAGTTTCATCAAAAGTTACAAAAGCCTTAAAATAGAAAAGCTCATTTCTGATTTGTCGGTTTCCAGACCAATGGGAAGGCCTGGTATAAAATCTGACTTCACACTCGAATTTCTGGCCCTCGATAACCTATAGTAAAGTTTCATCAAAAGGTACAAAAGACTTAACCCTTTGGGGACGGGTTTTTTTTTCTGTATATTTCATCATAAATCAATCAACACTTCTATATTCTAAAAGAACTTATTATCCATTACTGGATATCTGAATAAAATAACCAAATTACAATCCAAATTATACCAAAAAACTCTCTGATAAATGCTTTCACGAAAACTAATCTCATATAGGAATCTGTGTGTTTTGAAATGCTAGAGAATTACCATGGCCCCTTAGGGGGCCAACCGTCCCTAAAGGGTTAAAATATAAAAGCTGATTTCTGATTGGTCGGCTTCCCAGCCAACGGGAAGGTCGGATAGAAAATCTGACCTGAAATTCGGATTTCCCCAGCTCAAAAATCTTTGGTGAAACTTTAGAAAATACACCTAAATAAACTTCATTTCTGATGTTTTTTTGACCTGGCACAAAGTCCGCCACAAACGCTTTTAGGTTTTTTCCGTATCACCCTCCCTTCAGTCGAGGGAATAACAAATTCAGGTTATGGATTTTTGATTTTGTCTATAAGTTATCGAGAAACATGGTTCAATTTGTTCTTCATCGAATGAAACATTTCGCAATTTTATCTTCAATCTGTTCGTCAAGTAGAGAACACAAATCGCTAGGTAACAGATCATACGAATATAAACAATAGAATCTTCATGATTGACAATACCAATTATGATCATGTGAATTGTGAGTGTAACCAAAAAAAATACTGTTCACCTCAATCTCTAGTGACGTCTCTCGAATAGCTTTCTATTGGATATTTCATTTATCAATAATTACATTTTGCTGAGTTTGTCGTCGTCGTCGTCGTCGTCTCTGAGTCGAGCTACATATTCAATTTTTTTTTTCATCATTGATTTTGTGGTTAATCTATTAAATTAAGAAAATGAATATGGAAATTGAAAAGCTCGATATTGATTCAATATTTATAAAATATACCATAAATGAAATACGTGATATTGAAGAAAAAATTAAAGTAGATATGGAAAGAAAAAAAGAAGAATTACGATCAATGGTTGGGTACGATGTTATTGAATGTATATATTTATTTATTTTTAAAATTTTATTTAAATTAGAGAACGATATCGTGACTTAATTGAAGCAGCTGATGCAATTTTTGAAATGAAAACATGTGCTAAAGGCGTATGTTAATTTTAATAATTTGAATTCATTAATTATTCGATTGATAAATATTTCAAGGTCGAACAATTTGTACATTTACTCAATGATAAATGTAGTAAAATTGATCATACATTATTAACACAATCAATATCATCAAATACAATATCAGATAAACAGTTATCGAAATTAACACTTGTAATTTCAATAAGAATTTTAACAGAAACACGTCGACGTTGTTGGATGTTTTTAGAAGAAAATAATTTTGCAGCAGCAGCTCGGTAATTTTCTTTTTTTTATCATTTCAAAAATAAATAAATAATTAATTAATTAATTAAATTTTAGACAATATCTATTAGCTCAACATATGGCTAGTAGTTTATCATCGAGTACAACTGATGAACAATTTGATAATGATTCACAAAAAGCTATTGTAGCTGCTACTAGATTATGGCATCAAACTCGACATATGAAAGCAACAATTTTAGATAAATGTCGGTTATATTTAAAGAGTATTGATACGAATGTTCAAGTAAATAGTTTTATTATAATATATTATCTAATAATCTACAAAACAATGAATTTTGAAATTTCTTTTTATTATCTATTTTGATTTAGAATTTTTGTATATATAATTTTCTCTTTATAAATCATTTAGATTCTTGCCAATGCACTATCGACTCTTATTACATTTGGTAATAAATCAGTTGAACAAGTATTAAATGAATTTCTAACTGCGAAATTGGTTTGTTTATTTACATCGTATTAATATAAATATATCTTGAGTTTCTCTATTTGACTTTTTTAGGATATTATTAAAGAATCATATCAAAATGCTGATCTTAGTAAGTTTTTAATTGTCAGATATGAGCTATTTCACGAGAAACAGGATATACTTAATTTTGGTTTTTTATCATCATCTCGAGATTCTAAACAATGATTTGTTGTACTGTTTAGAATTAGTTTTGAACGTCTCATTCGATTATTAGAGTATTTTTTTTCGTATTCCGTCATGTTGCTAACGAAAAATAAATCAATTCTTTTTTTGAAAAAATGTTGCAACCGTAGGAGTTGTCTTATTTCGTTTTGAAAAATGCTGTTCAAATTCAGAGTTTTAAAACTAAAATGTATTAAGTGAAAGTCGATGTCCTATTTAATGTTAGTTTTTTTAATGATAATTCTTCTAAACGAAGGTTTCTAGCGTTGATTTTTTCAGGCTATCTAGAGTAACTTAACATACATGTAATATATAAAAGTTAGCTCTGTAAAAGTTGTCTATCTCGAAATATACGTGTTTTAATTTTGCGTAACATCCATATGTCTTGAAAATAGTATCGACTTTTTTTCCTCATTTTTATTTTTAGAACAAAGTTCGAAAAATACAGTTCGACAATTACTTGTTCTCTTCATCAATACAATTTTTGAATTGGATATGCTCTTCAGTAAAAATGATAAAAATATTGGTATGAAAGAATTTCTTCGAAGAAAAAAATATATATTTCATTTTTTCTTCTAGATAAATATGATCAATTAAAAAAATTTATTTCAACATTTTATAATACATCAAATGATGATAATAATAATTCAAAGATTAATAATATATTATCATATGGACAACAACATTTATTAAATATTCGAGAAACATTTTTTAAAAGTAATTTCTTTTTTCTTTTCATATTTTTCTATTGTATTTAAAAATTATTTTTAGATTGTGAACCTATAGATCTTATTGAATATGAATCTCGACAACAACAACTTGTTCAAAACGCTGTCGAAAAATGGTTACAAACGTACGAAACAAATAAAAACAAAAGAATTGAATTGAATATTTTCAAATTTACTGTTATTTTTTCTAGAGCATTACAAGTTGTTAAATCTGGTTTGAGTGAATTACTAAATCATATCACATCACTCAAACCATTACTTCATCTTAAATCAAGTCTTGTATCATTAATGACTGAGGTATAATCTTTCATTGCAAACGGATATCGATTTACATGAAACTTTAATCCTATTAGAAATAGTATAGTCTTTTGAAATAATTATTACTTCTGTCAACTTAAAAAAGTGGTGGAATGCTCAAAAGGACTACCAAATGCTACTTCTTTGATTCAATTTTAGCTAATTAATATTTCTTCGTAAATGTTGCTAATTTTTTGATCTTTTTGTTACATGCGAATTCTAAGCACAATGTTATCCTGCTGGGTACTATGTTTTAATGAAAATCCATAACGATAAGCATTATGGAATGTGCCAAGTATTCATAGCAATAAGGCTTTTTATGAGAGGAATTTTGGATCCGGCCAAAATTCTGACTTTTCAAGAAATCGACCTAATTTCCTATTAGCAAAACTTATCCTTTTTTCTTTAGGAACGTATGGAACAATGGTCAACTGTTTGTAATCGTCTATTAAATGGAAATAATAAAGATATTCGATTATGGGATGATTTAATTAAAATTGAATTACGTACACGTGCTAAAGTAAGAAGAAATGATAATAATAATAATAATAATAAATTTTTTATATGATTATTAAAATAATAATAATAATTTTTTTTTTCTAGCAAGTACTTCATGTTCGTTTTAATCAATTTAATCAAACAGTAATACAAAAAATTGAACAATGTCTTAAAGCATTTCAAAATTCGACAAACAAGAATGACAAGTAAATATTCATTTATTGTGAAACTCATATATATATTTTTTTTTTCGAAGAAAAATAATCAGTGTAAGCTTTAAGTCAAAGTTTTCCGGCTATCGTCTTCTCTATTTTAAGCCTTAGAAAAAGGAGAGCTGTGTTAAGACTTCTTCCCTATAGTTCCTTAGCAATCCAAAAAGATGTTGAAGAGCAATAAAAACACGACTTACACTATTCTAGAAAATTCCAACACCTTGCTTTGAACTACATTTATAGTGTGTTAGAAACTTTATATTGTACATCGTTTGTATTCATATAATGAGGCTAAAGAATACATGTAAGTTTCTCTGATAAGCTTTTTCTTTATCAAAATACTAAATCTAATGACATAAGTAAATTAGTTTTTGTTAAATTTGTATTAAATTAATTTTATCTAGATCATCATTGGAATTTAATGTACTAAATTATATATGGAGTGATATAGATAATAATATTCCAAGTGATTATGTTTGGACACCATCAAATCATCGAATACCTGTTGGTGATGCAAAATTTTCATTAAAAACTGTTGCAATTTCAATGGATGTTCAAAAGTAATATTATTTTTGTTTATTTATTTTTTTTATATACTGATCATAATAATTTTAATTATTTAGTTTATGTCGAGAATTAGATGATGAATTACGACAAATTCTTGATGATGTTAATGAATTTTCTATAGCTGATGTTACTTCAATATCATCTTTATCTGATACAATTGTATCAATAACAAATACTAATAATACAAATTCTTTGATTTATTCTGATAGTGGTTTTGTTGAAGAACATCTTGAAGAATGTGTTATACAATTTTGTACAACGTAAAATATACATTTTTTTCGAAAAGATATTTTGAAATTGATAACCTATTTAGATTACTTGCACATCTACGACAAATAGCAAATGATAATGAAAAAATTGGCAACGAAGAACAAACTTTAGCTAGGTTTGAATTTTATTTTATTGAGAAAAGAAAGAAATATTTTTTTTTTCGGGGGGGGGGGATTTTAGTTTGGTCTGGCTTGGTTCATGTGTACGAGCAATACCAATTGTTTGTAAGAATCTTAAAAATTCACTTGAACTTGTTACAAATGTTACGGATACTGGTACTAGTCCTGTACATGATCGGTAATGATAGAATATATATTCATATTTTTTTTTGTATTTATAATAAATTTCATTTTAGAAAAGTTCGAGGAACTTCTCAATCAAAACGAACATTGGACAAAGTTAGTCATATATAATTTTCATTTGATTATCTTTTGAATATTCTCAGATAATAAAATATTGAAATAAAATATATTATGAAAAATAGTTTGTACTAGAACTTCGTATGGAATGAGATAGAACGAAAAAAAAAATCGTTCTACGGGATGAGATAAATCTCAAAAAATCTCTATTTCGCATGAAATGAGATAATTTTTGAAAAATTTTGCATCTCATCCCATAAAATTTAACTTTTATCAAATACATTTTAAATAAGTAAAATTTATTGATACATTCATGAGTTCGACAAAAGTTATTTTTCAAAATATTTGTATCCCATGGAATTAAACTGTGTTATTCTACACGGAGTTCTGATTTATATTTTATAAGAATAAACTCTATGTTTAATTTTAGACAGAAAAAACTTCATGGTTAAAAACTCGTGATATGTTTATGACAACACATATTGATTTATTTAAGTAAGAAATATTTATTTATACATTCTAATATTATTCTATATTTTCTTAGACAATGGATTATACATATATGTGCTAATATTGATATGCTTCTACGAAATAAATTATTAACATTTCTTGATGATATACCTACACTTGTAATTTTTTTAATTTATTTTGTTTTCGATTCTTTTGTTTTCTTTTTATTCTTTAGATTTGGGATGAAATTGAAATTGAAGAAAGTCTTGATATTGATAAAACATATAAAAGTGTTATACGTGTTCCTATGTATTGTACACCATTTATTGAAGAACTTTTATTTTATTCTTGTCAAGAAATTAATCAAGCATTAGCACATGGCCTTGATAAGTAATATCAAATTTTTATTTATTTATTTATTTTTTAAAAATTTTTTATTTTATTTAAAGAGAATTATCAAGTGAAATGGCTTATCGTATATTACAAACATTTTTAAATGTTTATGAATCATGGTGGTTAACTGAAGGACAAAAATGTATAAATAAAAAACGTATACAAACACGACTTATTCAAATAGTATATGATCTTCGATTTGTTCATATGTTACTTGAACGTAAAGATAATAGTACAGTATGTTAATCTTAAAAAAGAAAAAGAATTAAAATTTTCTATAAAAATTGATCGTTCCTTTTTTTGTTTTGTTTTGTATAGAATACAAAAGATTTAAATGAACGTTTTTTTAAATTAATTGAAAATATTGAAAATGATATTGATCCATTTGATTTAAATGTTCTTTCACCATATATGCAAAGTCATCTACAAAAAATAGTTCCTCGTTCTTCAGTAAGAAAAAATATCAATAAAAATGATTTCGAATTCTTTCAATAATATTTTTCTTTTTAGCTTTTATTTGGACATTTAATAACAAATGATCGTCTTATACCATCAAAACCACTTACAATGAATAGTCAAGATGCAAATAATATTCTTTCACTTTCTTCATGTACACAACGTTTTTCATTACTTCCAATAGCAACTAATCTTTCTTCAACATCATCTGGTCAAATAAAACCATCAAAAGGAAATATTCTTAAATCAAATATAATTCATGAACAAGAACATAATAATAATATAGAAAATGATTCTAGTTTAGCATCATTTCGTCCATTAACAACAAATGTTGCTGAAGTTGCAACTTATTATTCAAAATGGTTCCAAAATATGGTCAAATAATAAATATATACATAAGATATTGCCAAAAAATAAAACAATTTTAACAACAACATACCTTTTTTTTTTTTTTTTCTATGTTTTAGCACTAACTTTAATTCAGTTAATGATTTTAATAGCCAATGGAGTTTTCTTTTACTAAGATTTCATAGATAAAATAACATGACAAGGCTTTTTGAAAAAATCAGACACTGTAGTTTTCAGATCCCTGAAGATTATTTTTTAACAATGGCATTCTAAAGAGCACAAAATTCTAAATAAAATGAGAAATCGTCGCATTTTCTACAGCTTTCCTTGAAAAAGTTAAAAGCATCACAAAAACCGAAAAAAAAGCTGTTTTTTAGTCGATTTCATGGAATTTACATATATGTTCGAAGAAAATAGTAAGAAGTCGTAGTTTTTCGACTTTCCCTCTCAGTTACAGATCTTAGCCAACGAGTATAACAGGCGTCAGACTATTTATACAGAGTTCCTTAGCGAAGAGAAACGACATTAACGACAAAACTTACCCTGTTCTAGAAATCTTCCTCGAAAGAATTTTTTTTCGCAAATAAAAATTTATATTTAAGATGTCAAGGATGATGGGTAGCAATGTATTGATTTGTCACAATTGTCATATGATTAACATAAAAAGTGCGAAGTGATCAAATTATAACTCTAGAAAAAAATCAATATCAGTATTTGTGAACTTATTAAGATAGTGAATTGAGACCTACTGTAGATATATTGTACAATAGGCTTATTTTTCAGTTAAATCAATGGTTAGAAAAGGAATACAAAACAGAAAAATAACGAGCGAATAGCAATAAGACAAACAAAAAATTGAAAAAATTTCTGAGTTCTACATTTTAGCCTCAGTGGGGCTGCACTAATAAGCTTTGTGATAAATTTCGTTTTTTGTGATACTTTTAACGTTTTAAAGGGAGGTTGTAGAAAATGCGACTACCCATTGTTTTGTTCAGAATTTTGTGCTCTTTAAAATGACGTTGTTAAAAAATAGTCTTCTGGGTTTTGAAAACTACCGTGTTCGGATTTTTAGAAATCTTGGTAAAAAAGAAGCCTCAATGAGTTATTAAAATCACAATTTGAATTCGAGCTAGGTGCTTAATATTAAAGAAAAAAACCTCAAAAATAAGCTGTCGTTAAACATTTTTTTCATCATCTTATATATAAACATAGCTCTTATTCATTTTTTTTTGTAATGTGATATTTGTTATTTATAAATTTGGTTTATTCGGTTTTGGTTTTTTTTTGTGTTTTTTCAACTTATTTTATTTCTATTAAAAAACCAAAAAAAAAAAGGACCCAAGGGAATTGATATTCAATTATATTCTTGTTCAATTAAAAGAAATTGAAGAAAAAGTTTTCTCTTTCTTCGTATAATTATAACCGGTCAACTTCTTCATCTTCCTCTTTCTTGTTGTTACTCGTTGACGAAGATAATCTTGGTTCATTATCATCAAATCTAGATATTTTCAAAGTTAAAGTTTCGACATCTTTTGTTTGTTTATTATCCAGTTCTAAAGCTGAAATTAGAAAATTGAATAAAACTATAAAAGAACTGTTTTCTTTTTCTCTATTACCTGTTTCTTCTGTGCTTGTTACCTGTAATGATTCATCTTTGGTATTTGCATCATTAGCTGTCATAGAAGTACCTGGAATAACAAAAAAATAGAAAAATAATCATATTCAGATAATCAAATTAATTATTAATAAAAAAAACAAAAAAAATTCAACTTACCTTCTTGTTCTTTAGTAGATACAGAAGTTTTTGGTTTTAGTTCATTATTATTATTATTTTGATTTGGTGGTAATGGAGCTATACACATATACAAAAAAAAAAATATCTTAACGATAAATAATAATTTAAAAAAACGAACGAACCTTGTCGTTTTTTTTCTTGAGATTTTGTATCAATAACAACTGGAACTTGTTGAACAGCATCGTCAACACAATCTAAAAGATCACCAAGATTTTGAACATTTTCTAAATTGACATGAATTTGATCATCTTGAAATGATAATGTTTTAGTCGTTGTGTCTAATGATGATGGATCTTGACTTTTTTTTAAAATACTTTTTGTTGCTGTTGATGTATCATCATCATCATCACCATCATCATCATTATTAGGATTTTTTGATGTTGGCAAAGTAGTAGAAGATGAATTAGTTGGTTTTTCTACAGTAATTGAATTAAAATTACCAGGTTCATTTTCGAGTATAACTTTTCGATTTCCTTGTTCATGACTAACTTTACCGAGAAGATCTCCAATTGTGTGTATTTCATTATAGTCAATATGTATTGGTTCTTCTTTGTCTTCCACTTGTTCTTCTTTGTTTTTCGGTGTTTCTTCCTGTTTGTCAACTTTGATATTTTTATCTTTAACTTCTTCTTTAGGTCTTTTTTCAAGATCAGATGGAGGAAGCTTAGCTGCAGACGGAACTCTATCAATATTAAGACCAATTTTTCCTGAACCACCTTCTATAACAAGTTTAGCTTGTTCAACCGTTTCATCTATTCGATTAAGCAAGTCATCGACAGTTGATACACCTATAATAGAATAAAAAGAAAAAAAGAAAGGAAAAACGAAATTTTTAACAAGTTATTAATTTTCAAACCATCAAATGATAAATGAACTTTATCTGTATTTTTCTTCGTAGAAGATCGTTTATTTGTTACCTCATCACCATCTGTATCACCATTTGATTCCTTATTTGATGATGAATGTGAAGGTTTCCTTACTGAATCATCATCAGATGGTTTACTGGCTGAATTATTTGAAGGTGATTGATTGGATGGAATTTCTAAGTGAAAGAAGAAGAAATATTTTATAGCAAAATACAATCAACTTTTGTAGAAATTTTCTACTTAAGCGAGCAGAACGTTCAGGATTAGTCTTTTCTATTTCGGATGATGATGATGATGGTTTTGATCGTGAAATATCTGATTTGTCACCAGTTCCTTAGAATAAAATGATTATTTTAATTAATGAAATTTCTTTTGTTTTTTTTTGGTTTCCTACATATATACATACCGGGAGGAATCGAACGTGGAGATCGTGGTTTTATTGAACCATTTTCATCATTCGAATCTGAATCTGAATCTTTTGTATTAGATGTAGCAGATTTTGATGATGAATTCGTTTCAGTATCTTTTGTCTTTCTATTTCTTAGTCTTTTTCTTTTGTTTTTTGATTCACTATTACGTGTTAAATTTTGTGTTTTTTCTTTTACGTCACCCGTTAATCCTTGTACTTTATCTCGAATCGAACGAGCAGTTTTTGCCAAAAAATTATCATCTTTCTGTTCACCAGATTTTCCATTTCCTGATGATGCAGTTGTACCAGACTTTTTACAACTCATTATAATTAATTTTAAGATTTAATATCGATTATAATTACGAATTTTTCCAACAAAATATTATCGTCCTTGTTTTGAAATACACGGCGAAATACTAAAAATATTTTTTTTTTGTATAAAATGACAAAATACGATAAAAACGTCATGTGGATGTTTGACTAGTTGGATGCACTTCACTGATCATGATTATTCAGCTCACTTACGTCTATAATTGTCATTGATGCGAGTGAAAAGATAAATATATCAAAGTGTGAGAAACATGTCAAAGATCAAGGCATAAATGCAAATATACCAATTTTTGTATTTTTAAGAATAAAGATTTCAAAATAAAGTAATATATGTTTTGATTAGTTATTTTTTATTATTGAGAAAAATTATTTCATACAGAAAAAGTGCGGTCGTGTCACATGGGATTGTACTTCAGGTATTGAATAGATTGTTATCTAATTTTTTCGAATGATTTTATTAAATAGCGGATGATATGGCCCTTCAGCATACTGGAAGTGATATTTTCAATTCTGAAGTACCATCTCAAGTCGGACCGCATCTGGCTTAATATTTCATGACCATTATATTTTGAAATAAATTGAGATTGTGCAACATCTCGTTGTGACACGATGGATGTGCAAACAGAACCGAGAAGAATGTGTTCTTTTTTCTCTTTATTGACAAAAAAATAAAATAACTTTAAAATAAATAATTTTTTTTTAATAAGGAAGAAATTAATTTAGAATTCTATAATTTATTATTAACAAATATAGAATTATTGATCTTTAGAGAATCTTTTTATGAGATAATTTTGCATATTAAATAGGAAATGTAATAATACTTTACACCACATAAATAAAGTGGCTTTTTCTTTTTTGATATTAAATTAATATCAATTGTATATGAAGCTTTTATTCCCTCTTTTTTTTTAATGAGTATCTTCCATTGATGAAAAGATTATAATTATGAAAAAATGATTAATTTTTATGTTATTAGATGAAATACAACGTTTCTTTAGTTTAATGTTTTAAAATTAGTAAGGAAAAATTATTGGTGGCGGTCATATGTGGGTAAGGTGTACTGATTCGTATGCAGTAGCTATAAAAGGCGGATGTACGATATGGCGTTTCAGCAAAACAACTCTCAAAGTCAAACCAGTGAATACGTACAAACCTTACCTTCGGACCGCCATTATTCATTTCAACAAAATTCTTACTATAAATTGAAACGAAAAGAAGTTGTGTAAGACTTTTTTCTGTTTTTACCTACGAATCAGACAAAAGTAAAACAGATGGTAACGAAATTTTGTTTGTCCTTGTATAAATACTCATAATTATAGAGTCATATTTAAAATACACGTGTCTGAAATTCTACTGATTGGTAACAACGGTCATAATGTATTATATTAATTATAAAACAAAAGAAAGTAATATTTTATTATATTTCATTTTTGAATAGATTTAACTTTCGAATAAAGGTTATTAGTTAATTGAATTATGATTTCAAATAACTGTCAGTGACATTATAATTTTCATAGTAAAAAATTTCTTCATGTTCTTTTATTTATATTTATTCATAACGTATATATGAAAAACAAACTGATATTTGTGTAATAAAATATCGTATCATGTTTTCGATGAATCAGTTGTTTTTGTTTTTTCTTCGTTCCATATCGACAAACATATGATACATGTGAGTTATTAATCTTTGTTGAGAGATATACTCAAGTTTGTTTTTTGAAATAAAAATAAATCAATAAGAAACTAAAATTTATCTAGATATCTATCATTATATGAGATAGATTTTATTATTATTATTATTTTTAATAAAACTTTTAAATCATCAAAAATTTTCTTGTCAAAATTTGTACAATAAAAAGAATGAAATTTATTTTTATGTTTTTTTTTTTTTATGAGATTTTATTTATATCTTCTTCATCACTTGATTCATCTAAAGCTCGACTTGCTAATTGACGAATTTCCGACACAAGATATTGAAGATCATTGTCATCCGATTGTAATATTTGTGGTGAATAAGATTTTTCTTGATGAATTGTTTTCATAAGTAAATTACGTTCACGTTCAAGTGTCATTATACGTTTTGTAAGTTTATCTAATTCAGCATCTGATCGTAATTGTGAATCGGCTATTTGACGTTGCCAACGTTCTTTTTCACGAGTTGTTGTTCGTTCAATTTGTCTAGAAATGTATAAAAGAAAAAATAACAACGATATTGTTTTTTTTTTATTCTTAGTTTTCGAGAAAAAAAGCTGTTTGCACAATTCCTTGGAGAATAAAATATGAAACTCGATGTAATTGATGTTACTAATCAGAGAGAAATTGTTTTATTCTATACACCTTGAACCATATTTTTTCACTTTTCTTTTACTTAATTCTTCAAAAAAATGCAATAGGGAAGTAGTTATGAGCCGTTATTGATAGACGGTCTATAATGGTCTTTGGCTAGCGTCTGTGGAGGAGGGGAGAATATGGATAAAGCCTGTCGGGTTCGAATATTTCAGACATAGTTGAACTGTACATTGGTAGTCTCAATGAAATTTTCTAAATGAAATGGCTAGTCGCTGCGAAAATACGAGGTTTTTTTTCCGGCTTTTTGGTATTCGACAGCTAGCGTATCTTAGGCATTTTTCAGATGACTAGAACCCAGGGAATCCAAAATTTTCGGACCTGAAATCAACCCGACGGGTTCTAGGCGTGGATTCGAACTTCTACTCAATGTACTTCAATATTTCCTTTTAGATCGTGTTTCATAAAACTGACCTGCAATTAGCTGCTAATTTCGCTTGTTCACGTTTTGCTTCGTTTAATTGTTTTTCTAAATTATCTTTGTCATTTAATAATGTTTCTTCTCGTTCCTAAAATAAATATTTTTCTTTTAAAATAAATATTTTAATTTCATACTTGAAATTCTCGTTTTAATAAATCAATATTTTCTATTTGTTTTTGTTGTTCATATGTCCATTTTTCTGTTAATTCTTTTAATTGTTTATCTTTTTCAATTAAAGTTATTTCATATAATTGAATTTTATTTGTATTTTCTTCTAAAATTAATTGCATCATTACTAATTTTTCATTACTAATTACAAATTCTTGTTTATATTTTTGTTCAATTTGTTCAAGACGTGGTTTTGATTGTTCATATTCTTGATCAAGTTTATATGCAAGTAAATCACGTTCATTTGAAACAGTTTTTAATTCACGTTCAAGTAATGTTAAATCAATATATTGTTCATCTTCTGTTTGTATACCAATTGTAACATGATGTTTTGATGATAAAGATAATAATTGACGATTAAATAATGTTTGAAGAACAAGAAAACGTTTATTTATATAACCAAGACGTTGTTCATATATAGCAAGAGTTTTATTTATTGTTTTAAATAAATCATCATATTGAGGATTTGTTGTATGTTTAATAATCATATCATGAATTGTTCGTTCTGTATGTTCATAAGATTGAAGACGTTGTTTAAGAGATGTATTTTCATCAAGAATTAAAGTTAAATTTGAATCTGATTGATGTAATTTTGATTCAAGATATCTGAATAATTAATATTTTAATAAGAAATGAGAAAAAGAAATAACATACTGTATATGAATTTTACGTTCATCATATTGAGTTTGTACAAGTTTATTTTCATGTAAAAGTTCATTGACTTTGCCTTGTAATTGTTCAATATCTTAAAAAAAGAATTTTTTAATATTATTTAGACAATAATTTCAAAAAAAACAAAACCAACGTTAATCAAGTATGAAAATATAAACTTGAAAATCTAATAGATTTGATTTCAAAAGAAAATTCTAAACATTCGTTATTTGTTTTTTTTTTCGTTTAATCTTTTGTCGAAACTCTTATTCTCGATAGATGCCTTATAGAGATCTAATAGTCAGAATATAATTTTGTAGAGAAATATTTGTTTTTTCTTTTGATATAAAATTTGTGTGGACATACATTATCAAGAATGTACATTAGAAGTATAAGCTTGTTCTGATTGCTTAAATAAAACGAAAACTATCATGGATAACACTTATTCATCCTTTGAACTTCATAACTTTGTGGGTCGCTCGATTCTTCATTATCTAATAGTTTGTTTCAACTGTCTATTGTAATAATGTCATCGAAATTCATCACTCCTTTCTATAATTGAACTATCTACTTGCATTTGAAGACTGTAACTCGGCAATAGTTTATTGAATCAAGCTGAAACTTGTATAGACAATTTGTCTTTAGTTGAGCATCATTACCAGCAAATTTCATAATAGAAAGTTCTAATAAATGGAAATGACATCCAAATAATCATCTTATTGGCACCGAAGACTTAGAGATGTGTAGACACAGCAATTCTCTACTAGATTATCTAATATTTTAACTAAAGAACGACTTTGGAGTAAGCTTCGACTGTATGTTAAAATATCAACAATAAATCATGTAGTTGATTACCAGTTACACAAAATTAAGTGGTTAATTTTTTTTTCAGGTTTGATAGCTTGAAGTAAAGAAAATGTGTTTAAACAATCAGAGCAAGCTTGTGCTCCTCATCTACACTCTTAGTAAAGTATACATGCACAAATTTTTAGATCTTCAACGTATATGGTAACCGAGATACGAGAAGGAGAAACACTTTTGCTCAGTCAAATACTCTGTGTAATTCAACTTACTTTAGTTGAAATAAAGTTATGACAGGTCTTTTCATAATAGGATAAAAAAAGCTTTCAGTAATTCTAGCTCTCATATGTATGAAAGAAGCTGGACGACTAAAACCATTAGAGTTAGTTGACACAGAGCTGTTACACATTCAATACAGATACGATTTAATTAAGTCTCAAAATAAAGACAATGTTGCGTTAATTGAACATATACAAAAAACTAGTTTCATTTCTATCATCTGATAATCATAAAGTTTTGTTTCATTACTACTAAATTCAATTTAAAAATAAAAACAATTTATAACGTATTTGATACAATTTCTATTATTTCTCTTACTATAAATCGCAGTGTTTTATCTAGATTTTCTCTTTCGAAAGGGTGATGTAAAACTTTGAAATTGTAAGCACCTAGTTTTTGAGAACACAGACACATCGTACATGATACTATAACTACAAATCTTTTATTTTTCTTTTTTCGTAATGATTGGATAGAGATCGACGAGTTGCATTAGAAAAAGTGTGCTTCACATATAAAAGCAAATTTTAAAAGATTTTATAGAAGTCAGAAATGTTTAGTCTACATTCCTTTTATTTGAAGATAATGGTATCTTGAACTTTTGTCATTAATTTTTTTTTTGAGTTCTTTTTTTAAGTTTAAAACACTTTTTTCTTATACAATTCGACAGTCTCTATTCAACCATCACAAAAAACGAAAAATAAATAATGTTAAAATTTTCACTTGTGGGTATGTTCTATATACTGTAAATACATAAAAAATCAGTTATCTTGCTCGATGCACACCATGGGCAGCTCATATTTGAAATTTATTAGTTTGATAGTGAGAGCTTTATCCATTGTTAGCTATCGGATTTTTAATGTGTATTTTCTAGACAAGAAAACTCGTATTTTCTCAGACCATGATACACACCTTAGCAAAACTCCGCTCTCCTACATCATAGATTGAAATAGACATTACTGATATACGATCAAAGACTGTATATAAATAATGTTTCGTTATAATATATGAACTACTTCTTTATTGCATGTCTAGTTAAGAAATATGTCTAAAATAGATAGAATAAAATAATCTTCTTGTGATTAGCAACAGTAACTATAAATTGTTTCATATTTTAATCGTATAGGAAGTGCGCTAACACCTTTTATGTTATTGTCTGAATAAATAGAAGATTAATTTTCTTTTTATTTTTTCAAGCATGTATTCAAGGATTTCGAATAAAAAGAAAAACGTTTAATGTGTATTGAATAGTAAATAATTTCTTTAAATACATATATAAAAATAAAACTTAAAAGATATATTGTTCTTTCAATGAATATTAACAAAATATTTATTATTTATATAATATAAATCTTACCATTAGAAAATTTATTACTGTTATTCTTAAGAATTAATTCCATTGATTTAAGTTGCATAAGTAAATCATAAACTTTTGTTCTCCAACAATTAAGAAGACATTGTCGTTTTTCATTATTATTTAATGTTGGTTGTTCGAGTTTTTCTTCTTGTAAAGTCAATACATCATTCATTGATGTTAACCTACAAAAAAAAATAAAATAATAATATTCTTTAATAAATATTGATTTTATTGATACCTTAAATTTAATAAACGCATTTCTTCATTTAATGCAGCATTTTCTTTTTCACGTTGTTCAAGTTGTTGAGATAATTTATTATTAATATTATCTGTTGATGTTGATAATTTTTGTGATGATAATAATTGTTCATAATAAAGTTTTTCTTTTCGAACTTTTTGTAATTCAGCTGAACGTATTTCAAATTCATTTAATTGTACTTTCCATGATAATTCTTTTGTATGTAAAGTTTGTTCAAGTTCATTAATTGCAATTAAACAACGAGATTTTTCACGTTCAAGTTCATTACGTAAACGTTCAATTTCAGTTGCTTGTTGTTGAATTATATCTTCAAGAGTTTCTTGTACAATATTTGAACGACGAGGTAAATTTATCAATGGTGGTGCACGTTCAAGTAAATCTTAAAAAATTTTTTTTAAATAATAAAAAAATTTTTCTTGTTCTTTTTTTTACCTCGTCCTGATGTTTTAAGAGCTTCATTATTTGTTCTTAATCTACCAATTTCAACTTGTAATTGTTCAAGTTGTTCATGAACTGTTGTTGTTGGTGTTGGTGTTGTCGTTGTTTGATTTTCTTTATCATTATTTAAATACAATGATGATGTCGATTGAAATGCTGATGGTGGTAATAAAAGCATATTACTACTTGGTGTACTTGTCATGATAGTATTTTTAGAAATTTTAATTTATTTGTCAATAAATAATAAGACATCTATAATAGTATAAGAAAAAAAAACAGACTGGAATCGAAACAATAATGAATTTTTTTTTTTAAATGAGATTTAAACAAACAAAACAATAAAAAGAATAGTAAAAAGTCAAGGTTTGTTACAAAATAAATATAAATATATCTGTATTTTTTGATTAGAAATTTTCTTTTTTTTGGATAATAACGACAAAAGTCATGGATATACGATGATAATTATCTGTGATGTTTAAGATCGGTATAAAAATCTAGTTTGTCTATGTTCAACACTTGGCCATCTATATATAAGATGAAAAATTTGAACAAGAAAGGAAGAGAAAAAACAGATTGGTGGTTGCTATTCTCTTTATCGTTATTTATATGAACTTATAGTTCCCGTTGCTAAGAAGAGAAAAACAGCTTCATGTCTTCTATGATAATTAAAAGATTATAGATTATGAAAAATAAAAGAAATAAATTTTATATGTATAGAAATAATTTACCTGTTATTTATTTTTGTATTCAATAAGAAAAATAAATAATTTTTTTGACTTTTCGAAAATGAATCAGTAAATATAACGTTTCATAATGTCTTACTACTTACTATGCTCTTTTTCTTATTCTCTGTTCGGGCATCAGTTAAAGATTTGCTTCACCTTTTCTATCGGTGCTATCGTTACTTGTAGAAAAGAAGAAGAATGAAATTTGCTTTTGTCATTCTCCCGTCACTTATTTCTTCTTTTTTTTTCTTCTTTTCTTTCTTCTGTTTTTCCACATGTCGATGCAAATGGGGTTACGAAGAATGAGAAAGAAAGAATTACGTCTTTTGTATCTTTGTACTGTTTATGTTTTTTTTTTCAGACAGATGTTGCTTGAAATTTTATTTGGCAGTCAAACAGGTACAGCTGAAGATGTTAGTGAACGTTTTTCATGTATGGCTCGATCAACAGATGTTGAATGTCGTGTTCGATCATTGGATTCTATTCGATCAATTGAAGATCTTGGAACATATATTCTTTTTATTGTATCAACAACTGGTGATGGTGAAGAACCTGAAAATATGCGTCAATTTTGGCGAATAATTATGAAAAAATCTTTATCATTAATACCATCAATTTTATCACATATACATTATGGTTTAATTGGTTTAGGTGATTCAACATATCCAAAATTTAATTTTGTTGCAAAAAAATTATCTAAACGATTAGAACAATTAGGTGCACAAGCTATATGTGATAAAGTTCTTGCTGATGAACAACATCCACATGGTACGCTTTTTTCAAGGTAGAATAGATGTAATCCATTCTATGATTATCGGGGGGTTTTTTTTTTGTTTTGTTTTTGAAAATATTATTTTAGGAATTGATGGTTGTATTGATCAAACATTTACAAAAATATTTTGGAAAACATTTGGTGATCTTATTGGTAGAGAATTTCAACCACGTATGGATCAACGTTTACCAAGTAAATATCAAATTCAATGGATTGATGATTATGAAAAGGATTCGTCAAGGTATTTTTTTCTGTTATTTTATTCTCTATAAAATTTTTTAATTTAAATTAGTTCACAAATATCAATCAATAATTCTAAAATTCCACCTGGTTATACTTCCGTTCCTCTTATTTCTAATACACGTGTAACATCATTAGATCATTGGCAAGATGTACGTTTACTTGAATTTGATACAAATCTTCCGTATAAATGTGGAGATGTTGCTGTTATTCTTCCTCAATGTTCTTTAACATCTGTTCATCTTCTTGCAAATCTTCTTAATATAGAAAATAAACTTCATAAAAATTTTATTGCTTCAAATGAAATATCATCTTTATCAATGACTGTATTAGAATTATTTCGTGATTATTTACATATAACACGTATACCATCACGATCATTTTTTGAAAAATTAATGTGGTTTTCTAATGATGAAAGAGAACGTGAACGTTTAGTAGAATTTTTACAACCTGAAAATATTGATGATCTTTATACATATTGTCATCGACCACGACGTACAAGTGTTGAAGTTTTACAAGATTTTCCTCATACAGCATCATGTATTCCATTTAATTATGTATTTGATTTTTTTTCACTTATACGTCCACGTTCATTTTCAATTGCATCAAGTCCTAAAATTCATCAAAATCGAGTACAATTATTAGTTGCTATTGTTCGTTATAAAACAATTATTGCACTTTATCGTGAAGGTTTATGTAGTAATTATTTATGTCGTTTACAACCTAATGAACATATTTTAATGCGTATATCATCATCATTTAATTTAATTAATGATAATCAACCAGCAATTATGATTGGACCTGGTACAGGTGTTGCACCATTTCGTGGTTGGATACTTGAAAGAAGTTTAAATGATCAATTATTAAATATGTTATTTTTTGGTTGTCGTTATCGAACAAAAGATGCATATATTGAAAATGATCTTTTAAAAGATACAATTAATCTTATTTATATTCCAGCATATTCACGTGATCAAGAAGAAAAAATTTATGTACAACATAAAATAATTGAATATGGTCATTTAGTATGGGAATGGATTAAACATAAACAAGCACGTATTTATCTTGCTGGAAATGCTAAACAAGTACCTGAACAAGTATCAGATGCATTAAAAGATGTTTTTATCAAATATGGACATATGACAAATGAACAAGCTGATGTTTATTTACGAGAAATGGAACGTACACAACAATTTCAAAGAGAAACATGGTCATAAAAATTCGTTTTTGTTGCTGCTTTATTATGTTGTTTTAAATAAAAAAAGAAAAAGAAAAAGAATGAAATAAAGAAGAAGAAAAAAAAGGTGTTCTTGTCACAAATACACACACAAAAAAAAAAGAAAATACAGGATTTATGGAAATACAAAAAAAAAGAAAACAGACTGACTAACCACGTTCACATACAATAGAAATCTAAGGATTTGTTTGAAATAAAAAAAAACAAAATAGATCGATTTTTTTTTCTAATTTTTTTTATCAGAAATTTGGAAACTGATGTTTATTATTAAAAATTTGTTTTCATATTTACCAGAGATGTGTTTCACGTACTTCTGATATTATTTGATTTCCTTTATGTAATGCCTAGAAAATGAAAAAATAAAAATAAAAATTCAATTATGAAAAAATAAAACAAAATAATAATACTTCAAGCATTTCTTGTGCATCTTTACGTCTTTGAGCAATTTGACCAGATTCATCAAGTAATTCATCATGTTCATGTGTTGCTGTTTTATAAAGTGATGCAACAAGTTCACTTTGTAATTGATCTTTTACATAATTAACAAGAAAATGCATGATAGCTTTAGGTACACTATCTTGAATATTTTTACGAACAATTAAAAAATAACAACGAATTAATTTTTCTATAAATTAAATACAACACATAAAATATGATATTTAAAAAAAAAATCTTTGACTATTTACCAATAACTTCACAATCACGTTGTTCACGTGGTGAAAGTTGTCGAGCATTGATTGTTGTCTAAAGAAATATATCGATTTAAACTTAAAAGAATCAATTTCCTGTTTGATGGTAAAAAATACGGGTGGACTTTCGCAAGCTATGACAAAACAATATTAATATAGGACATATATGAGAGCTGAAATTGAGGCAATCGATCCTTTTTGCTATCTTAAATTTTATCTCGAAGTATTTAACACAAAGTAAACAATATTTGCCTATAATGATAATTACTATAAAACTTACTCCATCACCAATAGGTACCATCGATATTGCTGTTGTTGTTGGAGAACTATTAGTAGTATTCGACATAGATCGTGATGGTTGATCACCATTAACTATGGATTCATCATCATTACCATCGGTTAGATGTTGTTGAACTAATGCTCTACTATATGAAGTTATTTTTCCCAATGTTGATTCCTCACTACTCTATAAAAAAAAAAAAGATCAAAAGTATAAAAAATAAGTTTTTATATATATTAATCTATCTATCTAACGAACTCGATTTTCTTTTCCTCGAGATATATCACGTTGAGATTTATTATGTGAATGTTGTGGTTGATTTTGATTTGTTGTGGTTGTTGTAATATAATCACCACCTGTTAATGCTTTATGAATAAGTCCAGCTTCATAAAAATCTGGATGTTTTGTATTAATATATGCTAATTCAATACCGACAAGATTTTCAACCATTCGATTTGTTTCTGGTAAACGACGACGTAATAAATGTGTAACAACATCAACAATTTTTTCATGTAAACGAGGAAATCGAATAAATTCTTGCTGAAAAAATTTAATTAAAATAATTAAAAAATAAGAAAAAGCAAAGAAAAGCTTGTTAGCATAATTCCTTTGAGATTAAAATATGGAACTCATACATTTCATATAAATTTTGCTTTTTAATGTAATGAAACATAATTTAAACTTTGAATCAAGTAAAATAAAATAATCAAAGATTTACACAATGAAAAATTTTGTTTACTTATTAATTATAATCAATATTACTGACAAAACATTGATTTGTTTATAATAAAAACAATTCATTTGCTTTTTCATCAAACAGAAACACGAACGTGTGATCGGAAAGTTTTTAGATAAGATGTTTGTTCATCTTTAACCCGTTAAGAAGCATTCCTAACGAGTCAAAAACTGTGAGTTTCTGCTCTTTTTGAATATGGACTTGAAAATTTTGTCTCAGTTGTTGTCAGTGATTAGATACTTAGTGCCAGTACACTAAATACAAATGTACTCAAGAGAATTCTCTCTTCAAGATTTTTTCACTTTTGGTTGTTTCTCTATATATGGTTTTAAATATCTTCAGTCTACTGGACATGTTTTAAGAATTCAAAAAATAGCCTTAAAGTCACCAAAAAAAAACTGGAAAAAGTAGAACTTTTTTTTCAAGATAGCAACATATATAAAAATTCTATAGATTAGATATTTGTGTCACGTTTTATTTTATAATGGCATGATATTTTGTTGTTACCAGATCTTAATCTTTATTTATCTCTTTATAAGATAGTTCTTTGATACACTATTGTATGACGAGTAATAAAAGAAATTTCAATATACAGATGTCATTGAACTACAAAAATAGATATTGATAACGAAAATATTAATCAAATCTAAACATGAATCTTACTCAGAACCGATACTAAATACAAGTGGATTTAAGTACAATGTACAATCACAACAATGTGAAGTTTTTATGAAAGCTTGTGATCTATAAGCTAATATATAAATAAAGATCTCAAGTTTTAGTTTTGAACTGTAATAGTGAAAATACAAAAAATTTTTCTTCCAAACTAATTTTTTTGGACTATTCAATCATGATTTCACTGCTCTTGAACAAGAACTCAGACAAAATTTCTAAGTCCATATTCGAAAATAACACAAAAATTTGGGTCCTAACTCATAACTTTTGATACTTTCTACCGAGTCAAAAGTGAACAAATATTTTATCAAAAAAACCTTTCTACAATTTATGCCAATTTGATACAAATTTATCTACTCTATTTCATATTTTATTAATTTAGAAATATTTTAATTTTTATTATCAAATATATCTTCAATAGTCAACTTGTTTTTTTAATCATAACTAATCGGATAAGTAATAGCAAATGTCAAATATTATCCAGATCAATCAGTACGAATCATCGTAAACAACCCTTTCTATACCGTATTGTGTCGTTATAATACACCCAGTATTACTGGTGGTATAGAATGCTGTATTTTCACCGTAAAGATGTCGTAATGTTGCCGTTGGCTATTATGCATACAACCATATTACTCACTCTGTATGTACGAAGAAATACGAGCCTGTCAACATGTCGTATTTCTTCGTAGACGGAGACTGTACTCTTTGACCAGAGTAATTCGATTCTGGTATTTGTCAAGAAAATGATACACAGTTATTTTTAAAATATAATGAATTTTTTTTTATTAAGCATTCAACATCAATAGTTAATAACCGACATATGTACGATACTATATCTCCTATTGAAATAAATTCTTAATAACCTAAAAACTAATCAAATATTCTCACTGCAAACATCATTCTATGGCTAACAGGAAACATTATGAATTACAGTATTATCTCTCTATAGTGAACATCATTCGGACTTTTCAAGTTTCTACTATAAGAATGCTAGATCTTTTCTAAAAGCAGTTTTTTTTAGGTATCTAAAGGATATTAGTAAATAAAAAAAGTAAAATATTGCTCATTGTTTATTATCTTTTCATGCATTTTTGTTCTTGGAAAATTAACAGTTGTTAAAACATAGTAAAATATCTCTGTTGTTAATACCATTGGGACTTTTCAAAATTATTCAACAATGGAACGAAATTTCTCTTTCTAATATCCAAAGGTACTAATTGATTACTCCAACACAACACTTATATAAATTATAACACAGCGTTCTTTATCAAACTAGTTCATAAATATACCTGACTATCTTTATTAATTTAAACAAGTAGAGAAGCAATTTACAATCTTATTAAACTCTCTTTTGAAGAGAATGAATTTGTATAAAATCAAACAAAATAATTATTCTTAATACTATATATTGGTAAATCTATTTCCGTACACTAAAACATTCTCTCACAATTACTAATGCATATATTAGTACCTTAATTCTACACTCTTTCCCTTGTTTACTTCTCTCTTTGATCTTAAAATTTCAATCAATGTTATTCACTATACAAATCTCTTATCTTTTTTGCCCCATAACTACGATTGATGGCAATATTAAAATGATTGATTTATACCTGTGGTTGCTATAGAAATGTTTTCAATAGCCTTTAACCTCATTAACTAAGGTCTATAATGGAGAAGAGAACCAAAAATCTTCGACTTAAAACTTAATCTTGTTATTTTCTTCGAAAACATGTATGAGTTCCACAAAACAAAACAAAAAAGGAAATTACTTGAGCACCACAGTGTTGTATAATTCGTTGTAATTCTTCATGTACGAGTTCAACACAACGTAAACCTGGATCTTCTAACCGTTTGATTTGTCGTTTAACAAGCAGTTCAAATGAAACTTCAGGTACGAATAAAGCAGGTCTTGGACCCTAAAAAACCAAAATAATTATTATTAGAAATTTAAAACGAAAAAAAAAAGCAAAAATAAATATTACAGTTGCATTTCGTATTGCTGTAAGTATATCAAATGTTGTTAAAGTATCTAATGGATTAATTGATTCAAGAGCACGTGCAAATGTTTCATGAAATATATAACAAATTCGTGCACCACCACATCTAAATAAACATTCGTAAAAAAAAAAAGTCTAATCATTTTTTGATTTATTTTTAAAACGAACAATTCTGAAACTTCAATATTTTTTGCTGTGCCTTCAATTGTAGCACAATAACTTGATGCAAATTTTGTTATTATTTGAAGTAATAATCGACCCTATATATAACAAAATAAAATAGTTTATATCATATATAATAATAATATACAACTTTATCTTCAATTGGTTCACCAAATGAATTAACAAGTGTTTGAAAATGAGATACCATTTGATTAATACGTGTTTTTAATGCTGGTAAACAATCTCGAATATGATGCATTAATAACTATCAAAGCAAAAAAATGATATAACATATGATGTAAAAGTCTTAGCTAAAATGTTAAACACTGTTAGACGATATTGTCAATTTCTAAGCTAATAAAATCCTTTTTTTTTGTTAGAGAGAATGTGTGAACTACAAATTTTGTAAGAGACATAGTTTTTTAGAACGAATCTAAGAAGGAAGAAAAAAAACAAAAATTAAACACCTCTTTAAAAAGTTCTTGTAATTTCACTATCGTGCAACATCGTTTTCTATTTTCTATTAAATTTTTTATATAAGAAATGAAATGAACAAAACACAGTTAATAATGATTTCTGTGGGATAAAGAATCCTCTTTCGAATAGTTTATTGGAAATTAAATTTACTCTTCACATTTTTTATACCAAAATATATAGTGGCAGACATTAGTTTAGAATAGCTATACTTTTGTCCGATACTATAGTTTTTTCTGTAAGTAACTGTATAATTTGGTCGTTCTTATTAACTGACCGTTTTGCAACAATAAACGAATATTATTTTTCTGCTAAGTTTCTATGATATGATAAATTTTGAAGAAAGCAAAAAATAATCTATTTTACAAAAAAATTTAAATCTTCAAATATTTTAATTTCAAGAGTCAAGAACGAATCTAGAAAATTCTACTACAGCGAATATCATTAGAATTTTTGTTGCGTTGCATTTTTGTGTTGCGTTAGAATTTGAGTCTATCCAGCTTTCATTAGTTTAGAAATTGGCAATACAATCTAACAGAATTTGACATTTTTTGTCGAGAGTATTTTTTTCATCGTATGTTATTTATATTTAATAGATTTGTTTCAAAACATACATACTCTATTTAATGTTTTAGCAAGAAATGGTGTTCCATTTCGACTAGCAATTGATGGATAATTCTTTTGAAGCAAAGCTGATTCATAACGAAGTGCTTCTTCAATTGGCTTTAAAAAAATAAATAAATAATAATAGATTATTTAATAAATTTTTAACAAACTTTTTTCTTATGAATATCTTCTTGACTTCGATTAACAACACCAATAATACCTAATTTAACAGGAATAATTCTTCCACAAAGTACATCATATGCATCTGTTCCACGATCCATTAAATCAAGTTTTGTTAAAACAGCTAAAGTTCGTCTTCCTATTATTAAAATAAAAATTCAAATAGAGAAAAATATATATATATATATACATTTTATTTTTTATAAAACCTTCAGGATCAACTTCTTTAGCAAATTTAACAGCTTCTGATGTTGAAAAATCTACATTTGCTGGTGTTATAGCAAGAATAATAGCATTTGGATTTGATATATAATGCATTATTAAATTTCGTACTTGTGTTTCAATATCTGCTGGTTGATCTTCTACAGGTACCTAAAGTTTGTTTGTTTTTTTTTGATAAAAAAAATAAAATCATTTTAATTTTACTTTTGTTAAACCAGGTAAATCGACTAATGTAAGTGTAACAACTTTTGGTGAATAAATTTTTAATGTTATTGGTTCATGAGAAATATTCTACGTAAAAAAAAAAAAGATTACATATATAATAAGATATTTTATATATTAAAAAACAACTTTTTTTCCACCAAGTCGATCTGTTTCTGCTTCAATTTCGTGACGAATTTCATTAAAATCTGTATAAATTTTATTTTTAATATGTGTAAATATAGCAAATTCATTTTCATCCGGTACAGACACTAATAAAATACTAATAAAATTTTATTATCTGATTAAAAAAAAACCAATAAATTACTTCCTAGACTTTGACATTGTACAACTTTATCCTCTGGTGGTGTATAAACAAGTTGAAGAGTTAATGGACGTCTTGTAACAATACCGGCACCACGTGGAAGAAAATCTCGTCCAACAAGATTTTCTAATACAGAACTTTTACCAGCACTCTAAAATAATCGATTTCAATAATAATAATAATAATAAATTTTCTATTATGAAATTAAAAAAACAAACTTGTGAGCCGACAACAACTATTTGTGGTAATTGAATACTTTCAGAACCAACTGTATTGAATACATCTTGAAGTTTATTGAGAATAGGAATTAAGGCTTCCATTAATCTAAAATGGATATAACCTTTGGATCAATTCTTTTATTTATTTTTTTTTTGCTGATGAAGTCCATACACACAAAAAACACGCACATTTTAGCTTTTTGCTTTTCAATAATTGGAATAAATGATAAACCAATCAAATTTCTTTTCTTAACCTCAATAGCAATTCTTCACATCAAAATGTATTTTAGTTCTGATAATAAAGGTTATTCCTAAGCAACAATTATAAATCAGTTATTTCTTATGATTGATAGATGACAAATTTTTTTTCTTGCTCATTCACATGATAGTAAAAGATGATTTTATTTAAATCATTTCTATTTCACCTTCTTCTATTAATTCCATCATCAATTGTTTTTGCTCAAACGGCATTATATACAGCTTATCAAATAAGTTTTCCATATGTTACGTCATGTTCAAACAATCAATATTATGATACTGCTTTATTACAATGTTCACCTTGTCCACTTAATGCGATACAAAAGACCAATGGTAATTTTGTTTTTTTTTTTGTAATAAAGTTATTAACAATCAATTAATATTTACATAAAATTTTTAAAATGTTTATTGATAATAATATAATTAATTTGATGATTAGAATCAATCAGAATATTTTATCATAAGAATAGAAATTGGTTTCGTAGATAAACAGGTTCACTATAGATATTGAAGTATAATATGAGAAGAATTTTAGTAGATTGGATATTGCGTTTCAAAAGTTTTATAAACTCGAATTTGCTTTGTTAAATATAATTTGAATGAATCATTAAAATTTCATTCGCTCGTAGAACTGTTTGTATTCATTATAAAATACTATACAAATTAGGATCGATCGAATCATTCAAATCAAAAGTCAATATTGAATTATAGCCTTTCATTAACTAGTGACCAATGATTGATAATATTTCTTTCACACATAATCGACTGATGAATGACTTATTGTAAATAACTTCCATTCTGTCATAAAATTAGGACAACATAAATTTCGCCGTACTAATTTTCAGCAACTTTTGGAAGGATATTTATTCACTTTACAGACAACCTTCACCCTCACCTGGTACTGTGTTAGTGTATTAAACATACCTATCAGCATATCAACTATGTTTAAAGTAAACATATGCTGTCAAAATTCCTATTTCTCGAAAAACTGTTACTAAAATTTTTCAGTTGGTTTAAAGTTTCGAAAAAGAAAAAAAAAGTTTAAATTCAACACTGAGTTCAGACTTAATATTAAATTTTTTGCTTGATCTAATGTATTGGAGATATGTTTCGAATAATTCAAGATTCAGTAGAGACGCACATGAAACACTAACATATAAATATTTTTGTATGTCAATAAAAAATTATGAATATGAAGCAATTTATACTTTTGAAAAATTACAAATTTTTTTATGATTTTATTTCTTTTCATATTTATATTTATCATTCTTATTTAGATCCAACACAATGTGATTGTATTGATAGGACATTTTATTATGGTGTAAATCAAGGTGGTGGTTCATTACTTTGTTTACCATGTAATTCAACTTATGTATGTGTATAGAATTTTTTGTTTTTAAAATAAATGAATTTTTTTGCTAATTAAGATACGATCAAGTGATGGATTTGGGTGTGTTACTACAAATATTTCGTGCGGTTTGACATGGCCGGAAAGTGTTAAAAGTAGATGAAAAATTTTCTATCGGATATAAATCTAATAAAAAGAAAAAAAAAAAATTTCATTACTTTAGCGGAATCAAACCTTGATGGTAATCTATATACATCAATCACGAGTTCTTCAAGTCAGCCAAGAATTGGAAATGAAACTTGTGTTCAATGTCAAACTGGTACATGGCCTGATCCAGCTGGTCAACGGTTAATTATAATTCTTATTGAAAAATATTAATTTTTTTGAATTTTTCTCCTTATTAGATGTACTCCATGTGCTAGTGTCACTCCTCGACGTGAAAGACCAACGGGAAATATCAGATGTTGTAATGCTAGTGAAACTCTAGTAAGATTTTTACTTAATATTAATTTAAAAACAAAAAAAAAATTATTTCTCTTTTTTTTTGTCTTATTGAGGATGGTACCTGTTTACTTTATGTTGAAGATACTTCAATCGGTGGTTTTCTCTATCTAAATAGATTCAGCGTATGTTATTCTTAATATCATTTGAAAGACAAATGTCTTATGAAAATTTAGACTCCTACGACATCAGTATTTTTTCAACAACATTTGAGAGCATCGTTTTTTCTTTGTCGAGTAAGTTCAGCTATTTTCTTTTATAAATGAAACTCTTTTTTTTTTTTGTTATTTTCTAGATGAATTTAAATTCGGCTAATACACGATCATCTACACGTACTCTTTTATCGAATGCGACAGCATGTCAAATTTTAGCAAATATTGCTACAATGCAATTTTTTTATGGTAGTGATGGTTATGCATATGATTATTATGATAATTATATATGGAATCCACAATCAACACCAACAGTTTGGACAACTGATACTAACCGGTAAAAATAAAAATAAAAAAAAAACAAATATTTCATGATTTATTTGTGTTTTATTTAGAACATCTATACCATTTCTTACTTATCCATTGACATATTATGATGAAATAAGTGCTTCAACATACAGTTGGATACCAGCAAAATTTACTCAAAATGATTTAATGAGAATTAAACTAGCTAAATACTCTGTAACTGGACAATTTTTAGGTCTTGTTGATGCTTTTGATACTCATATGCAATTCTGTGGAGGTGGTTATAGTGATGGTCGACCTGCTTTTACATTTGGAACAGTATATAAAAAATCAGTACGTTAAATTATCCTCTAAGAATTTTGTTTGGTTGAACAGTATTAGAATTATATGAAAAAAATTTTTTATTTTTCGATTATATTTTATTGAGAATATAGATATAAAATATCAAAATGATGGTCACACTTTGTATTTCATAAGTAAAACCTATTCTTGTTTTATCAATTTCGAAAAAATAATTCAGTTTATACGTGATAATAAAAATCAATATTGATTATTGATGGTAACACCCGTCGAGTCGATCCCGGAATCTACACAATGGGTCATATTCCAAAAGTAATAGCTAATTATGACTTGATTATTATAAGATCATCGTCAAGTTTGTCTGAAAAATATATAAGAGATGTGTTAGTAACAGAATACAAAAAAAAACCAATAAAAAATATCTTATATTTGCAAAGCGACTTGAAGACTCACGAGGGAAGGTCCTGAAATGTGACTCGTCAATCAAATTGATATTTTGCACGGTCACGATTGTTTTCGAATATTCAATATCTCAAGAAGAACTCATTCCTTTAGGCTAAAATTTTTAGAGTAGTCTAAGATTTACAAGACCTACCTATAGGCAGAATTTCAGGTTGAAATTTCGTAATTTGATTTTTTCATAAATACCTTGTCAGAGATAGAAAAAAAAAAGTTTAGTAAAATTATAATAGCTAGAGAAGAACAGTGCATAGGAATAGACTCTTGCAGGTTTCTATTAGTACCGTCGGAACCTACTCATGAATACAATATCAGTTCCCTCGTCAGGCTAAAAAATTTCGTTAAAATTCTGATCGAAAAAAGTTTGATCAAGCAGATCCGGATCTAAAAATTCCTGATTCGGGTGGCTGTAATCGATAGTATATAATAACTAAGTAGTAATACATTCATTAAAACTGATATTTTGAATATAATCGTAATAAAAAAATTTCCTTTTTATTTTTCTTAGTGTACTATTCGAGCTGATGTATTATGGAATTCAACATTATATGAAACGGCTTTCTTTGATCCATGTAAATTATTCTATATGACTTTTTTTTCTGTTTTCTAAACTTTTATGAATATCAATTTAGATGTTGTATTCACTCGAAATGGTTCTGATTATATGATATCATGTCCGGTTGTTGTACTAAATTATCAATTATTAACTGGTACTTTTCCTAATCGACTTGGTAAGGATTTCTTATTTTTGATCCGAGATAATTTCATAAAGATACATGATTTTTTGTTTTCGCTGTTTAGCTGATGAATCATCATGGATTTATCATCGTCGTTTTTTTCTAGTTGATCGTATTTCAGGTTTGACAACCAATAATGGTATGTATACATATAAAAAATATTGTCATTGATGATATTAATAAAATTTCTTCTAGAATTAAGAAATATTCATTATGCTGAATCAATCAGAATTCTAACTACGTTAACAAGTGGAGAAACATATATTCAACCACCAGTTATTATTGTTGAATACAATGAATTATCTTCAAATGATATAGGCAGAGGAATTCTTGTTCAGGTAAGAAAATGAAAATAAATAAATAAAGGATTTCTACATTAGTTGAAGTATATATATATATATGTATTTAGTAATAACTAAATCATTCATTATCAATTATGTGTTGTGTATGTTTTCGCTTTTTTTTTCTTATTTGCTCTTCGTATGCTTTTATAATCAGATGAACGAATGTGCGCGCGCACAATTCAATAGATTAGATAAAATATCTTAATTCATGATCAATAAGTATATTTATGTATGAATAGGTTACATTCGAATCTCAGTATCGAATGGATCTTAATAAACATATTCTGGATATATGGATTGCTTTTGGTGTATTAGCTGTTTTGGGTATTATCCTTGGATTTTTTCGAACGATAAGTTGGTATTCACGAACAGGAAACATCACTATTGATTTACTAGTAAGTGAATAATTTTGTTTTTAAAATAAAATTTTTATTTGTTTATTTATAAAGACAATTGGTAAATTTTCACTTTATTTATGTAATATTCTTGGAACAATATTTTTTATTATTATGTCGGGTGTTTCACTATGGTGGTTAATTTTTTTCAAAGTAAAATATTTGTTTGTTAAAATTAAAATAAAAAACAAAAGAAATTAATTCTTCTAATTTTATTACATAGAGACAAGATGCAATATCTCTTGTTATGCCAACAAGTGCACAACAAGTAACATTTACAGTACTTGTTGTTGTTGGTTTTATATTAAAAACATTCGATATTCTTCATTTAATATTTCGTCAAGCATCTGCAGATATATTTTTTGTTGATTGGGAAAAACCAAAAGCTGGTATAAAGAAAATAAATTATTATTTATTTGTAATTATAATAATAATTAATTATTTTAGGATATAAAAATACTGTTTCTATATGGCGAACATATTTTGTTGCAAATGAATTTCAAGAAATTCAAGCATTTCGTCGTATTAATGTTACATTTCAATTATTCTTTGTTTTATTTTTACTTAAAGTAATAAAAAGTTTTATTCTTTTTTTTTTGTTTAATGTTAAGAAAGATTTATTGTTTTGTTTTTCTTTCTCTAGGTAATTAACTTAGAAAATATAGCTACTATGGAAGCAGGTGTAAATCTATTTCCATCAATTGCTGACTATAAACCTGAATATAATGGTATTCTTCGTGTTGGTATTGCTTTTTCAATGTGGCTTGCAACAGGTATAAAAATCAATTTTTTTTTTATAAATTTCTCTTCAATCAAAAACAAAAAAACCGATTTCTTTTTTTTTTTTTTTTGTTTTATTTAGCTGTTGTTCAATATTTAATTTATGTAATTTTCTATCAACGTTTTATTGAAGATAGTATACTTAATTTTGTTGATTTATGTTCTGTATCAAATATAAGTGTATTTATTTTTACGGATAATCTCTATGGATATTATATTCATGGTTTATCACCACATGGAATAACTGATGTTAATATGAAAGAAATGATAATGAATTTAGAACGTGAATCAAATCAAATGAGTGGTACACGTGGTTTACAAGCAAAATCTGATGAACAAACATTTATTATTCAACTTACTAGCAAATTTCGTGCAGAATATAATATTTTAATTTCCAATTATCAAGTATGACAGAAAGAAAAAAAATTATTATTGTTTAGGAAATTACTTTTTTTTTTTTTTTGTAAATTGTTATTTAGAATCAACAACGTAGAAATGTAAAAAATCTTCTTGGTGAACAAGAAGCAGAACTTCTAATGAGATCTTATCGAAATTTAAATGAATTTTTATGTGCATTTATTACTCATTCATTACCAAATGATAGATATACTATTTATCGACGATCGTTTTTAGAAAAACTTCTTAATCATGAATTTCAAAATCCTGCTTCATTGACATTATCAGTAAACGATCAAGAAAGTCGACTTTTTATTGGTAAGTAAAATAAAAGCCAAGAAATAGAAAATGAAATTTTTTCTTTTTTGTCTAATAAGATGGCGAAAAAAATTTTACAAGATCATTATTTACTGGTCATGAAAATTCATTATTTATATGGAATGCAGCAACATTTCTTTTTATTGATTATTTTGCATTTAATTATGTATTAGCAGCAATTATTACATATATATTCAATTTCGTAAGAATAATTTCTTTTTAAATTGCAAAATAAATCTTTATTCTTTGGAATTTTTCTTTTTGTTTTCATAATAGATTGCAGAGAAAATGCGTTTATCATTCGGACGAAGAAATTTAGCTGCTAAAACATTAATTCCCAAGAATTTTCTTATTTAAATCTGTGTTTCTTTTTTTAATATGAATTTCATATTAGATTCAATTATGTGTTTGTTTATTAACAAGCTCTTTTTTGTTCTTTTGAGTGTTGTGGTTTTTTGTATGTTTACTACCTGTTTAAAATAATAAATATATTTCGTATTGTATTTCTTAATTTATAATATTCTAATGACGAAAATTTTTTTTTTTTTTTGTGTTGGTAGATCTTCAAAATATACTAAGAAAATGAAATGATTAACAAGAACAATAGAATTCAAAATAAAAGCGAAAATATAGTTGTAAATTAATGATGAAGGATAATATGAATAAAAAAGAAATTTAGTTGAATTAATTTTTATAAGAAAACAAATCATTTATGTAATATTATCCAAACATATGAAAAGAAAATGATAGTGAATTTGATAGTCTACAATTAGAAATTAAAATAAATGCAGAAAGATTTTTAGTAAAGAAAGATGTTGGTGGTGGAAGTTTTGGCGAAATTTACCTTTCTGATAATTTAATAAAAAATATGTCGGTTGCAGTTAAAACTAAACGTATAGAAGCTGTTATGCCGCAGTTACGTAGTCAATGATAGATTTTTACATAATAAACTAATAGAATTTCTATCATAGCAATTGTCTCAACTGAGATGATGATACGATAAGAAATATTTCAACTAAAAACTTTCGAAGAAATTCAACAAAGAAAAATGTATCTATAGTATAACTATGAGATTAATGAGGGGATCTCCTCAGGCATTCCCTTTCGATTTAAAGGATTTCAGTACCTATTGATATTTGACTAAGCTAACAAATTTTTTAATATGCCTATTTTCTAGAAGTCCCAAGTTTTCAGAAAACTCGCATTTTCGAATTTTAATCTGAAATTTTACGCCTGCACAGAACTTGACTAGACTAGTTGTCATTAAAATTTCAGAGGTTTTAGACAAAGTCTTTTCGAGATATGAGACTTTCAAGATATAGACCCTTTTCCTTAAATAGTGTATACGAGAGTTCTAACTGGTCCAATTGAAATGGTTGAACCGACTGTTCTTCACCGGTTTGTACTAGTTGAAAAATATTTTATAAATATGCTGTTTTTCTCTCACAAAACTTGTTGAGAACAAGTTTGCTTGATCTTCTCAGATCAATCAAACAACGTTTTTTCAAGAACTAGCAATTTTATTTTGTTCCATTTGTCCACACTGTTTAATTTCTTTATTCGAAGTATATTGTATTTCGTAAAAAAGTATAACTTAAAGTGTGTTATTGGAGCTAAAATATGTTTTGGTGAACATCAAATCTAAGTTTAGATCGTAGTTCGAAAAGAGAGGCGTTAGATTTATCTGAAAAGTCAGAGCAAGACAATATAAGATTGAGAATTTAGCAATCAATTAATGGATAGATTACTCTTTTTTTGCGATATATATATAGATACATCCCATATTCATTGTTGAGAAAGCTAACAGATATCGACGACTACATAACACAATATTTCTTTCTGAAGATTTGTACAAACCTGAGTGCACAAAGAAAAATAAATGGTTTTTGAAGCTATTCCCATTAACCGATTAATGATGATCCAACAAATTGGCCAGTTTTCACCGGTCTAAAAACGTTTTTGAACTGACCGAACCTGACCAGTTCAAAAATCTTCGACTAATTACAACTCTGGTGTATGCAACATGTATTGTTTAAAAGCTTCATATTTCGAAGAGACTTTGTTCAAAACTTGTCAGCTTTCTTTATGGAAGCTAGTCCAGTTGAGTTTTCTATATGCACAACGTTTCAGATCAAAATTCGAAAATACGAATTTTCCAAAAATTTGGGATCTCTAAAAAACAGACATATTAAAAATTCGATAGCCTAGTCAAATCTTCATAGAGATCCAAATCTCTTCAGATATTTTTATTAGAGTGCTATCTAATATCTATAGAGAAAAAAATTATTGAGATTGGAAGGGAACATTTGAGGAGTTTCCCTTGTAAGGAATTATATCAGAAAAAAAAAATATTCGAAAAAAATAGATGTAATGTTTATTTTGACCATGGATATAGATGACTTTATATAGTTGAAAAATTGGCTTTCGAACGAATGAAAAATTCAATTGGCTTTTCCAACATAATATATTATGAACAAGAAAAAACGATATAAGTTTTAATTATGGATTTACTTCGTCCATCACTTGAAGATCTTTTCCATTTTTGTAATCGTTCTTTTACTTTATATACAGCTTGTATGATAATCGATCAAGCTGTTAATTGAACGAAACAGATGCATGATCGATCTCTTTTTGTATCGTGATATCAAACCTGATAGTAAGTCTTCTCCTTAGCAGTATTTTTATTGATTTTTCTTTAAATTTTTAAATGGGTATTGGTCACTATTCGCATAGTCTTTATTTTGTTGATTTTGGTCTAACAAAACAATATCGTGATTTCATCACATGTATTCATCGTCATTTAATTCACAGCAAAAGTTTAACAGGCACAGGTCGGTGTGCTTCATTACATACTCATCATGGTTTTGAACAAGCTCGTCGAGATAATCCCGAATCAATTATCTATAGTTTATTATATTTCTTAAAAGGTTCTTTATCATGGCAAAGTCTAAAAGCAAAAACTAAACAATAAAAATATGAAGACATTGCTGAATTTAAACAAACAATATCTATCGAAGGATTATGTTCAGATTTACCATCACAAATTATTACTATAACTATATATATTAAATCATTAACTTTTGACGAACAACTTGATTATAATTATATCAAACGACAATTACGTACTATTATTGTTTCTAATAATCAAAAATATGATTATCAATTTGATTGACTTAATAAAACAGAACAAATTAAGAATAATATGTTTGAAAAAGAATCTTTGTGATATTCTCATTTAATCCTATTTTCTTTTCTGAAATCAAATACAATACTGATGAAAAAAATTAATTGATATAGTTTTATTTAAAAATAAAAAAAATTTGAAACCTATCATTTGTGCCTGTATGAAAACGAGAGGTATCAATTTTCATTTGAGCCTTGCGCATTAACGTTTCATTCAATTTACTGTAGAGATTTAGGGCTCTATAACTTTGTAATAACATTGTTTCTTTTTTTATTATTATCATCTAATGCATCATAGCTAAAATATGATATAATTACGTACGAAAACATCCCAGTTTACTTTGTTTCATTTATTTTTATTACACGTAAATGATATATTATTTCATATTAATTTTTTTTTCTAGATGATTTTCTCTATTATTCTTATTTTTTTTCTTCAACAAGTTAAAAACTACAGAATTGTTGCTGGTACTGATGATGTTAGTGTTGATTTGACCCCTATTCGTGTGTATTATAATATGCCTGGTTTATCTGCTTTGGCTTTAAAAAAAGGAGAAATTATTGCACAAGGTGCATCAGGATATCGTCGACAAGGTGATTCAACACCTCTACTCGTTACAGATCCAATCAATCTTGGTTCATGTTCAAAATGGATGACAGCTACAGTTGCTGGTCGTCTAGTTGATAAAAAAATTCTATCATGGACAACACAAATAAATGAATGTTTTTCAAATTATAATAGTTTTAATAGTGCTTTTCGAAATACTACTTTAGAACAATTCTTAGCACATCGTTCTGGTGTTCAACAAAGTACTACATTTTATAATCGTTATTTAAAAGAATTATTAGCACAACAAGGTACATATCGTCAAATTCGTTATTGGGTTGCTGAAACTGTTCTAAAAGATGTACCAGAAGTTCAACCTGGTGAATATCTTTATGCTAATCAAGGTTATGCTGTTGCTGCTGCTATGATAGAACAAATAACTGGTCGAGATTGGGAATCATTAATACAAGAATATATTTTTACTCCTCTAGACATGACTAGTGCAACAATTGGTATAATCTATGATGAAATTATACCACCTAAAACACCTGTCGGTCATGATTTACCTCTTAAGCATACTGTACCTATTCCACGGCCAGTTCCTAATGCTACCTTACTTCATAATGATCAAGCTGCAACAGGCCCTGGTGGTTATATTGCATGTACACTTCAAGATTGGGCTAAGTTCTTACATGCACATGTTATTGGTGAAAGTACTGGTTTTTTAAGTAATGAAACAGCAGCTAAACTTAAACGTCCATTTATTGGTGTGGAAGGTTATGGTCTAGGAGTTGCTGCATATAATCGTACTTGGGCAACACCTGGTCAAGCTTTAGTACATAGTGGAGATATATTTGGACAAGATACCGTCTTTTGGATGACTCCTAGTCGAGATCTAATTGTTGCTGTTTATACTAATTGTCGTTCAGATGATAAATCTACAGGACTAGCATTAGATAATGCTGCTGGAATGCTTATTGGAAGATATGCTTATAATTCAACAAGAACTAGAGTCAATGTTCATGATACCATTGTACTTGATCATTTATCTATTTTTCCTCGTAATACATGAAAATTTTTCATTTGTGTTTCCTGGTATTTTGAAAATTTTGCTCTAAACATTTTAAGATTTATTTCATCTATTTATTTAAAAAAATATTTATTTCAATAAATAATACTTTATGTTTTGTTGATTCAATAAAAATAAAAGGTTAATCAATTATTGTCAATGAATAAAATATTCGATACGATATACATTAGATAAAATTCATCATATTAAACTTCTATTTCAGACTGTTTTGATCAATATTATTAGAAAAAAAAAATGATAAAAGATAATAACTATTTTTCTATGTTGTCATAGTGTTGTTAATCATATGCTAAAAGCTTTATTTTAGAAAAATTTCGAACAAAAGATTTTCATATTTAGATTATCAACTGGATATTTGATATGATTTCTCTAGAGATTTTAATTACATTGTCTAAAACACTTTCTTAAGCCTTTTACGCTTTGTAACTACGATAATCATTTATTTAAAAAGAAAATATTCTAACAAAGTTCTATTCTGATACTTTTGTATTGATTACTTGCTTTGAATATCAAACAGAATGCAAAGGGACAGATCTGCTTTATTTGGCACGAAAATTTCCTGCAATGTGAATATACCTGATTCAAGATCGATGTTGGGAAGGGACCTTAAACTATATGGTGCATATTAGTTAAATAGATAATTTTTTTTCGTTCTACTACTTCAAAATATAGTTTGACTTTAAAATTAATAAGAATCTTACGAATGAAAATCAAATGTTAAAAGTTCATAGCAAAAAAAAACAGCTATTAGCTCAATTACTGTGGGATTAAAATGTGAGACACGAAACAGCTGTTACTCCTAATTACAGGAAGGTTGCTTTATTCTATCTATTTTGGAACACATTTCTTCACCATCCTTTTACTTACTCCTTCAGACATGCAATAAGGAAGTAGTTCATATATTAGAACGAGACGTTATTGATATATAGTGTCGTTTCTAATGTGTCTGTCACATTTATACGGGGAAGTGAAGAGTTCAAATTTCTACCTCCATACTTCAACACTTCTTTTAGATCATATTTCACAAAAATATAAAATAACAAAAATTTTTAATAATTGATGAGTAGGTCTTTTTTTTCATTTACGATGTCTTATCATTATCGCGAGTAATTATTATCATATCATGCTCTCATAATGTAAAGTTCAATTGATGTTGACATTTTAAAGACACCAATATAAATTCTTCTACGAAAAGAATGATTAATCATAGGTAACAACTGTCATATGCACTTTTATAGAAAAGCTGTATCTTCTATTTAAATATAAAAATCATATTATCTACATCAATTCATCTGTCAGTGTAATGTAAGATTCGATTATAGGTATTTACATATAAAACCTACTCGTCTGTTCTATTAATATAAAAACAAAACAAAAAAAAGAAATAAGATTTCGGATACAGCTTACAGAATCTATTGATCTTCTTAGTTACACTCTTATACAGATTAAAAATTATTCAAATAAAATCTTGTCATCAATAAACTATTCAAGTTCAGAATGCATGAAATTATATCATCTAGAAAATCGCTTACCTCTATAAAAGTTGTCCACTTTTAATCAGTGTCTATTGATGATTGATTTTTCATATTTCAAAAAAAAAATGCCGCTTATTACATAATATATGTCGACAATTATAATCAACTATAAAGCATCAACACGTTTGTTTTTTTTTTGTTCAATTCTAATGAAATTGTCCTTGGAAAAAAGTGTCTTTTGAGCACCAAAAAAAAAAACAATTGAACACCGAATTAGTTATATGTGAAATGAGCATTAAAAAAATAAGACAGTTGAGCACCAAAATGAAACAAAAAAAAAGATATTAAAGAAATAAATCAATTCTATTTTAAAAGAATCAAAGTATTAATCGGATATATACAGATACTAAGTTGTGACCAGTTCAACTCAAATTGTATAATCTCATTCCTTGTTGTAAATTATGGTACACAAACGAGTAACGCTGTATATATACGACAAGTTTGAGAATTTTAATAATACACATCTCTGTAGAGAACCATAAAATGCCAAACAAAGAATATCAACTTTTGAATATTGTTCAAACACTCAATAAAGCTAATCAAGGGCGTGGATATAGGTATGAGTGCGCGAGTAGGTCCCCTCCTTACACCTACATCCTGCTTGCTAGTTTTACCACTCAAATCATGTACATGTCCAACTGGCACGGAGTTATATTTATGCAAACATTCAGCTGGCTTAGCAATATTACTGAAACATTATGAATTAACTAATAAAACTCCTTCGGAACTTTTAGGTAAACGACAAGCACAAGGTCGAGAAAAAAAAAGTACGATCTGTTTTATTATTATAAAATAGACTTTTCATTTTGTTTTTTTCGTATATTGATTTCGTATTCATATTTATTATGTATCCTATTTGTTATTTTTTGTTATTAATATAAAAATTTTTGTTCTTATTTCACATGTTTGAATTTGGTGTTCAATTGGTCTTATTTTTTGGCGCTCTTTTCACACTTAACTAATTTAGTGCTCATTTGTCTTATTTTTTGGTGCTCTTTTCACACTTACCTAATATGGTACTCAATTATCTTTTTTTTTTGGTGTTCAAAAGACATGTCGTCAATTTTTCTTTCTCTATTAATTCTATCTAAACATACCTTTTTAATTGTTGAACGATGAAAAATTTACAAATTGTTGTTAGTCGATCGTGATGTATGCTTTTTTTTTTCTACTCATTCATTTGTTCATGTTCATAAATATTAAGTTACGTCAAATACATCACATTTTAAAATATATATTAATTTACTTAAGATTATTTTTCTTTCGGAAAATTTTGATTAGAAATAAATTTACCGATATAAATCATAATATAAATGTCCGAAAGTATTTAAACGATGTAGATCACTCAAATCGAGAAGTTGATTATTCAAAGACAAAAAAAAAAATCAGTCCCAATTGTCTATAACCATTTTAAACTATGATCGAATCGATAGTTGCTATCACTACTATCAATAAAGTGAATGAAGAGAAAGAATGAGAGACGAGAAAAGAAAAAATGTTAGTTAGCAAGCGTTCTTATCGATGATATATATATATAGATTCAGTATGTCTGTTGTCAAGTTTGCTCATAAATTCAATGTCTTTTTTTTTCCTCATTCCACTAACATGTTTTCTTTTCTTTATATTCAAATAGATATCAATAAATTTTTTTACTATAAAATGGATCTTGAAAATCATACTCGTAATGTTTGGATTGTACTAGGAACTTTATCAGGTTTAGGTATGATTGTTGCTACAATACAAACATGGGCATGGTTTTCAAAATCGGGAAAAGAGATCATTGATTTACCAGTAAGTATCTGCGTGTTTTTCTTTTGGTTTTATTGTTGTTATATTGATATACAGCAATTAAACCTTTTTATTTTGTTTATAGACACTTGGTAAATTTTTACTTCATTTTCTTGGTATTCTTTCTACTGTTATTTTTCTTGTTATGGCTGGTGTTTCAGTTTGGTGGTTAATTTTTTTTAAGGTAAATAATCAATTCTATGATATTTTAATTCATAATATATAATTTGTTGCCTCTCTTTTTCTTTTTTTAGAAACAATATGATAGTACATTTGAATCAAAAACAAGTTCACAACAAAATATATTTAAAATTCTATTCATTGTTTCATTTATACTTAAAACAGTAGATATTATTCATCTTATTTTACGACAAACAACAATAGATATTTTCTTTATAGATTGGGAAAGATCAAAAACAGGTTAATAAATATAATTTGAAAGATTATTTTATGTTAGATATGAGAAAATTTCAACATACATATATTTTTTTAGCAAGTTTATTAAGAGATTGATATGAATTTTGTTTTTGAAAAATAAGATTACTAGTTAAATTGTGTTCTTGTAGAAAATCATCGATTTCTTCTGCAACTGATTTTGATGTTGAATTATCAGCTTTTGCTTTTTTGAATTAGTGACTCGAGTCAATGCCACCCAGCTTTCTTGTTCGAGTCAAGTACAACGGCTGGGGATTTTTTTTGTGATTAATGAGGACTTTTTTCTTTATTAAATATTGCTATATATTTTATCATCAGACGAAAGTGATTAGGCTGAGAACAAGTGTCTAGTTGAGTGTGAAGGTAAGAACGACAGTAAGGGCAACTCTTCTTAACTATAACTTTCTTTTGGAACAACTAAAATTTATTATGTGTTATCAATAGATAAATTTAATAAATTCCTGTAGTCCCTCTTTGTGAACACCAAAAAATTCTCTGGAAGATAGGTTAGACCTCATGTCATTTCTATACAGGACACTTAAATATGTTCTCTCATAAATATCATATGGATCTTTAATGACTGATTCGTCGTTATTTTTTTTTTCTAGGTGATTCGAATACTGTCTCTGCTTGGCGAACATGTTTTGTAGCTAATGAATTTAATGAAATTCAAACATTTCGTCGTATTCATGTACCATTTCATCTTTTATCTGTTTTATTCTTTCTCAAAGTAGATAATTTATTTTTCAAAATTTTCTCTTATTTAACTTATTTTATAGGTAATCAATTTAGAAAATATAGCTTTAGCTGACACTGATATTATTCTCTTTCCATCGTCATCATTTACAGCTAATTGTACTATGGAATATAATAGTGTTTTTCGTATTGGTACAGCTTTTCTTGTGTTACTTGGCACGGGTAAGAATATTCAAGTATTATTCTTATTATAATTTCATATTTCATATTTTTATAATAGCTATTATACAATATTTATTTTATATAATTTTTTATCAACGTTTAATTGGAGATAAAATAATTAATTTTATTGATTTATGTTCTGTATCGAATATAAGTATTATTATTCTTGATCAAATTTATCATGGATATTATATTCATGGTCGTTCACCACATGGTATAAGTGATGTTAATATTAAAGATATAATTATGAATTTAGAACGTGAATCAAGATCGATGAGTGGTACACGAGGTTTACAAGCTAATTCAATAGAACAAATATTTATTATGAAGATTAATAAAACATTTCGTGCACAATATGATTTATTATTTCGACAATATTATGTAAGAAATTAGAAAATCCTTTCTGAAGTTAACTTTAGAGTTATATTATATGGGATATACAATTCAGAATAATTTATCGAATCATAAAGATAAGACATCGGGATTCTATAGTTAATTATTTTTCGATGTAATTGTTTCTCTTATTGAGTTTAAAATCTACCAGTATCAGATAAGATGTCGAATTTAGTGATTTTTTTTCTATTTTGTTTAGGATTTTATTGGACCACGACGAAAACGAAAGGATATAGAACGTCGTACAGATATTTTATTTCAATCTTATCAAAATTTGAATAGATTTTTATGTGCATATATTGATCGTTCATTGCCAACATATCAATATTTTATTCGAAATCGATATCTTCTTGAAAAAATTTTCAATTATGAATTTCAAACTAGTCTAAATTCTGGTTTATCAGGAAATATGGATAATTTATTATTTATTGGTAAAAAAAAAAAGAAATTTTATTCAAAAAAATTTAAATTATAACCTTATCTCTGTTTTTTTTTTGCTTAAAGATAATGAAAAAATTTTTACAAAAATATTATTTTATGGTGAAGAAAATTCTTTATTTATTTGGAATACGATTACTTTTCTCTTCATTGATTTTATTTCATCAAATTATGTATTAGCAGCTATTATTACTTTTTTACTTAATTTAGTAAGAATTATTTATTTAAAAGATATTAAAATTTTATTTCTTATTATATAGATTGCAGTTGGCTTACGTAATTCATTTGGTCGTAGAAATTTATCTAAGAAAACCTTAGTTCCAAGAGAACTCTTAATCTAATTTGTTTGTATATTTTACATTAATTTGTAAAATAATTTTTGTTTTTTTTTGTTATATTGTTGTTGTTCCTATTTAGAAAAGTCGCATCCTTCGTAATATTATCATTAAAATGCCGTTTAATGAAATCAGATAGGACAGCAGGGGGGTTGTTTATATGCATCTAGACCTCATTAGAAACAGTTGAAAAAATATACATTTCATATATACAGTAGTTAATCAGTTTTGAGTCCTAACTGAAAACAATTCAATAAAGATTCAAGTATAAAGTATTGTTTTGTTTAAAGAACACAAAAAAAAATCTATGACTGGTACATATTTGGATATTGATACATCGTTTGTGGATAAGACACTATTGAAATTTGATAAAATTATATTTAAACAAAAACTAAATTTTATTAAGATAAAAACTAACTTTTTTTTAATTGAAATTCTGGAATAATACAACATTTTTTTTATTTGCAATCAATAACACCACAACTGTATGCATTATTCATTATAATTATTTGTAAAAAATAAAAATATTCTTACAGAAACAAAAAAAAAAAACAAACAAACAAAAAGACACATATCATCACTGGAAATATTTTCTTAATCATTTGCATTATCTTGTTTTCCAATTAATTTAATTGTTAAAAATGCATTAATCACATGAACAAGTATTCTTAAATGTTGACATTGTACTTCAATATATATTGTTGGTTCATTATCATTTGATATTGAATTACGTTTAAATTCAAAAAAAATTTTATCTCGTCCATTATCAGAACTTGATTGTAATTGTTCAAATGTAAATGACCATAGAATTATATTTGTTTCATTATTATACATTTCAAAACCTTTATATATATCAATAATTAAACGACATATTTGTCCTTGATATGTACAACCAAATGCACGATTTTTAAGTGCATAAACTGACATATATAATGAACGTTGCCAATTTAATAAAAATTCATCTAATTCATTTTTAGTTTCAAAATTTAAATAACGACATTTTGTTATTAAATCATTTGATAATGTTAATGTAAAACAATATTGTCTATCATCACGTAAATATTTTAATAATATTTGTTCAAGAAGTATTTCAACAATTGGATATATACGTGAACAACATATAAAATCATATGAACATAATGGTGGTGGTTTATTATCATCAAATATATAAAGATCACTACCTTTTAAAACAATAAATATAGGTTTCCATTCTGGTAAACGATTTTGATTAATATTTGTTATACGTTCATGTATCCAAGTTGCATAAAGTACTTGTTCACTTGGTAATAATGTTTGATTAAGTTCATTTATTGTACGTGTTGTTAGATTATGTATAATTGTATTAATACGTGATATCCATAAATGTTGTTGTACAGATGTATCATTTATAATTATTCCCGATTGAGAACCATCAAGAGTACGTAATTGAAAAGAATTAGTACGTAATTTATCTGTACTAGTTATATATTGAGTAACATATGCATAAAGTAGAGAATATTCTTGTACTGATACATAATCGATTGTTGAATTATCTTCATCATCTTCATCTATTAATGTAGTAATTGGTTCTGTTTGTTGTTGCTGTTGTTGTTGTTGTTCTGTTGCAAATTCTTCTAATTGACGTCGACATCGTTCATTCTCATTTTCACATAATAATAATCGACTAAGTAATTCATATTCATCAGTATTCTAAAATAAATAATTATCTTTAATCTAGTTATTATCTTTCAATATTTATCATCATTTTTGTTCTACAACAATAATTCTTTTATTTTTCTTATATTGTATAAGTAATTTATGCGTAAATTATGATAATATATTACATATTTCTATTCATTAATCTAGACTAAGAATGCATAGAAATCTAGATATATTAATTGGAGTACATTCTTTTTCCTTCTATTCATTGTATAGATCTCAATGATATAGTCTGACGTCTATTGTGTTATTCGAAATATTCTTACTTTTTGTTGATTGGAAAGCATTAATGATAAACGTTGCTGTTGTTTACCCGATCGATGATAGCTCGAAGGATATTCTGCTGACATACGATTTTGTTGTCGCCTTAGTCTAACAGACGATGATGTCGGTAATGTAAAACTAGTTTGTACTATTGGTATTATTGATGATAATGATGATCTTGCTGTTGTTGTTGTTGAATGTAAATAGGGAGCCATATCATTCATATATTGAACAGTTAAATTAACTTGATCACCGGATACATCTCGTAATTTAGTAATAACTTCATCATGAGTTAAATTTAATATATTTTCATTATTAATAGATAAAATAGCATCACCAACATGTAATAAATGTGCATTTGTATAAGCAACACGAGAAATCAGAATGGGAAAACCTATTAATCAAAGGCAAATCGATGAAAAATATAATTGTTAAATTATTTTTTCTTTTTGCCTCTTATTTACCCGTATCACTACCACCCTTAATTGAAAAACCAAGTGAATGTGTTGTTGGATGTCTTTTAAGAGTAACTTTACGTGGTACTATTGTTTGAACTTGTTTATTATTAATCGATGATACTTGAGTTGTTTTAAGGCGTCGAATGATAAGTGTTTCTGATGTTAATTGAAGTAAAACAAGATGAGGTTTAGAACGACCATCACTCAATGTTACATGATCTTCGAAAAGGACTTCGATTGGATATGATTGATAACGATCATGCATTTTCTTTTTTAAACTTCAATCTATGAAAATAAAGCATATGGTATTATTCTATATTGCAACATGTTTCATTTTTCTCTTCGACTAATAGGCTTACCCACAATAAATAAAATGTTATTGTTAATAACTATAGTGATATGCGTCATCACGTGTTTGTGGCAACCATACGAAAATAATAAAAGCCTTGGGCTCATCACATCTAAAAATATGGTAAGATTGATAGATAGCAAGAAAACCAAGAGTTACGTCAACATGCAACGTCATTGACGTGATTGACTCGGGCAACATCACTATCATCTAGATTACTAAAGAGAAAAAAACAGAGGAAAAAAAAAAGAAAGAAAAGAATGTTGTCGACAAGTGATGATAGAAAGAAACATCAGAGAGAGAGAGAGAGAGAGACAGAAAAGCAAGCTTCGTATAATTAGTCTACGCTAAAGTATTAAAAAAAGAAAAAGAAAAAAAAATCGTTTACTAATAGACAAAACTTACAAGAGTCTACTTAGAAAACTAGGTTTTTTTTTATATGTGTGTATTGTGTTTGTTGCGTGTCGAAACGAGAAAAATCTGGAACATCACAATAAGCCTTTGTATATATATAAAGAACTATCCATGTACCACGCTCTTTTTCTTTCTATTCAATTCCATCATTTCTACTAATATGCAACACCGGAAACAGAGTTCGAGTCAAACCTCTCAAGATTGGAGAGAGAAAAAACAATAAAAAAAAAAAGAAAAGAAAAGAAAAAAGAAATCTTCTGTTTTCTATCTATCTATTTCAAAACAAAAAACTACGCGTTATATCATCATGTTCAATGCATAGTTAGTTAGTTTCCATAAGTTGTATATGATTCTCAATGAATAAATGAACTCAACAGTTTATTCTGATGCTAGTTCATTCTATTCTTTGTATGTCTCTCGAGATAATGAAGTAGCAGCGGAAAAAACTGAAGAAAGAATGTAAAAAAGAAAGGCAAGAAACGACGAAAGAACGAATGCGACAACGACGAAGAAAAAAAGAATGACAATTACAATTGGCAATACTTATCAGTGTCGTGCATTGCAGCCGTTACTACTATTGCTCTTGCTGTTGCCGTTGCTGATCGACGATTGTTCTTGAATGCATGCAAGCACTTCTAATATATATATATATATGCATCAACACATGTCGCTCGCTATTCGTCACTAATATACCCGTAGCATCATTTGTTTTATAGCACATATACACACACATATAACAAATAGATCTATAGTCTACAACTATGTATACAATCATTACATATAAAAAAAAAAAAGAAGTTTGAATCAACTAATAATAACTTTTGCTATATTTTTTTCTTTTCCTATCATACATCGTTATTATCTATAGTTTGATGATGTGAATTAAATTAGGCGTAAAATATATGGGAGCATGCCCTACTATGTATGTTGCTTCCGGGAGAGTTTCGACATCCGGTAGAGAAGAAGATAGATAAACGAATAATCGAATGTATACTTATATATGTTCATGACATTCGAAAGTTATAAAAGTATTAATAAAAAGAATATAATGAACGATATTGATTATGTTAACCAATATTGATTGATAAACTATATTGTTGTTTGAATAATTATGTTAACTATTTATTTAAAAATTAGTTACAAAGTTAAAGTAAATTAATATTAAAAAATTATATATTTAATTTATCTATCATATAATTAAATGTATTTTATATATATTATTCAATTTTTCAAGATTTATAAATCTTTAATGCATTCATTATAATAACAGCTGCAAATTGAGATCATCATCTCTAGAAATAAACAAACTCATACTATTACTACATCTAATATGGCTTCGTCATGGACATGAATTCATATGTTTTTTCCAGTAATTTGGATATACTGACAGATGAGTTTTCCGTGCGTAATTTTGATCAACAAAAAGTGATAAGCTATGCATATATATATATGTATGTATGTATATATTGTTCAATATAGTTAAGTAATATTCCATGCATCGATATAAATAAGTTACTAACGCCTATCCTTACGAATCTATCAAAAGCTTTCAAAGTGAACAGCATATTAATTTAATTTTTGCCGAGAAACTGGAAACTCGAATCGTATAATTAACTCAATGTGTCTTTTATGAAGAAAAGGACGAACAGCTACAACATTAAATCAGTAATTTTCATATATATACCAGGATATGTTATTTGAAACGAGCGAAAGCTTTATTTGATTTCTAGGTGGTTTTTAATATAGTTTTCATATATTTAATAAATTCTTTGTTATGGTGATATTTTAATTTATCGAAGGCTCAACTATTATATTACCAATAATATTATATTAATATATGAAATTCTAATCTATTTACAAATAAATTAGATTCTAACTTACCATCATACTATACAAAAAATCAGAATAGTCATAAAAACAAAGATTTCTTTTGAATCTAAAAAAAGAAAATATAAATCTGTCTATCTACCACTTTTCATTATAGTCATAATGAACGGAACTAAGTAATTTTTCTTTCGTGATGTCTAATATTGTATACATTCTTTATATTGATATAAATCAGTCATTTCTCTTTATAAAGCAAATAATTACTATAACTCATACAACATAGTCATAATTTCTTCTTTTTTTTTTTGACTGATTGTTACAATTTTGAGTAATCATTTTTTTTTTTCTTTTACTCTTAGTAAAACATCAATAATGTTTTCCTGCTTCAATGTTCCATTAATGTTTGCATGATACATATTTGCTAATAAATAAATATCTGTACTATAAAAATACTAATGTAGTTGTCGTTCATTATTACTTGATTAAATATATGAATAAAAGAAAAAAAAAACGATCTTAGACAACTAAAAAATTTTCACATGAATATTATTTATTTTGATTCTATTTTTTTAATAAATACAATTCAGAAAATGTTATAAAATATATATTTCAATGATGTTTCATCATCAACCTGAAAAATAAGGCAAAGAGACACTGGAATATTTCGGTTTTTTTTCCTTTCGTATACATAAAATATACTTTGTAACGATATGATGGGTATTTTTTTCCTCATACTCGTTCTTTACATCAAACCGTGAGCTTGGATACGCACGATTGATCATACATCATTATATATAATAGTCATATACCAATAGTGCTACATTATTTGCAACGAATAGTATTGTAAATAATAATAAACAAAAAACAACAAAAAATAAAATATGGTACTATTAGATAATAATTTAAATAATAATGGACAAACAATTGTTATTGAAGATGATTCTAGTCGAGATAAATCATTTAAACGTTATCAAACAATTGCTTATCGTATTTGTGTATTTACAATTATACTTGATATTATACTTGGTTTGACAGCATTTATAAATTGTATGCTTGATAAATCATCTGTTGGTTTAAGTTATTCGATTGATACGTTAATGGATGCAATTTGTATTTGTTTTGTTGCTTGGCATTTAAAAGGTATAGATTGATAAAAATTAAAATTAAAATTTTATAAAATATTCTTTCTATTATTAGCTCAAACAATGGATGATTTTAAACGACGAGATTATCTTGTATGTTGTGTTATAGGTGCACTTTTTATCGGTTCATTTTTAGCTATTGAATCTCGTGCTATACAATCAATGATTGTTCCACAATCATCAACAGGTGATTGGCTTTTACTTGTTTATTCTATAACTCATATAATTATATTTACTGTTTTATCAATTATTAAAATAATTCTTTCAAAAAAACTTAATTCAAGATCTTTAATGGCTGAAGCATTAAATTCAATTATTGGTATTATTATGGCTTTACCATTAATATTATGGGATCGTATACCTATATTAAGTCGATATTCACAATTTGATGATTTAATATCTATTTTATTGGCTTTACTTTTACTTATTATGGGTTGTATATTAGTTCATAGTGGAATAGCTTATCATAATAAACTTTATTTAGAATCACTTAATAGAGAAATTGATGATATAAATGTAAATACTACACTTTTACCAACAAATCAAACACAAGTAGCAAATCGATCTGTTCCAGACGATATATATAGACAATATTCAAATCTTGATAAAGATATTGAAACTACAGAAGTTGCATAAACAGAATTTTTATTTTTTCAATTTTCTAATATATCTTTAGAATAAAAACACAAAGGTAAAATAAGAATGTTCATTTTGTTTTTTATTTTGTTTTGTTAGTTTTTTTTTTTGTTTATATTAACCTTAGTATCATTTTAAAAGAAAATAGCAAAATATCTTTCATTATTATATTTTGTTATTAAATATGAACACAAACAAAAAGAAAAAAAGAAACAAACTCGTTCCGCCCAAAAAAAAAAAAGAAAAACAACAGATTTCTTTCATTTTTTTTCTCTTGTTTCTATCCTATTGGATTTTTATTTTAAATGTACAGAAAAAGCCAATAATAGAATTGTTCACAGGTAAAAAACCGGTTTGGGATAATTTGGAATTCGAGAATAAATGTTTATTATCTACCTAAGAATTTGTTCGTTCTTTATTTAATGCTTGTTGAAATTGAGTTATTGTTCTTGATACATGACCATTACCATTACCATTTATTTTATACTGTTCATTTTTCTGTTCATCATTATGATCATTATTTTCATCAACTAATGTTGATGAACTTAATGTTAGTTTTAATGGTTTTTTTCTTAACAATGTTGTAGTTATTGGAATTGTTTTATTTGTATCACGATAATCAGAATCATTTTTTAATAATTGTAAAAGTTCAGAAAATGTTGGTCGTTTTTTTTCATCCCATTCCCAACATTTTTGCATTAATTGATATGTTGATGATGGACAACGTGATGGCCGTTCTAAACGTTTTCCATGTTGTAAAAAATAATATACATCAGTACCACTCATATCACCTAAAAGAAAAAAAAAGAAAATTATTTTAAAATTAAAAAATGAAATACAATCTTTATTCAATCAAAAACTATCGATGTGAAGTTAGTACAATAGATTTGAATGAACTCAAAATTCTTTATGTTATGATTTACTGAAATGAAATTTGTTATGAGGGAATAACCCAAGTGATAAATCACTTTTAACTTAATACTATGAGCAATTAAGAGAGCCTAGTCAGTAGGTAAATATCCTAGAGTGGTTTGATCTGTTGAACCTTTGTTTGCATAATTTTACTTGGAAATTGGAACCCTGTAGGAAAAATTTACTGCAAGTTGATATCACATAGAGATCTCTCCTCATAAGTCTACTGTAGTAACTTCATATCAATCATAAATTTCGATTTTAACATTATTTCTTTCGATTCGCAAGTGATCATGGTACAAGCTTTCAGGAAGGGTCTTTTATTGTGTCTTATTTATTTTCAGAATTTTTTATTAAAAGGATTTTTCAGAAAACTCAAATCGATTATAAAGATTTTGGAAGATATTTTTTAGGGATTTAAGAATTCAGAAATAATGCTGATTTTAGCTTAAGATTTTCAGTTCAAAATCCAGAGAACTAGGCATATTTTGATGTAAATATATTAATTAAAAAGTCAATTTTTTAAGAAATTAATCAATTAAGGAGTGTGTTCTATTATGGGGAAGGTTTTATGTCACGAAGTATTTATAGAAATGAAGAATAAATAAAGAGATCTTTGTTTCTACTACGTATTCTACACCATAGATAATAACAAATTCTAATTTATTTCTTTTTTTTTTTAAATGAAATTCAAAATTCATTCATATTTATATCCTACGAACCATAAGGTGTTGCTGCATAAGAAAACATTTCCCATAGAGTAACACCAAAAGACCAAACATCAGATTTTGTAGTAAATTTACCGATACTAATTGCTTCTGGTGCATACCTATTAACGGAACAATTAAATATGAAAACGATTATAAAAAAAAGTAATTTTTACCATTTAACTGGAATTTTACTGTCAGATTTTTGCATATAAACATCAGCATCAATACGTCTTGAAAGACCAAAATCACTATAAGAAAAAAAAAAAAAAACTCAAATCATTTATTTCAAATTCTCATTTCTTTTTCTTTTTCATTATACCTAATTTTAACTTGATCTGTTGATTGCATAAGTATATTTCTTGCAGCTAAATCTCTAGAAATAATTTTGATTTTAATTCAAAGATTTCTTTGTTTTTCTTTACCTATGAACAATTCCTTTACGTTCCATATATGCCATACCATCAGCAATTTGTGATGCCCATAATTTTAAACGATTTTCACCTATGGAATTTTTATGTTTCCATAAATAATCAAGCATTGAACCAAGTAAAAGTAATTCAATTACCATCATCATACTATCATCACTTGAATCAACAATACCATATAATGTACATATACAATGATGATTTAATGTAGCCATATGTTCAGCTTCACGTAGAAAATCTTTTTTTGCTGAATAAGAATAATCTTTTAAAATTTTAATTGCAACTGGTATACCAGTTGGATTATTTAAATCTTCACGATAAAAACCTTCATAAACTTCACCAAATTCACCTTCACCTAAATCAACAAAAAAAAAAAAATAAAATTTATCTAGAAGTTTTTGTTTTCTTTTCTACCTAATTTAGCTGTTTGTTGTATTTGACTTGGTGATATAATAGTTAAATGTAATGATTTTCGTTTTTGTACTTGAAGAACAGGAATTGTTGATCGTTTAATTGATGTTGAATTTTTACCATTAGAAATTTTTGTCGAACGTCGTTCATTATCATTATTAAAATCTGGTATAAATGGTTTTATTTTACCTCCAACATTTTTTCGTCGATCAACAAATGGTGTTGTATTTGTTATTGGATTTCGATCATTTAATAATGACGCTGCTTGATGTTGAGATGGACTATTACTTGAAAGTGATGCACTAGATGATGATGTTGATAATGGATCTTCATGAGTTGATGATGCTCGAGAACGTGATGATAATGAATTAAGTGATGTTACAGAACCACTTAATGTTGATGAAAATGTTGAACGACGATTAAGATTAATAGATGGACTCTTTTTACGAGTAGTTTTGCCATCTTCATTATTTGTTTGTCGATTGGAATTTTGTTTAGATTTTATTAAATTATCTAAATAAAATAATAATTATATATATATAGAATGTCTCCAAAGTTCATTGAAAACATTAACATAAGTATTTCTGATGCAACTCAAGTGACCTACTTATCTTTTTATAATATGTATGTTCTGCATATTTTCCGGTTAATGTCTGTGTCAATAAACATTAGAATAAAAATTGTTTTTTAAATAACCAAATTTGAGTGATCGATGGTTGTAAAATGAAAAGTGTTAGTCGACTTCGGCAAAAAATACACCAAATGAAAATTCTATTAAAGTTAAATTTCAATACTTTTGTGAAATTGGTACAGTGTAAGTTCGAAAACGTTCTGAAAGACTGTCAAAAATTACAAAAGAAAAAAGCCGATGAAATTTATGATGTTTGTGAAAAATGAATAACAATCAAGTGTTTGAACTATTACTTTCATTTGATGTATTTTAGTCGAACTCGACTTGCAGTTTTCGTTTCACAAGCATAGATAACTCAAATTTGATCATTTAAAAAAACAATTTTTATTCTAATGTTTATCGACACAGATATTTTTCTGAAAATATACAGAAAAAAAAATTCTAAAGAAGATAATTACGTATTATTAAAATAAAAAAATCAATTAAATCGCTCGAATTATATAAGAGAAAATTACGTTAACTTTCTCGATGTACTTTTGGGATATCTTGTATATCCCTGCGGAAAAAAAATATAGTTAGACTTAATATATTTAACATATCATTGCTATAAATTAATATTCTTACTAAAGTAATTATATTTATTGATAGAGCACAGAATATTCTATAATTTCATATATGTACATTTTGAATTAAACTTGTTTATTAAAAATAGAAATTTAAGTACTATGAAGGCACGATTATCATCAGATTCTCTGAAAATGTATTTATTTTTTTTTGGTTCCTTTTTCAAATAGAATAAACTATTACAAAAATAAGTCTATATTCTGAAAGTGCTTGAAATTCTCTATCAATCTATACTTTTACCAGTCTTGACTTTTAAATGATTTGATGAAAAATATTTCGAATATGGTTAATGTACTCTCACTCAAGCACCTTCATCATATAACTTATACAGCAGTTCATGAATATCAAATAAGATGTATGGATAATTATTCATTTGTTAGTCTCGATCTTAATATTATTCAGATTTTTTTTTGGTGTCTTAAATGAACTACTGTGTACTAAGATATGATCCAAATTTTCTGCAACACTTGATCTAGGTATATAGTATATGAATATATTAACAATATTTGAAATACTTGTCATCAAGTAGTTAAAAGTCAAGATTGACAAAAGTACAAGACGATATAGAATTTCATATACTTACTTTTGTAATAGTTTGTTCTTATATTTACATAAATTTGAAAAAAGATATTTTCAGAGAGTCTGATGATGATCATGCTTTCATCGAGTTGTAGAGAATTCTGTGCTCTATGAGAATATTAAGTCTAACTCCTTTTTCTTTCCCAATACCGATACATATGTATATTGAAATTCTAATAATTTATTTACTTTTAGTTTTATTAATTGCAGATGATAATGAAAATGGTTGAATACGACTATTAATTATTTGTCCTATAGAATTTATTGAACATGTTAATGTTGTTGGTAAACCATCTGGTATTCGACAATAATGATCAATTAAATGTTCAAGTGTATCAAAATAAGGTCCATCATCAATATAATATGTTGTATCATTAAGATGTATAATTTCATAATTAAAAAATTCATTATCATTATAAATTGTTAAAGCATAATTTTGTAGATTTTTTGAACTATGACGAACAACAAACATTCCATTACGTTGACCAGTTTTAATTGATTCAATTAATTGTTTAGCAGCAAGACGATCAAATGTTGTTTCATTATGTAACCAATCGATACGATTTGATTCTGCTGGTGAAATTTTATATTCACGAAGTAAACTAATTGATTCATCAGATTTAACTTCTTCAGCTAATTCAAGTGGCGTTTTTCCTTGATCTGTACGTGGACGAAGTGGAGCACCACAATCAAGTAAAACTTGAACACAAGCTGTTGAATTATGAAAAGCTGCTTCATGTAAAGGTACCCAATGATTCGTATAATTACGTTCTTCATAATCAGCAAAACCTTCAGTTATTAAAATAAGTAATGTTGATGGACGATTACTGGCTGCTGCCTAAAAATAGAATCAATTGATTCGTTTTTTTTTTCTTCTTCTTTAGATTATTTTGTTAAATTGTTCTTTACTTTATGTAAAGCCGTAGCACCATCAGTATCTCGTGCAAGAACATGAGCACCAGCTTTAATTAATAAACGAACAATATCATCATGACCAAAATAACTTGCTTCATGAAGTGCTGTAGATCCAAATGCATCTTTCCCATTAACATCAGGTCGATTAATTAATATTTCTGGTGATAGAATTTTTTTGACTATTTCAAAATTACCTTGTTTACATGCTCGATGTAATGTATTTGTTGAACCTAAACGTCGAGCAGCAGTTGGTGGTGGTTGACCTTGAACAAAATCACTGGAAAGAATACAAGCAAGACCATCAGCACGTTGTTGATAATAATTTATTAAACTTTCTATACCGGCTATTTGAGGACCTGAGTCTATATATGTATACATATCATAGAAAAATAAATAATAATAATATATAATGATTTATTTTTATATAAAACATACCAATAGAAAAATAGATGTCATAAATAAGTTGTATTTTATAATGATAACATTTATCACCACAAACAATTGATAAACTAAAATCATGTGGTGATGTTGTACAATCTCGTAATAAAAATAAACCATCACGTTTATAACGTGTATATTTAGCTCGTAATAATAGTTCGGCTTTATCTCGATCGATATTTGGATGATAATATGCTATTGAACGTGATTGCGTTAATAATTGTTCTCGATCACGTTTAAGTAGTTGTGATAATGAATGAATTTTAACAAGATTTGTCACTGATTGTTCTTGTTCATTTGAATTAAATGATGATGAATTCATGATATTTATATTATATATATATGTATGTATATGTATACTTATATGTGTATGAATAATGACGTTATTATTACCGATCAAAATTCACATCTAAATGTAAAAAAAAAGACTTGAAGAATTATTCAAATCATCTGTAACAAATGATAACTACGCATTTGTTTGTAAATCTTTGCCATTTGAGATGAACCTTGGACAGACTTCATCTATATGTAAATCTCTTTTTAAGGACAATATATTTGATGATAGTGGCGGTTTCAACTACAAACCATGTGAGGGTCAAATAATTTCTTTTTCTCATTCCTTTCTTTCATTCTCTCTCTCTCTCTCTCTCTCTCCCTCTCTCTCTCTCTCTTTTTTTTTCCTACATTAATAGTGTGTGTGGTAAGAAAGTCTCTCTATTTCTCGTTCTCATTTTTCGTGACACCATCATAATACAAAAGGGGATCAAACAAAGAATTGTGAATGTGTATATGTCTGTCTACTCGGTCGTCGTCCGTCTGGTCGCTCGTTCGGGCCGAACGACGGAGAGAGACAGAGCAATAAAAACACAATCGATTGTATTCTGCTATAGAAAATATAGACATTCGTATAATTATAATTCAATTGATTGTGGACTATCGGACTGAGGAGGTAGTGACTAAACAAAGAATAAATGTCTCGGCAAGTCTACTTGTCCAACGATCTACGAAAGAAAAAAAGGGAAATTAACTTAACACATAAAAATGAACAAAAGACAAAACATCATATTGTCACATCTGATAGAGTTTGACTTTATATCTTATCATTGTTCATCTTGAAAATTTCTATTCTTTTGTTTATTATCAACAAAGTAACAATAAGAATAGATTATTCAGTGAATAAAAATGAAAAAAAAAATGTGACTTGTATATTAACTCACTTCTGTTTGCTATAACGCCAGTTTATTAAAAGGAAGGCAAAAAAAAAAAGAAAATGTATATGTATATACGTGCGTCTGTTTTGTACAGTCGCATACGTACGTGGAGATTGTATGCGTGTGCTCACGTTACCTAATCGAGCGTGGATATATAAAAGCAGCAAGTACACGGCCGTCGTCACTCAGCATTCTCCTCATGTTATTCAAGGCGAACGCGAAAGAAAATGAATGTTGTCATTTTTTTTTTGATGTTTTGACAATAAATAGATAACAGCATAGAATCACCGACAAAAACCTGACAATCACACTGATATAATCAATGATAGTGGTGCGACAGTGCAGACTATACAAGAAAAAAAAAAGGAGAGATAAACTTTTTTCTTTCTTTTTACACTTGTATTCTATGTCTTGTATATTGCATCATTTCTTTTCTTAGGCTTTTTTCCTTCATTTTTTGTCTATTCTGTCTAAATACCTTCGTTCTATGTCTGATATGGAGCGGATGAAGACGAGAAAGAAAAACATAAATATGATATTAATTTTTCTTTTACGTTTGGACTAAACACATACATTTGTGTAGGTGCTAAATAACGTTTAAATTCGAAAAGATTCATTCATGTGTAGGTGTTTATAAATGAACATATAGTTGGTGCTTTTTCATTCTATTGACTTAATTATTCTGATCTTTCTTACATTTTTATTTTAAAATACACTTACTCCTACTTGTTGAAAGAATGAATAATATTGTGAAAGCGAATTCTTTTCTTCGTGGTCTGATCTGTACATGCAAGTAAGTTTGTTGATGTTGACAATAATAACAACTACAATGAATACGTAGATATGAGTATGAATAAGTTTTGATAATGAAAGTTCCGTAAGGACAGATGATGTCATAGTATTAAAACGATTGAGCACCTGTTGACGCCTACTTTTAACCATTCGTGCCCTCACACATACAATTGCACAATATATAACAAACAATAGAATGATAATAAACAGTTGACAGACAACATCTGTCTCCGCATCAAATGAATTCATTAGTAACCTTTTGATTTTATATTATAAAAAGATTTGTCATCCTTTTTTTTTTTTTACTTCTTTAATACATACTGTATCTAATGTACATCTGTCGTAGTGTAACTTAAGTAATTTATATATTTATATTAAAAATGAGACATGTGTACATATATACATTTGACATTGTAAAAAGAAAAAGTTCTTATGTCATAAAGAATCGAAATCAACGATATTTTATTTGAAAGCCATCTCAGATGTATGTATTCCGTTTTTCGTTTTTTTTCTTCTTTTTTGCATAATTTAGTCAACACGTGTGTAATATTAAAACACATCATTATTGTATGATGTCCCTGAAACGATAAATATTTCTTTTAAAATAAACTTACTTTTTAGACGTTAAAGTGTATATTTGCTATGTGCATAACTCCGAACAAGGTTACGTTTCTTTTTTTTTCCTATCCACATGAACGGATGCATGAAAAATGAGAGAAAGATAAATATGGGTTTTTTTTTTTCGATACTGTTACTCTATGAGTATTTATCGATGAACGAATCAACTAATAATCCTAAGATGGTGCAACCAATAAAAAGAAACAAATTATTCTTTATCCATTTTAAAAAAAGAAAATCATAGAATTATATATGAGCCTTTTTTTATTATTTATTTACTTTATAAAAAAGAAAAATTTGAATTGTTCTCTCGCTCTCTGATAAATAATATTTAATTCGATTAAATGTTCTTATTATAAATAATAAAATAATTCATAATAAACTAATTACATGTGATAAATCTTGCAATTAGCAAGTAAATGTTCAATTTTACTCAATGATGTTTTACATACATGTTGATCATATATAAATACTATTCTATTATCAATTAATTCTTTTACTTTTACTTGAAAGAAACAATAAGATCAATCAAAGTTCACATATGAATATATTAAAAATCAACGAATGGCAAATATAAATCAATATATCTTTTTTCAGATCAAATAATCTTCATATTTCATATTTATTATTATAAAGATAAGTTTCTATTCGATCATCTGCATGTACAGTGTTCCACAAAAGTCTTCGGTCTCCGAGATCTTTGAATCCATAAAAGTCTCATCGGCTGAAATTTTGCAGAAATGCATTTCTAGGTGTGCCCTGATTATTTGCAGAAACTGGAGTCCAAACACATTTATATTACATGAAATCTACATATGTATTCTGCAAGTTTCAGTCAATGACCTTGTAATGATGAAGAATTAGTAAACTTGTCTATGTTGTTCGAGACAAGGTCGTCAACTGTCATAGTATGAAAGCGAGTTACTTGAAAATTTTATCATGAGAAGAGTATCATCTAAGCTTTATTTCTATTCGGAAACATAAAATTTTTTATATGTGTGTGTATTTTATAACAGTGTAAAATTCGATCAAGTCAACTTTTCTTATCATCGCTGATAATCGGTTTCTATATAGGTAGGTCTCATATAATATAAATGCGTTTGGACTCTAGTTTCTGCAGACAATCCTGGTGCACCAAGAGATGCGTTCCTGCAAAATCTCAGCCCATGAAAACTTTATGGGCCCAAAGATTCCGGGGACCGAAGACTTTTAATAGAAATCCATCAGTAGTAGTCAGAGCTCTGCGTAATATCAACTGAAAGTATATATTTGCGTTAGAAAAGTAAAGTGCTGGTAGTTAATTATAAAAGAAAGCACAAATAAAAATGTGAGTCTTTATTTGTATTATATTATACATAGAATTTTTTTTTCTGATTCTTGGCTTTTATTTTCATAAGAGAATATTAACGAGAATAAAAAAAGTATGAAGGAAAACAATTAACTACTTGTCACGTACGTTTATTCCATAGATCTTTTCAACTGTGAATTCAGATTTATTATTCTTGAGACGTTTCAATTTCTTTTTTGATGATGTAATTTTTACACTTGCTTTTAAAATCAGTTTTCGTGTTTCTTGACAGACATATTAACAATAAAATGATGCATTAAATCTTATGTGTTACTTTCATATTCAACTTGTAGAAATTTATATTCGAAGCCGATCTATTAATGGGTTGAATTCTTTCCATTGTATAACGTCAAAATTGAAAATGTATTTATGTGTCGAGTGTCTGCTGAGTACTTATCAGAATTTAATCAAAAAAAGTATTTACACCTGTGGGCAAAAGTCTTTCCCCACATCTCTTTTCTTGGCAAAGTTTTCTCTGCTACTATAAGGACAAAACATGTTGTTGTTCGGGCCGATTAGAGGTTATTAGGGATTCTCTTTTATATGGAGGCAGAGAAAACCTTGCCAAGAAAAGAGATGTGGGGAAGGACTTTTGCCCATGGATGTATTTCTATATACTTCATTACTATCTTTAACGTGTTTTTTACATTTAAAAATATAAAACTATATCGCTTCCTTCGAATGTTTATTAACGTATGAAAATTTTCTCAAAGAATCAATTTTTGTGCTAACGAAATAATGAATGATTCTAATAGTTTTATCTTTAATTTAAGATGAGAATCTATTCCATAGAATATGTGTATATGTAGTTAGTTTTTTTTTCGGTCATGCTTCAAAATTAAAATCTTGAATTCTGCATATTCATAAAAAAGTAATATTTGCTGACATATTATGACAAAGCTCTTCTGTTCTTTATGAAGTGATAAAAATGAGAACTGATAACATCCATCCTTTGCATTGTGTTTGACATGCTTACACATGAAAAATGGATACACAAGTGAAACAACGTGTATGTGGCCTTTTAGGAGGTTTATCTTATGTCTCAACAGTTGATGTAAGTTACTATACTTAATATTGATTTTTAATATTTTCTTTTTCAAAAACAACAAAGTATTATAATCAAATGAATCAATTAGTTGGTAAATTTTTACCCGGTCATGGTAGTCATATTCATATTGTTTCACTTGATATTTTTCATTATATTGATTTACTAAATAAGAATCAATGGTTTGAAGTAGCTGAATTTCTTCTTGAAGGTGTTCATCAATTAGTAAAAAGTGGCATTGATTTTTTACTTATTTGTTCGAATACTGGTAAATACTCTCCGCAATTTTATTTATTATTTTTTGTCAACAAATTGTAAATTTTAGGTCATATAGCTGTACCACGAATCATAGAATATTATCCTAAACTTGTTCTCCTTCATATAAGTGATGCTGTAGCATTTTCAATTAAACAAAAAAAACTTAAAAAAGTATCAATCAAAAAAAAAACCAAACAATTTTATAAAATATTTAAATCTATTAAATTATTTCTAGATCGGATTTTTTGGATCAAAATTTGCCATGGTATCAAATAGTTGTGTTGTTGAACGTTTAATTCAACATGATTTAAATATTGTATTTCCACATAAAGATGAAATTGAACGTTTACATGATATAATTGTTGATGAATTAACAAATAATATATTTACTGAAGAATCAAGAAAATTTTATGTCAATTCTATGCAACGTTTATATAATGAACAACAAGTTGAAGGAATTATTCTTGGTTGTACTGGTAAAATGAATTTTTCTTTTGAATAAGATTTATTTTCAATTGTTTTTTTTTTGTTTAAAGAAATTCCTCAACTTGTTAAACAAAGTGATTTTTCTCAAATACCTTTATTCGATTCAACACAATTACATGTAACTAATAAAAATATTTATTTTTCATCTATTTTTAAACTTTTTGTTATTTTGATAAATAGGTTCAATTAGCTGTCGATTATCAACTTGGTCGATATGATATTGAATCATTTTTACCATCAAAAAGTTAATAAAAACTAATTGATAATTTATTTAAGTTAATATCATTTTTTTACAATTTTGTTTATCAACAGATATTGTTGTAACATCTTTTGATTTAATATAATAACTAGCAAACCAATTTGTTTGTTTTCCAATATTTTTTAATGCATGACATTTATCAGCTGGAAATTTAAGAGCAACAATACCTATTTTAGATATATCATATTGATAATCTTCATATTTGTTTGTATCATCATTACTAATACGAAATTGATATTGACCTTGTAATAGAACAAGTACTTCATATGAAATACTATTTTCATTATTTTTATGTCGATGATTGCCTCGTACAGCATTGCTTTTCATTGAAACAAAATGAGCTGGTTGATCATAAGGTGGTACATAAAGTATACCTTGACTTTCATTGAAATGTATTTGTGAAGAAACATTTGGATAAGTAAACAAAGATGATTGTGGAAGACGAGATATATTAGCAAAGACTTGTTTAGAATTTAAATCAGATGAAAAATACCAATAAACAAGTAAAATAATAATTAATAATAATAAAACAAAATAAAAACGAGGCATACTTGTTGATGAAAATGAAGGTATTTTACTTTTATGCATACTAACTATTTCAAATAGAATGATAATGATATATTTTAGTTCATTTTCATGTATGTACACTATCACATATATTCATCATATTGTATATATCAATAGCGAACGATCAGATATAGAGAGCACATTTAAATTAATGTTGTACTGTTATATTTTATTACCTTGAGAACGAGACCGTTGCTTGTTCTACCAGTTGTAATTCAATCATGGTATTGATCATAGATGGCGGCTACAGATAGTGATGACCGTTCGATTATTTCAAGATTAAAATAAATACAGCTGAAATTTGAAGAAAGTGTATTTTAATACTTTTACATTTATTTTTTGAGTATTTTATGTTTTAATAAATCATTTGTACTTTTTCCATGAACAAAAATATTTTCTTTATCTGTTATTTTCCTTGAAAATATTGTGTTCTCTTAAATTAGTAAATCTGAAATGAATTAAATCGTCGAAGGTTCAACTTTATTCAGAACTAAACTTTACCTTATGATATAATATCTGGCATATGCTAAAAGTTTATTGCGGATGTCAATATAGTGAAATTCATGTTATCTATTGCATGTAAAGACTGTGATCAATGTTGTTAAAGTATATCTTGCTGATTGTATTAATAACTATGGTTGATAGAAATCTCTTTTCTCATTGTATTTTTTATCAATCCGAATTTTTTTTTAATAATTGTGTAGAAGGAAAAACACGTACATCTGATTTTGGCCAGCTGATGAATCTGATTTGAATTAATCAAAGAACCCTGTAGAATAAGATGATATTGGTTTTTTGAGAAAATTTATTGTCACAACATTTTCGATTATATGATATGTCAATCGGATAGTAAATGTCTTTGAAGGTGAAATGTGAATGAGAATTCTCTCTTCGTAAATATACATACTCACCCACAGTCACAGTCTGAAAGCATCGATATACACATATCAGACAAAGACAATTAAAGATAAATGTATTTTTCTTTTCTTTTTTCATTGATGCATACAAATGATGATCGTTGTCAGTAAGACAGCGTCGTTTTGGATCGCTTGGCTACGATTTAGTAAAATGATGGAGCAAAGAAAAGCTTATACTATCAAAAAGAGCAACAACAATAGAAGTTATCATGAAAGTATACGAACATATAAATAATGAATATTCTTTAACTTGTGTGATTGGAAAAAACTTTGAATAATATTTTTGTCTATATACATGTACGTATGCATTACAATGAATTCCACTCAATGAAGAGAATGATGACGAACATACGCGTGAAGTTGACTTCCCAGGTGGAAAAATCGTGTAAAGATAATACAAGATTTCTTCGACAGTTTGTACTATCATAGTAGGAAGCCTTATAACTTCCTCAGTTTTACTAAGATATCATCAAGATCTTCTTGTTACATTATCACTTTGAACTGTGATATATCCTCTCTTGATTTCGTCGGCTATTTCCATTTTAACACCTTTACCCATTTTACTATGCTTAAATTATCTAAAATTTTATTTGCTTCTAGTCCTAATTTTCTTTTAATCAGCTGATGTTATTGAACATATCTAATCAAAAGTAAGTTTCTTGTAGTTTAATTATGTATTTCTTCATTTAAGATTAGATAATCGAACGCATTCAAAACAATTAAATTTTTGTTTAATTTTTTTTTCTTTTTGATTTATGTTTTATGAGCATATAATCGTGTTTGGATTTAGATTTTGTCATTTTTATTAACTAAATATATTTGTACAATTCAAAATAAAAAGCTTTCGTTAGAAAACAAGTCGATAGAAATCGAAAATAGAGAAAAATCAGATACATGATGTTACATGAAACTTTGGAAGTTCATACATGAATATTATCAAATCGATTTACATATAACATTCTTGTCATTAGACTTTTTCTCTACTATTAAATTAAAATCCATTATACGTATTTCATAATTTGTATAAAACGCCAAGACATTTTCTACACAATTTGTTTTCTCATGTGTTTGATGACGCACAAACTTTAAGATGTGTCTATATCGCATGACTTTCTTTCCATAGACAAACCGCTTAAGTGTTTGCAAGTTTCATGAGCATAAAATAAGCAATTCATGCGCTGATTTTAAGAAAATTATATAATTGAGTACATTCGAATGATTGGTTAGAATAAAATAAGCACAATTTTTTTGTCAAAACATGAATAATGACTCTTGATTTTTGGGATTTTCAAATGTAATAAAATGTTGGTATATCTTTTTTATTCTTTTCGAAGTCTATGTCAATTATACAGTCGATTTTTATTACAAATTCACTTCTTTTTAACTTTAAATAAAAGAAAAAAAAAGATAAAACATATAAATTCCTATTAAAACTTGTCTCAAAGATAATTATTAACGTTATTATTACAGTTCAGAATAGAAGAAATTGATGTTGTTGGATCCTCGGCTCTTCAATAAATGATTTCTTCGAGATTACCATTACACTTGTCATATCAAACAAATTCTTAATATGCACATGTTGCTTATCGAGGAGGAAAAATAATTACTAAACTATAGAGTATGTTTCATTTCTCTCCATCCTGTTGGTATATATGTACCTAAAATAATGTTACCTAAATTACCTGTGACTAGAATCCATTTATAATGATTAGCGGAGATATACGAGTAAAAAAATCTGATATACAACATATCAATTATTAACAATACTTTTCATCTTCTGTTTTTCTTATATAAAAGCTACTGTTACTTCATGCGTATATTTAATCACATGTAATAACATGTTGAGACATCTTATAACAGCTCAGTGTCACACGAGATTGTTCAAACGAGTTTCTGCAAATTTGATTTCAATCATTTGTATTACAATTGTGTCATCTACTGATTTTTTGTCGCAGACGGCGGTTTGATAGCTGAAGTTGCTGACAAGATATTCAAGTTTTAGTAGGAAATCCTTGCTTTTCAGCTGACTATGTTGATTTCAATAGTGTCTAGTGAGACGGGCGTGCCATTTTCAATTGATCTGCTACGGAATTTTGAGAATTACAACATATATATAATTCGGCTTGTGATACAATTCAAAGTAGCTCCAAGCTCTTGATTTCGTTCCATATAGTCGAGTTATAGATGCCACTAGTGGCCCAATTTCATCATTGAATATTCGCTCCCTAACCAACTCTTTGAAGCTGAAATTATTACAATAAATACTGATTTCATGGAGCTACTTAGTTATAAGAAAAAGACTTTGGCTTCTGAAACAGACCTCGAGATGCTCAACATTGACCAAAACTTAACGTTTTTTTATCGTGTTTTCATATAAAAACGTTGTCGTATTTTTTTTATACTGAAGCTAATGATAATATCGAATAAAAGTTTATACGTTGAGTGAGAAAGTGTAGTATCTTTATATCACAGATCTAAAATCAGTATTATCGTAAAAGTTCTCATTATAATATTCCTTTTTGATTTGAATTGAAACATTTATAGAATAATAATTCATTTCAAAAGTGTCACAGAAAACCAAGCTCTCAAATTGATGAGTATGTTTAAAAAAAAACCTATGCTGAAAAATGAAAATTTTCTAAAATTAAACTAGATGCAGATTGTGAATATTCCAATAATAAATCGTTTCATGACATCCGTGATGTTAGCAATATTTTGTAATCATTTCGATAGCATTCCTTACGAAATAACAGTCATAGGTCTCTTATTAATTGATAATTTTTACATAGATATTGAAAAAAAATCTGAAATGGTTTGGTATGATAATATGTGTTATCTATTGATATCGTAGAAAGTTCATTCGTAAAGTTTTATCGATAACGTTTATTTCATAAAAATATTTTCGTTTTATTTCTAAAGTAGAATTGCATAAAATGTTTTACTTATACATTTACTTTTAGTCAAAAGTAAAAATCTACATATCAGTTCCTGCAAAAAAAAAGTTGAACAAACGTTCCCATCAGAAATATACTCTGATCATAGTAGATAATTTACAGTAAATATTACATTTCTAAAATTTGTGTACTCATTGCTGTATTTCATTGGAAAAAAAATCATATCTCATGTGTATTTCATCTGAAATTGATCAAACATCATTAGAACTTGGTGATTTGACAGCTCTATATAGATTACATAGGAATACGGATTATAGATTAAAGAATACAACATTTTAATGAATTTATAGTTGAGTCTGATAGGCTAGAGCAGCAGATATATGTATTAGATACCTTGTAAGCCTTCATTAATCACTTCTGTATACTGAGAAAAGATAAAAGCGACAGTGCATTTTGGAAAAATGTGCTAGAATTATGCAGTTCGACAACATTCTATTGGCAAATCCTATTATTAGAGATAAAAGTCTTGTTCTTTGTTTTTGAACCATTAGACACATAATCGAATATTGAGTTTCATAATATGCATTGAGATGCAAAACTTTTGTTTTTTGTTAATATTCTAAATTTGTTCACTATTGATCAAAGAATATATTGTTCACACTTATTGAAAATGTTTCAAACATTGAAATTATTATGATGAGTGAACGAATTGTGCTTGATTAGTTTTATCATTATCAAAAGCGTTGAAGCTAAAAAAGAAATCTCAACTTGTTTCTTTCTCACTTCTTTCTTTATATGTATGTTTTTCCCCACCTTCTAAACGTGTCTATGTTTTTCTTCTCTTTTCAACACAATCACCGATATTAACCAACACTCGAATAGCAGTAGAAAAGTGTTGTTAGTAGTCATTTTTCATTGCTTCGTATTCTTTTGTCTATCGTTCATATCCTATCGTCGTCCATGTGTATACATGTACTCGCGTTCCCTTGTTGTATTTGACATATATATTCATGAGATGGTGTTCCTATATATGTATATTGGAGGCATAGAGATGAATGAACATGTGATGAACAAATTTTCTCTTTTATTCTTCCTTCTCTATTTCTCTTTCGTTTGCTGGCCGATAAACGAACAACAACGGTGGACGCGAGAAGAGTGAGAGCGAACAAATCGCCTTCGCCGCCGCTGTTTTGTTTGTTCTCAGGATCAACACAAAAGCGCGCTACGTTGTACAGTATAAAGGCGAACTGAAGGTCAGCGCACGCGAGAAAGAATGAGAGAATGTACGTTGGTCAGTTTTGATGGGTGGCCGCGGCTTCTCTTTCTCTCTCTCTCTCTCTGTCTCTCTGTCTCTCTGTCTGCCTTTTTTCCTCTTTCAGTAATACAACACGAAGGCCATTGGATTGCCGTTCAAAGTGAACACGCCGCTCTGCTGTCCATAGCTCCGCCCGTTAGTGTCACAAATATTCAAAGATACGATTCAACATACAGAAAAAAAAACGATTCACACTTCCATCGTACGTACAATATAAATAGATAATTTAATTGTTTTCGCTTCGTTTTATTTCAATTCATACACATATTAGATATTTTTTTGTTCTTATAGAAGAATTTTTTTGTTTATTATATGTGTTTATGTTCTTCGCTCGAAGACTAACCTTGTATCTTTTCTTTTCTATTATGAAAGGGAAAATACAATCACGACAAATATATATATATATATATATATATTGAAGAAGAAAAAAAAAAGAAAAACTCGATGACTATGATCATCATCACCTCTCTTTACTCGATCAATCACAAAATATAACGTCCCGATGGGTGTTCATCGCACTAGGAGAAAAATAAGATTTACGAGCAGTCGATGTCTATTACACCATCAATATCGGTCATTACTTAAGTTAGCCTTTTGTTAGAAGAAAACTATTATATATATATATAATATATATAATCAAAGATTTCAAAAGTTCCATATATTTTTCAATATCTTCTTCGTTTAATTTAATATGTTAATAAGAATAACTGATTACCAAACGAATACGTTGTAAAACTTCCATCAAAGAACAATAGATAATAATTTTTTATCTGAAATACTGTCTTTTCAATAGAGTATCTCATATTATGTTTTTTTGTTTTTCTCAAAACTTTAAAAAAAAACGGGTAGATAGAACGCGGAACAATATATTCTTCCTGTTTGAAGTTAAACCGACTACAACAGAAAGCCTTTCACTTTACATAAAAGACAAGAAAAAGAAATACCGACCAACAAAGAAGTTGATGCGCATAATTGATCTCTGCTCATACTCATTCATTTTAATCTCATTTTCTTCGTTCTATTACTTAGTGTTTTATACTTGCTTTTCGTACCTGACAATCATAAATAAGTACATACATCGGATGACAGTCAAAAAGTACAAGTGACCATGCCGACAAATATACTTTTGGCTCCGACAAAAATGGTAAGTTTTAATATATATATCTATATATCTATAGTGTATGTAATAATTTTCTTTCCCTCTTTTTCTCTATATTTTTTTTATGAAAAAAACACATCGAGGAAAAACATAGAGTGAGAACCAGAGAGCGAAAGAGAGAGAGAGAGAGAGAAAACGATGCCGCTCTCTGACTAAGTCTCTTTCGCTCTCTTTGTTCATTTGTTCAACTAAAGTCGTCTATAGGTCTCCTTTTACTTTTTATCAAAAAGTCCGCCTGCTTTGTTGTTTAGCCGGGTAAAACTGATTTATCATCATCAACTACAACACTCGATCTTTCTATTAAATCATCATCTATTAAACTATCTAAATCACCTGAACGACAAATGTCAACATCGTCATCTTCATCATCATCATCATCATCATCATCAACAACAACAACAGCAACAGTACAAAAGTCTTTATCACCATCGAAAATACCGACACCAACAACTGATCCAGGTGGTGGTTCAACAATAGATAGTGATGAAGTAAAAGTATTTGGCTGTGAAAAACATGAAGAAGATGTTGATATTGATGGTGATGCTAATAGCGATCGACTTTCACCCGTTATTAAAGAAGAAGAAGTAAGATATATTGTTTTCAAAATAATATATTTACATATTTTAAATTATAGTCATCACCACAACAAGGATCATCGACTAGTCTTGGTAGTAAATATTTCTTTTTATTTTTCATTTAATAGTATATATATATATATATATTTGTATTTTACAGATCGTTTGAACAGTGAACATCAATTCCATAGTTTTTTTCCATATTTTATTTCTCCGTATTATCATGCAGCAGCAGCAGCTAGTAGTGCAACATCACCTTTTGTAAGTTATATGATCGATTAAAAACTTTTTTTTTCTTGAAAGCTATTATTCGAACACATATTCGATGATCGAAAGCAGGTGTCCGATAGATAGGATGATTGCGTGTAGTACCACCCTCACACAAATTCAATATTATATATGATCGATCAATAATTTTCCCCTCTCTCTCTCTTCATGATGATCTACGAAAGAAAAATCATTAGCAATCGATTGTATGTGTTAGAATTGCTTCCACTTCAGATTGATCGCGCGGGACAGACGGACAAGATTTATCTCTTGACTGTTTCTAATTAACATTTGCGCAGCTCTTCTTCCTCATTCTACTAGTGTAGATGATTAGAATAAGAGAGCAAGCAAAGCGGTTGCAAGCTAATTCGTCATTGTAACGAGACAAGACCGGAACATGACCGATCTACCTTGTCTGTCTATATGATGGAAATGATCTGATTAGCCTGAAATCAAGACGATGAGTTGTTCTTTGTTTGTACTACATAGTAAATACAAAAAAAAAATGGAAAAAAATAGTTAATTGTATACTATTAGAAAAATTGTTCGTTGGAAAAAAAAAGGGAGAGAGAAAGCGAAGGAGGAGTCAGAAAATTAATCGAGTGAATGTTTTTAATATGTCCGCTTTGGATATGAACAGTAAAGATCAAGAGCTGATTATGCACGAATGAACAAAAGTGATTATTTGAGATTAAAAATTTCAGTTGTTTCATTAGAATATCCTTAACAAAAAAAACAAATTTCAATATTAATTTAATTGTTTTGATATTTGTTCAAATTTTATTTTTCTGGTCTTATCTTCTTTACAGGATAAAATGGCTCCATTAGGTTCTTTATCAAAATTCATGTCGCCACCTCCTGCTCATATATCTAGTGCCAATTTATGCATTGATCCAAGTACAGGTAAGCAAACCAATCTTTTATTCGCGAAAACGTTCTCATTGACTTTTTTCCCAACTCATAATAAATGTGTATATATATATATATTCTCTAATTGTTTAATGATGAGGTGAAGTTGTTCGCACTCGAGCTCTTCACATACCTTGATATGTAGAAGAGTAGAGAATAAAAAAAAAAAAAGGAGAAAAAAAAGAAGTTAGTCATTTATTATAAATTTTTCATGACGTTGTTCTTTAAAACAAATGCCTTTGCAATATACATGTCAGTGACACTCGGCAAATAGATGCGAATCAATTACTAGTCAACTTTCGTCCGTCACTATAAACTAGGAAGCCGAGAGGGCGATGCAATGAAAGAAGGAAAAGGAAATACATTTAGTACTTCATTAAATAAATCTTTCTTTCTTTCTTTTTCTCATCATCGTTCGTACGTCTCGAGTCTTCTCCGAAAATCGATCAATCGCAATTGAGTATTGAAAAATACGAGAAAAAGGTGGGCAAATACAAGCAAACAAGCAAATGTGTGCGCGCAATCGTTCATGCGATACTAATCGATATACATGTCGAACGACGACATGTAACAAAGTGGAAAATGATCTTATTAACGAGACACAAGACAATGAATGAGAACGAAAGAATAAAAGAGAATGTTCAATGTGATGTGTCAGAGCATTCATTGTACCGACTAGAATCTCAATGTAATAATCAATGTTATAATTACACAATATAAAAATGAACATAATAGTTTTCTATTTTTGACTACAATAAAAGAATCTAAAAAAAAAAGAGTTTATGTTCATATTATTTTATTCTTTATCTCTATATATGATAAATCTTTCAATACTCGGCAGCTTAAAAAAGAAAAGAAAGTTAATAAATGTGACATTTGTACTTTCGTTGAATAAAAGATTTTGTTATTAATCTTCTATAATAACAGCAATATATTATTAATGATTAAAAAACAAAGAATCATTGTTTATTCTTTAATAAATTAAGTCTTTTACAAATGAAAACAATTCATACCTATTGCACTTAAAAGTTTTTTTTTACTTTGATCTAAATTAACATATATTTATTTGCATTATTTATATATTTTTCTCTTTTGAATGGTATATCAACTAAAATGAAATGTATAATGGGTCAATAGAAAAAAACAAATTTTTTTTTCTTTCTTTGTTTATTTGTAAGAAACTAAAAATATTATTTAAACTTTATAAGAGACAAGAGATAGAGTTGTATAATAATAGCTTACGCAGCTAATCAATAATCATGTCAACATTAGTTTCATATCTTATCAAGATAAAAGTTAAAAGGAGGAAACTTTATCTTGAGTATAGCTACCAATTAAAACATTGTCCTTATAATATATATTGATGATTTTTCCTTGTATAGAATAAATTGTTTTGTTGAAATTTTCGAGAAACTAGTACGATTACGACATCAATGTATTATTTAAATCTAACGAACATATTCGTTTTTTTACATGAATATTAATTTCTATACATATTTACCTAATTTAGGTGTACCTAATTCAATATATTCATTATCATCACCATCTTCTTTTCAATCACTTTATGCTCAACATTGGTTTGTTTATTCTTTAATAAATTTTTAAATATTTATTTATTTTTTTTCTTAACTTCAGGCGTCCACCTATGTTTCCATTTGTATTTCCACCTGGATATCCATTTTCTGCAGGTGTTCTCTCTCAAGGTTCATCATCACCACATACAACCAGTGGACATTCATCATCAATAATAACTCATAACAATAGTCCATTATCACAAAAACGATCAACAACACATAGGTATATTTAGATGCAAAAAATAATCTATTTCATTTTTATATTTTTATTGATTTTAATATAAGATCTATGGATAATAGTTCACAACATCATCATCAACAACAACATCATAAACTTTCAATGTCTCACGATGATAATAAACAAAAAAAACCTCATATTAAAAAACCATTGAATGCTTTTATGTTATTTATGAAAGAACAACGAGCTCAAGTTGTACAAGAATGTACATTACGTGAGAGTGCAGCAATAAATCAAATTCTTGGTCGAAAAGTATAATTGCATAAAGAAAATTTTCTAATAGATAATCAAAAAAGAAAAAAATATTTGATTTTTTTTTTTCTTTAGTGGCATGAACTTGATCGTAATGTTCAACAAAAATATTATGATATGGCACGTGATGAACGTATGAAACATATGCAATTGTATCCAGGATGGTCAGCTCGAGATAATTATGGTTCAAGAAAAAAACGTGGAAATAAAGGAAAAAAACGAGAAAAGAGTCAAGGTGAAAATGGAGGTAATGAAAATTTTTGTTTTTTTTTTAAATTAAATGTTATTTTCTTTTTTATTTTTATTTAGAATGTCTTAATCAGAAAAAATGTCGTGCAAGATTTGGTCTTGATCAACAATCGAATTGGTGTAAACATTGCAAGTATGTATTAATTAAAATATAATAAAAAGACATTGTAAAATTTTGCTTTTCTTTTTTTTTTCTAGACGAAAGAAAAAATGTCTTCGTTATACAGAAGATGAAACAGCTTGTGCAGGACCTAATTCAGTTGGTGGTGGTCCATGGAGTGAAGAAGATGATGCTGATAATATTGATGATTCAGATGATGGTATTGATCATTGTGATATACCAATGATGGAACATCCTGAAGAAAGAAATACAAATGAAGGTAATCATTCACCTCATCATGGTTCTATATCGATTGATTCAGATGAAGAAAATAAATCACGTATATTAATACATCAACAACCACCAAATTCAAATGGTAGTGGTTCATCTTCATCAACAAATGGAACTGTACCAATGACTATGATGACAACAACAACATCAAGAAAAGATTCATCATCATCATCGTCATCACCACAAACTTCTTTTCTTCATCATTCTCATCATCGATATCCAATAGCACCGCCAGGAACTCATTTTTCTCCTCATCCTCATCCTCATCCTCATCCTCATCATCATCCTTATTTTGATTCATTTTTACAACCAACACCGATGCCTCTTTTAAACGGACTTAAACGAGAGACATAGTTTATTTATATTTTAGCCTTTATTTCTGTCTCTCGCCTTTTTTTCTTCTTTCTAGTCAGTATCCGAGGTGATCGATCTGGTTGCAATACATGTATAATCTCTTCTTTACCATTCATTTTTTTTTTCAATTTGTATCTTTATTTTTTCCGCATTCAAACCTTTGTTCATTATAGATTTCTCTCATTTTCCATGTTATACATGCATCATATTCTGACTCTTTAAACGTTTGTATATGTAAATCACTTTCGTTTTTTTTTTGTTTCTTGTGGACGATACGTACAGAGTTCATATTTAATGAAGAAGAAAAAAAAAAAGAAACAATGGATAATCGGTCATCTTATAGTATCACATTACAAACATGTGTATTTGTGTAAGGATCAAATAGAAAATTGCTAGGATGATCAGTAGCTGATTTTCTTTATTGTTTGTCATCAGAATAGATTATCAGATGAAAACGTATTATTTTGCTCTATGGAAGTTTTGATTTAGGTAGAAGATAACAATAAAATGTAAATTTGCTATTTCATCATGAAAAGCTTTTGAGATGAAATGTTTATTAAAATATGTTTGCTGCAAAAGAGTGATGATTATTTTCGAATAAAATAATAAAATTGATATATTATAACAGATAGATATCTTCATGGAAATCAGATTTTATATAAGAGAAATATTCATCAAATAGGTATCATGTATAGATTTTTATTCAATAGTTTTCTAAGACAAATAAAATGCTATAAACATCGAATCGTAGACCATGAGTTCTCTTTAATGAATGTATGAATAAAATTAATGTCATTTGATTGAAAGTTTAACATTATTGGCTATTGAGTTAAAAAATTAAACGCTTGATTCGCTCACATTATTAAAGCAATTACTTTCAAAAATAAAATGTACAGCACTTTTAGGCCGCTCTCTAGAGCCTATCGAGTTAGACTCGAACCCGACGATGTGTAGGGTGCGCCGATCATCGAATACAAAAAACTCGAAAAAAGTATCTTGTATCTTCGGGACGACTATCCAATTCTCATTAGACAGTTTCGTTGAGAGTATCAAAGTACGCTTCTACCGGGTGCGTGTCGATAAAGTACATAAGATTTCTATGGGACTTTTGCTAAATGTTAGAATCATAAAAGTAAAGTCACGAAACATTTGATAGGTCTGCAAACTTCATTGTTCAAGAGTTTTCAAGAAATTACAGTGTAAAGTGAATCTTTCACGTGTGCAAATTTTTTTCAATATACTTCTCCAGCTATGGAACTCAGAGTATTGTCTAGTTAACAGAGAGCTCTGTATTACTTGATATGAGAGAAAGGACTTTTTTAAATTTCTGATTAATTTTCGTCTTAGAAAGTTAAAACCTTGATTGTTGGAAAACCTATTATGTCTCTATTTGTTGGAGCTTAATTGAGAAATTCTTTCTCCTCATGTGAAGTAAAAAGTACTATGCTATTAAATACAAGAACTTGCAATTCTCTAGAGCAAAACATATTGAAAATATATTTACTTAGAGATGTACCATTGATACAAAAATCAATTGTGAAAAAGACATAAAAATATTTTTTTCTGCATTTAATCAATCTGTCATTAGACATCAACATGAAATATAGCAGTGTCATGTATCGATTGTAAAACATTAATCAAGATGCATGGAATTATGCTTTAAACTACGCGCATATAGTTAATAACAAATGGAGTTGCTTTAGATTTTTCTTCGATTTTTATCTAGACTCACTTCAGAAATTTTTAGCAAATATTTTCGAAATGTTTCAAAAATTGCCGAATAGTTTTATAAATTTTAAAACTAGACGTTTCATTCAATATTTTTGTATGTTTGTATCAAAAATCATTCGTGTTGAAAGATAATAGACTTTTTTTGAAAGATGATAGTCTAAGAGATGTCAGCGTATTGCTAAAAATAGAAATTCATTGCATAGTATATAGAACGAAAAAACAAAATCCACGGCTTTTTTAAAAATTACACAAATAAGATCATTTCTTTGGATTACAATCAATACTGTTTATCTATTATATAATAATATACAAAGATAAAATAAACTAGTAATAGTAAAAATTTTTGAGTTGTCTTATGACATAAACTTGTATTAAATCACAACTGATGATTTTTTTTTATTTTAAATTCAATGTTAAAAAGAGAAAACTAAGTTATATTGAAAGATGAATTTAATATTGCAATGTAATGTCAAGAGAAATTGGTTTAATTTGTTGTTTTTGTTGTACAGAAGATGATTGTTTTGATGATGAACGATTTTCTAAATTACTCATATTTAAACGAATTTGCTTCAATTCTTCTTCCAAAAGATGACATTCATTTTCAGCTTGTTGTCGAAGCTATAATAAAAAAAAAACAAAAAGAAAATAATAATTTTGTTATTTTAACATATTTCATTATACTTTTGTACTGTTATTCAAACGAATTTTAGCTTGTTCAAGTTCAGTATTTGTATCTGATTGATCATTCTAAAACAAAAAAAAAAAAGAAGATATATGAATATGATTATAGATATTGAATTAATCTATATTTTTATATTCAGACCAATGTTATTCGACCACGTTCTTCAAGTGCAGCTGTTTTTTTCTTTTCAATAAGATATTTTTGTTTCCATAAATCTCTTTCTAAAAAATAGTAAACAAAAAATTAAATTAGAAAAATAGAAGAAACAATAAATATATTGATTTAACCTTCTGTTCGACGAACAGCAATTTGAGCATGTAATTGTTGCATTTGACGAATAATTGTTTCACGAGCTGCTTCTAATGCAACACGTTTTGTTTTTAATTCTTCAAGATGATTTGAAAGTTTTACAACTATAAAAATATGAATATATATATATATATATATCAAATCATTGTCTCTAAGAAAATCAATCTTTTAATTTACCATCATGAGCATTGAGTTCTTCAATATGTTCTTCTTCAGCTTTACGACGAGCTAATTCACGTGCTTCTTTTTGTAAACGTTCAATTTCATTAGCAGCATGTCTGAAAGAAGAAAAGCCAAAAGACTGATTGACATCAGATTTTTTTCTCTTGATATTTTCGCTTTTAATAGAAGATGATGCTGACCATTGATGTTCATTTCGCCATTTTCGATATCTATCTAACGGTGTTGAATATACATTTCTCTCTTCAATCGACGATGATATTCGTCGTTTATCTGGTTCTGGTGACCACAATCCTCGATCATTAATAAAATTCGATATTCTGAAACGCATGTTTATATATATATTTCGATTCTTTTTTTTTCTGTCTTCTTTCTATCGAAAATGCACTGAGAAAGGTACAATAGCATCAATAACAACAACTAGTCAAAACAACATTAATTCATGCATTGTCATTATTCAATATTTTGTTGTTGTCGTTTACGATGTTTTCGGTAGGCTCGTTGGATGGTTCGTGCGGCTTCATCATCTCTGTGAAGGGAATAATACTTATTGTGAATTATTTATATGTAATAAGTATATATCGATATATGAGAGTGAGAAATGTGAGTATTGTGTAAATATAAACAGGTGTAAGACAAGCACAATTGATGTTGATATGTGCTTCATTTCAAAAGTGATGGCACATTCATCATCAACAAAAACAATCGAATAAAATATGTGAAAAAAAGAATGATTACTGATACAACCTTTGATTATCATGATGTACAATGTCTTCATTGTTGCTGAATTATGTAAGATGTATTTTATATACTTTCAAATTATTAATCGAAGAAACGAAAAAAAAAACAAATAATATAAATAATAATAACTTACTCTTGTTGTTTTTTTTCTTTTAATTTACGTCGATTTCGATAATTTCGATAAGCTCCTTGAATTCGAATAGCTGCTTGTTCTTCTTCTTTTTGTCGTTGTTCTCGAGATAGATTTTTTTGTTTTTCAAGTAATTCTTTTTCACGTTTTTGTTGTTCTTGTTCAATTTCATGTTGTTGTTCTTGAGCTAGATTTTTTTGTTTTTCAAGTAATTCTTTTTCACGTTTTTGTTGTTCTTGTTCGATTTCATGTTGTTGTTGTTGTTCTTGAGATAGATTTTTTTGTTTTTCAAGTAATTCTTTTTCACGTCTTTTTTGTTCTTGTTCGATTTCATGTCGTTGTCGAGCTAATTCAATTTGACGTAAACGAAGACGTTCTTGTTCTTCACGTAATTTTGCTAATTCTCTACAATAATAAATATTCAATATAGTATGAAATTATAAATTTTATTTTATTAGTAAAGAAATATTCTACCTGGCACTAAGTATACTCGAAGCTGTTGAAATACTTTCATAAAAGATAAGAAAAGAAAAAAAAGAAATTTTTCCACATATATTCTTTTGTTTTTTTTTTTTTATTCATTGTTTGATGTTTACTTTGAATCTGAAGAAACAGCAAGGTCATTAAAATTTGTTGAATTTTTTCGTTCACTAGAATGAACAAATGTCCGATATGTTAATGTCGATGGTGGTAATAGTGGAGCAGCAATCGGTTTGTTCCAACTTTGTTGACGACTTGTAGTCAATGGTAATGGACTCATTAATGATCGATGAATAGGTGATTCACGAAAAAGATAACTTTTTGTATTAGTTGGTGTTGAAGATTCATCATCATGATGTCCTTCGAGAATAAAAATCTAAAAGAATTGATTAATTTTTATTTCAATTTAAAAAAGAAAAAGACAAATGTCTTTACTTCCGGTGCAAATGTCTAAAATATAGAAATAAATTTAACTATAGCACCTAAGATATGATATGAAACATTACGAACCATTGGTGGTCGATAATTTTTCACTCGTAGATCTGTTTCTTGTTGAGGTTTTACCTAAAACAAAATATGTTATATATTTTTTTGTTATCATTTTTTTTTTTTTTTGTATAATTTATACTTTAGTTAAACATCGACCAACACTTCGTAGATAAATAAAATCTTTTGGAAATTGATCATCTTGTCCACAAATTTTATGAATATATTGACGAAGTTCATGTATAGTTAAATTTTGTGGTACACTTTCAAAGATTTTATACATTTAATAATTTTTTTTTTTTTTTTTATTTATTTATTCAAAATAACTTACTGAACAAAACCAGCTGATATAGCTTGTTCCATTGTATCATTTTCGGCTAAATTTTGACGATTTTTCCAAACATGTTTTGGTATTATATAAACATGAAGATCAACAAGCTAAATAATGGAGAATATATAAATATTTTATTAATATATATAATATATTCTACTTGTGATGAATCTGGTCGATCAACTGAAATAATATTAGTACGTAATGTTAAATGTTCACTTTCAAGTTGAGACTGCATCTATATATTAAAAATACAAATACATACAGATCAATTGAAATTGTCCTATTGTTTTTTTTTCTTTTTTTTAGTCTTATGTTTGCTTCACCACGCCATTACTCTATATTTGACATGCTCGTTGGTGATTTTTATTCTTACATATGCAATAAGAAAGAGTAGAAGAATGGAAGAAGAAAAAAAAAAAAGAAACAAAAGCAAAATCACATTTACATACTTGTTTCAAACGAGTATGTAGATTCCATTTCTACCTTTCCCCTTGCTTTGACAACTGCATGCATATAAAGAAATATAACTTTATTGAACTAATCTCGTGTTCTTCTTTGTTTTTTTTTTATTATACCTTATTTCACTTTTTTTTTTTTGATTCTCATTACATTGCATATAAAGAAGAAAAATCTCTTTCATATTCATTGGATAAAATATTTGAACAATATTATGTATCAGTAAAAAAAAAAAACTGTTCGTTGTTATGAAACATCAATATGATAAACATTCCACATAGATTTTATTTGATTAAATACATATATATGGTCATGGCTTCTTAAAAAAAAAATCGAGCATAATTAGCATGAAACCAAAGAAATCTAAAACAATCATTGAAAGAAAAATATAAAGCAGCTTTCTTTTTCTTTGATTAAAAAAGACTATATGATCTTTAGGATATTTCAAAGAAAAAAAAAATGTAAAAATTCTACTACGTTTATCATTTAAGAAAAACAAAAATAAAATGATTGACATTTAGAATATGTTTAATACAAAATAGTTGTAATCATAGAAGATGTAAATTTTATGAGTAATTATTAGAGTTGAATTTGAAATGAGTCATGTTCATAATATTAATGCTTATTTTTGAGTATTAGCCAGTATCATAGCATGTATGCATTGAATGTGTTGATACTATGTGCTTCTATTTTGAAATTAATTCATTCTTATTCTTATAATAGTCAAAACAAAAGTAGATTTTGAATTAGGATAATTCGTGAATTGTTGTATCGAATAACGTTGTTTGTTTTATTAATTATAAATAATATTTAGACATCAGAAAGTTGTATATTTTTTTTGTTTTATCATTGTTCTAATTACAAAAAAAAAAACTTAATTAATTTCAATAATTTTAATATTCTACTTTGTTATTTCATGAAAATAATAGTCTTAAAAACATTGTTTTTTTATATAAATTGATATCTATTTGTTTACTTTTCTTCTATCCTTTCAATTATCTATATTATTCGATAAGCTAGTACGAATTATTTACTATCACTCGTCTCAGCAGAACATCAATTAAGTATATACATTGCAAAAGAAAATACAAATATGATGTCACGTAGTGCATCAGATGAAATATAAATAAACCAAGGACATGTATATATATATATATATCACCATCATATAAGATTATAATATCATGTGGACTTATATTAAATAATTTGTATAATGACGCATTTTCTTCACTTAATCTAATTATAAATTTATAGTCAATTTTTAGAAGAATGTTAATATTGAAAAATAAGATCGTGTCACAGACTTATAGATCAAGAGTTAAGATGTCATCAAAGCGAGTCTCGTTCTTTCTCTTTTCAACATCAACAGTATATATTCCACGTATGACCTATATATCTATATGTAGGATGAGAAATGATTGTGTCTTGTGTCCATTTACGTTCTTTTTGCTATAAATATTGGTGTTATTCTTATTTTAGGCAGACATCTACTTTTTTTTTCTTCTTCTTTTCCATCCTACATTAATTCTGCTTGTATGATTTGTTTGTTCTGATATATTTAGTAAAACAAATCAACAACTTCGCTATAGTGCACATTAATATGGACACAAGTGATAGAAGTATGGATTATGATAAAAATTTTATTACACAACAAAAAGAGAAAAAAAATCATTTGGCAAGTCGAGTAAATAAATTTCAAGAAATAGTCAATCAAATAGGTGCACCACCATCCGCCGATAAAGCTGAGTAAGAAAATTTATAATTTAATAAAAGAAAAAAAAAAGCGAATAAAAATATCATTTCTTTTTCATTTTATTCTTATAGTTTAGCACATCGAGGTCAGGAAGTTAGAGAACAAGTTTTGGAAGAAATGAAACAATTATGTCATATTATTCAAACTAATGGACAAGAACAAGATGGAATAGTAACAATTAAATTTGGTGATTTATTCGAAGTATGTCATATCAATATACAGCATCTCCCAAAATTATTCAACTAGATTTATTTTCAATTTTTTTTGCACTGCCGTCAACCCTAATAAGAATTAAAATAGTGATTTGTGTAGAGAATTTTATTTCCAGAAACAGAATTTTCGAAGTAAAAGAGCTTCTGAAAAACCGAAACTCAAGTTTTTCATCATCTAGAATTCATAAATAGAACCCTGTTTGAATTACTCAAAATGATAGAGCAAATAATTCTCTTTAAAATGAAACGTCTTCCAGTTATCTACGACATTTTTTTATCGATATACATTAATCTTGCGGAAGGCACAAAAATGATATTTCTACATGTAATAGCACAAAAAGAAAAAGATTTCTGTGCCTTCGATAAGGTTGATATATACCGATGAAAACACGTCAAAGAGAACGGGAAAATGCTTCATTTCATAGAGAATTGTTTAATTCAAATAGAAGTCTATTTGCAAATTCTAAGTAATAAAAATCTTGACTTTCATTTTTGCAGAGATTCTATTTTTGGAAACCTATTTATCATTTTCATCTTCAAAACTCTTTGTTGGAGATTAAATCCTTTATACAAATCACTATTTCGATTCTTATAAACGTTAATGACAGTGGAAAAAAAATAGAAAATAAGCCTGGTCAAAAAACTTTGGAATTAATTTTAATATTATATTCTTTTTTAAGATTTATACGAATATTTCGGATAAATTAGTTGGTGTATTACGGAAAGCTCGTAAACAAGGTTATTTGGCTTTTAAAGGTGAAATGTTATTACAAAACAGAGATGAAGATGTTGTTATTCAACTTAATCGTTTGCCTTAAAAAAACAAATTTTTTATATTGAACTTTTCTACATCATATTTTGTATTATTATTATACTTCCGTTAAAATTTAAATAAACCGGCCTTACAATAAAAAAAAAATCAACTGCAAATTAATAGAACACAATTCAAACGGTTGTGTACTAAACTTGCTTTATTTATTTGCTCTTAAAAACACTATTTACATTCTTTTTTTCTTCTAAATTTGAATAGTTTTTATTACTAATTACAAACAGCTCAAGATAAACTACTGATAATTGTAAGTAAAAAAAAAATCGAAAAAATAAAAACATAAGTAAATAAATGGATATTTGACTGATTATTAATCGATTCTGTTAGTCTTAATAGTTCCATTAAGTATCACAGCAGACGTTTGCATTATTCAAGTACGATAATGCAGAGTCAATATTTGTCCTTTGTTGAAGTCAATTTTTAACAGAACCAATACAAACAATTAACGAGTGATCGGAAAGTTTTTAAACAAGATGTTTGTTCTCTTTTGAGCCACTAAAAAGTATCAAAAGCTATGAGTTAGGAGAAGAATGTTGTGCTCTTTTCGAATATGAGCTTACAAATTTTGTCTCAATTTGTGTTCGATAGTAGTAAAATAGTATGTGAAAAGTTCAAAAAATTAGTTGGGGAGGAAAATTTTTGTATTTCCACTATTGCAATTGGAAACTAATAGTTGAAATCTTTATTTTATATATCAGAAACTATCCTACGAGATACATATTGTCTTTCGACAAGGCATCTCAATTTTCGTTTCTACTGAATATTCATTTTCAAACAAAATCAACAACTGTTTTACGTTGAAAGGAGTTCTTGGAAAATGCTTGTAGCTTTACTTGGGTAAAAATTACAGTATAGTTCAATACCACATTTTCTGGAGAAGTGTCTGTTCTACAAAATGATCGACTTCGACAAATTTTAGTATATCCGAAAAGAGACTTATAGGGTAAACAAAAAACTGTTGGCTCACCATTTTCAGATCTTTCAAAAAGTCCTTCAGTACTCTTGAACAAAAATACACACAACATTTCCAAGATTATATTCAAATTTTGGTTTCAGTCTATAGTTTTTGGCTCGTCTGCAATGCTTTCAAGCAAGGCAAAATGAACAAACATGTTTACCGAAAACGTTGGCCTACAAGTAGGAATCTGCAAAACCACTTTATTTCAGTCTCGGTCCCGACCTGATCCCGGTTCTAGTCCCAGTTAAAAAAGAATCTTAGTCTTGGTTCCGTCCTAGTCCCAGCAAAAAGCTAAATTTTGGTCTCGGTCCCGATTCCGATTCCGACGGGACCGAGACCGGGTCCGGCACCATCTTGCAGATCTCTACTCACAAGTTCCATGCAAACTAAGTTTTTTGAATTTGCAAACATTATTTCACTACTCTCGAACACAAATTGAGACAAACTTTGTAAACCTATATTCGACAATAGCACAAAATTCTGGTCCTAATTTATCGGAAATACTTTCTATCGGATCAAAAATCAACAAAGGCTTTCTCTAAAAATTTTGTGATCACTCGTTAGTATATAATAATAATGTTTGAAATTCATTCATCACAAACATCACATTGCAATTGATTAATACAGATACAAAGCTAATCTATATATATATTTTAAATATACAAAACGAAAAACGTCTAATGAATAAAAAAGATTTCAAAGCTTCGAGTTTAGGTATATATTAATCAAGAAACAACAATTTTTTTCCATTGAAATTTCAATTTCTTTGAAGCAAACAAAAACATTTATTAATTACTCTTATAGACTGAATTACAACATATAATGTGTTCAGTGACGTCTTTTAAAAAAAAACATATCTATTCATATCTATGGTTTAAGTTGGTTATTCACTATTGTCAAAAAAACTTCATCGATTAAAATAGATGATAAACAACACCCGAAATCCATTTTTAAAGAATCTTCTTCTATATACAAACATATATAATTATATATTTAATGAATCGTATGAAAATACAAACAATGATTTATTAAAAAGTATAGATCATGTGCAATCACTCACGTAAATAAAATTTATCACAATCTAAATATTATATAACATAAGAGTTAGTTTTTTTTCCAGAGAATTAACTAACAAAATGATGATTGGATTATTCATGAGATAAAAAAAAATTTCCAACAAGAAAATACGCAATGGAATATAGTATATGATGATGATGATGATTAGAGTATTATACAACATGTGAATAAATACTATCGATATTAATTCTTTGCCTAACTCATATGCAACTAGATGGACACATTTTCATATGTCAAATAAAACAATTACAATAGGAAACAAATAATTAATAAAAGAGACGAATCGAAAAGAATATGCTGAAAAATAATATTTATGTTTGTACAAGTATAGTTATTTATTATAGTTGATACAATCAAAATATAACAAAAAGTAAGAAGGTAATATAATGTGGAAACCAAACCAGAAATTGATATCATCATCAAATAGCGAACTAATCTTAGATTACTTTGTACTAGTCAATATCAACGAAAAGAAGATATATTGAATCGATCTATTGTTGCCAAATTTATACGTGTCAAAAAAGTAAGTCAACTTATTTAAATATATAAGGATATACTTAGCCCATTGATAATAAATTCACTGATCATAATAGAAGTGAATAGATCCGTAAACTCTTATTAAATACATATGAATTTTTTTTTGAAAAAGTTAGATTGAATGATCTTTCAGTAAGACTAGCAACAAAAAGGAAAAGATCCATGTAAATAACTACTCGGCAAAAAAGCAAAAACAAATCATAAGATAACAAAGATATCAACATTTAGGTTTAAAAATATGATGAATACCGTAGTTTAATCTTATTGAATGTAACTGAATAGTTTGAAATCTGCATAATGGATCATTCTAATTATGATCTGTCGTATTTTATCGGTAATATCACTCATAATGTGAATTTTTTATTATTTGATACTTTTTCACATTGAGTACTGATTATATTCGATTTTATGACTCCTTTTCATATTTATTTTGATCAATATTGCAGTTAGTATTAATTAGAACAACTTTTTTTTTTATCATTATATTACCATAAATCTTTATTGTATGTGTTCAGTACTAATGATTGTCAGTTATTGTTTGAAGATTCTTCAAGTGGAAAGATTACTTTCCTCTAATTGCGACCCTGTTATTGGCATTTTTTCCGATGAAGAATCGGAAATAGTTGATGAGGAAATTTAATCTTGACAAAATTTACTCTAGTGTAACAAGAAATAGATTTTTATTCTCGTCTATGTCACTATGAACTAAGCATTATTTCCTTTATTTTGTTTTTTTGAATTCTGTACAATATAGATACTTCTGTCTTTTTTTCTTATGAATGAATATTGTAGATCAATTTATCGTTTCTTTTTTATTTCTATATATGAATTGAAGAATAAAATTTCCCTTATAGAAATTTCATAAATCAAGTAAGAAAAAAATAAAAGTTGATACTATTGTTTACAATTCAAATTGACAATGTCATTCTTGTAAAAATACTTCAATATAATGTTGAATTTAATCAACAAACAAAGTAAATCATCCACATCATTCTAATAATATTGAAGATATTAGTCTGCGAATGATCATGATAAGAAAGCCGTTAATGGTGCACAATCAGTTACCAAATATGATTTTCTAAATTCAATACTGATCACTACAATCAAAAGAAAATTGATAATAATGATTAAACTAATTTGAAAATTTCCTGACGAGATAGAATAATTCTTGATAACGTCTAATATCGAACCCGAGTATTTCAGCTCAGAGTACGGTCATGATGAGCTTAGTCTATCCCTCACTACTTCATCATTAATAAAAATCGTTTGTAAATAGTCATGAATTTTTGTATTCAAATACAAAATTTAATTAAATAAACATCGTTTTAATTAATTAAACAATATGTAATTTTTATAAAATTTTATTTCAGATAAAAAAAAAGAAAAGTATTGTCATACAAAAAAAAAAAATTTAAATGAAAAATATATCAAGAAAATAAAACACAAAATCTATTATATGATAAGATCTATGGAAAGTATGATTATATTATATTTTATTGGAAATTTGAAAGCACTACTTGTGTTCGTATGAATATTCTTGACAAACTTTTTATTGATGTGAAATGTGTAGCAGAATATTATAAAATATATATTATTGCTTATTTAACTAATCTGTTTTTACTCGAATTAAGACAAAAGAAAAATTACAATATAAATATATTCATGTTTAAATAAAGCATATATCACAGCAATTGCTGAGTTTATGATCTTTTTGAAATTGTTCTCATTTGTTTTGAATTTTGATAAATCATCCTTTGATATTTTATTTTCGGTATTTTTTGAAAGTATATCAAAAAAATACAGAAAATTAGAATGAATCAAAGTAATTTCGAAAACAAAATGAGTACCATTGATTAAGTTTTATGTATTATTGGATTTTTCCCATTCTAAATTTAATTTAATGATTTTATTTATGACTTCTTTAACTTGTTGTTCATCTTTCAATTTCTCAAAAACTGTTTGAGCTATGGCAATATCTTTCGAATGTTCATTATTCTGTGTATGAAAAATAATCTCATCTATTTGAGCCCAATGTGCAGCCAACATTTGAGTAATAAGCATTATTTGTCGATTATTTCCATATGCACCACAACCCCACCAACCTGTATGTATTATTGTACGAAAATTATTCGTTTCATTATGACTTGGACGTTGATGATCAGAATTTGAAGCATATCTATTCATTTCATAAGTTTTATGTGCAAGTATTTGTGCTGCTTTGAAACCCGTATAACAATTTGTGAGTATGTAATTAATTTGTTCGTATGTATAACAACCCTCACCATTACTTGGTGCTTCAATTGCAATTAAATTAACAATTTGAGGTGGGTCAACCAGTTTAAATGCATGTTGAAGTTGTTCTTTATTTGCACGGGCAAATGCATTACCATAAATATCTTTTGTATCTAAATCAATTACTCTTTCAGTATTACTGATTAGAACTAAAGTAAAAGGAAAATTTTATAACAAAAAAAAAAAAAACTACAATTTTATAATAAGTAAATAGAAGAAAAACATACTGGGTGTTGGTACTGATTTATTATTATGTGCATCTGAACCAACTGTACGTGAACCAACTGTATTAATTGTTTGACTCAAATATTGTCTTAAAGAAGCTAATTCAACACATTCTAATACTTGTAATTCATCTTGAGCTAATAAAGGACCTCCATAATATGCAAATAGATCATTATTTGCAAAATTTAAATACCATTCAATTGTTTGAATATTACCGTCTGATTTATAATTAAAAATATCGTCTTGAAATTTAATTATAGTTGATAATTGACTATTAGATTCTATAATTGGTATAAATGGTTTCCATCGTGTTATTAATATTGATTTATTAGGTGATGGTAAATATTTATGTTTATTATTAAGTAAATCAAAAATAAATAATTTATTTTGATTTTCAAAATTTGGTAAATAATTTTCATATAAATCTTTTGAATTTAATTCTTCTGCAGCAAATAAACCTTGTCGATATTCTTCATAAAGATTTGAAAAGAAAATTTCATTACGAAGTATATCAATAGTTTTAACTTGTATGTTTGATGTAGTTGGTGCTGGTGTACAAAAAATGTCATCAGTAAAACGAGTATGTGAACGTGTTGCCATAAAAATATTGTAGCTAAAAGAATAGAACAAAAAAAAAACAACAAACCTGATTCAGAGTTTATCAGTTGTAGCAGTGTGTCAATAAAAAAAACAGGAAAAGAAAACGATAGTAAAGTGGTTACTACAGTTACTAAAAGGTAAGAAAATGATCGACCTCATTTATATATGAAAGAGAAAATGATATTTTTCTATGAATCGAACAGATAGGTAGACAAGCAGTTGATTTTTCGATGGGGCAAATATTTATGCATCGACATTCATTTGATACAGTTATTAGAAGCAATATATTTATTGTAAGTTTAATATAGAGGAATAACAAAATGTGAATTTGATTTGTGATAAAAATTTAAAAAGAATTATTTTGAAAATAGAAAAACAAAAAGCTTTTTGAATTAGTAATAATAAATATTAGGAAGATCATATGTCTTTAACATGTTATATTTATTGTACATATAAACTGATAAATATAAATTAATAATTTTCTCAATTAAAATTCTTATTTGAATATTAAAATATTAATGATTTGATATATGAACTAAACGAATGATTTTTTTTTTTCTATAGTGAAAATGACTTGTTGATGATATAAAAGATTACTTAATTGTATTTGCTATCAAAACAAAATTTCCATTTTTCTTTCTTAGCAAAGAAAAAAAAACTGAATTTCATATTAATCATAATCAATGTTCAAATAGAAGTTGTCTATTCAAATGATCTTTGGCAGATCTATATTTGAAACGAAGGAAATCGATTTATTCAAATGAAAGAATTGACATTTAATTACACAATAGTAGTATAAAAAAAAAAGCCATTTCATTATTATGATCATTATATAAAATCAATGTTGACTTTATCCTTTATTTATAAATTAGAGTATCTATTGAAACTTTTCGACAATATAAACAAACTCAATGAGTTACTTATAAAAAGAATAAGAAATATGATGTGTAAAGAAGCAAAGAGGAAACAGCTTACTGACTGTTGATAATGTGTTATTTTATTCTTTTTCTGCAATAAATCTAATGTCAAATGTTGTTATTTTCTGTATAACCATTTTTATTATTAATTTCACCCTCAAGATAATAAATCAGGAATTTGCCCTTTTGACATATGAGACACTGTCTATTTTTTTTTAAGGTGGACAAATATAGATTATTATCTTTTGATATGTTATCTACATATCACAAGGTCTTCTTTTCATCATCTTCAAATAACAGCTGAGCTAATAGCCTTAGTGTTCGTCTAAATTACACAACGCATGTCTTCTCTCACAAGCTAAACTAATACTCAAAAAGACGAAGAAAAATGTTGTCAACGATGACGTTCCTATCGTTCTTGGTAGGGAAAAAAAGGAGGGGAAAAAAATCAATCTCAATGTGTTTATTTCTTTCTCTGAAATGGTCCCGTTATTGCTTTACGAGACAAAATTTGCCTATCAATTGCTTCACGAGCAAGTATATAGTTCTCGATACTTGACTGTCACTCTTTTTTTTTTTGCTTGCATGTCAAGTTTCTATCGTCAAGTACAAACGATAATGATGAGAAAAAGAGAACAAATAATAATAATCATAATCATAATCATAATGAAGACTGAGGCAGAACATCAATAGAGATCTAGATATATGTGTACCATATCTGATCATTTCTACAGATGGGTAAGTCAAATAATAATATAAACCAACAAATATGTACTCATCATACTCTTTATTAATTTTGATCTATAAGTTATGACCTGTATTATCAGATGAGAAGATCACTTCTTTATTGAGTAGCAATGTTGAAATCAATTGATTGTTGAAAAAATGATATATATTTTCTAATTATTCAATCAAATGCGTTTTTTATTCAGCTTCCATTTTGTATCTTTCTTTTTTTTCATTAAATATGTCATATTGAGAATGCAGCTGTTACTGCCATTCTTTCGTCTTCAGTCATCATTTGCTAGTTCAATCGACTATCCATCGGCATATTTTGATTAGTCTCATTTTACATTGCCGCTGTCGCTGTCTTTCGTTTCGCCCGAGATTTTCTCTATCTCTCTTTCTTTCTCTCTCTGTCTCTTCTCTTGCCTTTTATCATCATCACTAATGTCTTTTTGATCAACATATACGCAAGAAGATCTTGTGCTTGCTGTTATTACTGATCTCTATCATTGTCATCATTTTCTTCTCGTTGGTGAGTAGTTCACAATCAATTGATTCATTCACATGTGTAACCACAAGATAAATGTGTGTACGCGCATTGATTACTAAAATTAATTGTACAATGTGTTCAGTATGAGTATTTGAAATGATAGATACATGCTCGATCGCATTCAATTATTTCAGTTTATTTAGTTACATTTGCCAACATTTTAGCACTTCTATTTTATATGCATATGTTAGTAAAATACATACTTTAGTAACTTCATACATTTTTCTTTAGTTATGATCTATGAAAAAAAAAAAAGAAAAAGATACGATGATATAAACGTCATTTTCTGCCACCATTTATTACTATCAATTCTGTTCTCTTTGTTGCTTAAAAGAGAACATATAGCTCTAAATTGATGACGAGACTATATAGTAATGAAGAAAACGTCGTCCGCATTTTTTTTTCTCTCCTGAGTATGAAGTAGGAGTGCAGAACATTCATCTAACAATAGTAGAAAGATTCAGTTGAACAGCTATTACTATCTACCTGTAGGCGCTCCACCAAAAAAAAAACACACCGTAAAAAGAAGAAGAAGCAGAATAGAAAGAAGAAAAGGTTGACAAAAAATACCGAACATCGACAACATAGGCGAGTCAACACTTGGTATTTTCTAGTCACGCTATTTTCATCAGGCGATAAATCGTGTAAATGTAAGCATGTAATCGCATTTAGAAGAAAAAAGAGAAAATAAATATAGTAATTGAAATATTTAACTAGTAGTCAACTTAATTGTCATTTCTATTTCAAGGTTAAAAACAACCTATTTATATATTTCTTTTTTATTATAGAATTCTTTTTCTCTTATAAGAAAGAAAAGAAATTTCTTTTTGTTGATATTTTTTTTTTTTTTGCTCTACTCTTATTTATTTGATCAACATCATTATGTTCAGTAATATAAATGATTTATAGTGTATTGTTTTATTTTATATATATTTTAGTTGAATCTGAAAAGTAATTAAAATAATATTAGTATAATTGTAATGGGTAAAACAGCACCGAGTATTAAAGCAGCAGCTGGAAAAACACCAACAAACGATACTACACCAATTACAAGTGGAGAATTAAATGATCCATTTCAAGTTCAAAAAAAAAATATTCGTACAGCTGCCCTGATCGTTTGTACTTTTACATATTTAATTATTGGAGCTTGTGTATTTGATGCACTTGAAGATGCTCCATTTACAGATCGGTAAATATTTACTTAAAATTAAATATATTTTCTATCAAATTTTGTATAATAAAAAAAACCGAGATTTTTCCCTATTCTTTTTTTTTTTTTTTAATAGAATAATTTTTACTTGTGAACTAATTTTTTAATAGATCAAATTAACAAAAATAGAAGTCGATTTGTCGACTAATTTTTATTTCGTAACAAAAGAAAACAAAAACTTCTTTTTTTTTTCTTTCCAGAAAACCAACGTTTAACATGGTTATTTATAGGAAAAAAAAAATATAATTTTCTTTTTTTTTTTTAGAAAACATCGTTTAGAACGAAAATTTGCTCAATTTAAACATGATCATAATATGACTAATGAAACATTTCGTCAATTATCCGATTTAATTATGAATAAAACAATTGTTCGTCATAAATGGAAATTTTATGATAGTTTTTATTTTTCAACTGTTGTCTTAGCTCTTATTGGTTATGGTCATCGACAATTAATAACATCACGTGGAAAAATTTTTTGTATTTTTTATGCTATGTTAGGTATACCAATGTGGTTAATAACATTTCAATCAACAGGTGAACGATTAAATTCACTTTTAAGTTATGTTCTTGCTCGACTTAAACATTCATTACATATGAAACAAACTAAAATAACTGATGGAGAATTACTTATAACAGAATCATTATTATCAATAGTTATACTTGTTATAGGTGCATTTGTTTTTTCTAAATATGAACCATGGTCTTTTTTTGAATCATTTTATTATGGTTTTATAACATTAACAACAATCGGTTTTGGTGATTATGTTGTTTTAGTAAGTTGTTTGTTTTTATTCTATAATATAAGTTTCTTTATATAATCTTTTTTCTTTTATTTTTTTTGTTTTTGTTTTTGTTTTAATAGCTAAATAATCATCGTGATAAAGATTTTATATATCATGCTGAATATTTTTTTTTCTGTATGGCATTTATTTTTCTTGGTCTTACTGTTCTTGCATCATCAATGAATTTACTTGTTATACGTATTGTTGCATTTTATTCTCAAGAACGTTTACTTGAAAAACTTCGTCAAGAAGAAGCAGCTAATCAAGCTGTTTTACTTAAAGGTGATGTTATTTGTTCAACAAATACAGGAAAACAACGTTCAACAACACCAGTTATGGCTGAAATGACAGTAAATCAACAACAACAATTATTATTAAATTCTAGTCAAACATCTGTATGTTCATGTACATGTATGGAAACATTTAGTGAATGGAGACAAACAAGAAGAAAACGTGCAAAATGGAAAAAACAACAACGAAATGGATTAAATAAATCAATGAAAAAGTCTGAGTCAACATCTTCACTTAATCGAATGTATGCAATTAGACGAAGTTCTGTATAATATTCATTTTGTATTTATGTAAAAAGTAAATTTATTGTCTGATTATGTATTTAAATAATAAATTCCATTAGAACTTCTTCTGCATAGTTTTCTTTATTATTTTTCATACAGTTTATATTTGACTATCATACATTCACAAAATTAAACGCAATGAAATAGATGCATCGGATAACTATATATATATATATATGTATTCCACGTTTTATAGATAACGATCATTCTGTTCTAACGACTACATTTATAATATAACTTGTAAGCTTTTTTTTGTCGATATTTATTCTATATCGTATTACTCTTGATTTCGACAACGTAAATTAATTATGATTTTCTAAGTATAAAGAACGTAAATTGAATAAATTGTTCATTGTGTGGCTCATCAAAAAAATAATCAAATAGTTTGGAATATATATACAATTATACGAAATCTTTTTTTTTTTTCTTTTTCTAGTCAACTCCATTAATCGAACAATTATGTTAGGGGAAAAAAAACCACTGATTTAATTTTTGTTGTTCATGAGAAATAATATTTAAAAAAAATTACATTAACGATCATGATGTTGAAATTTGATTGTGTGACTGTTGTACAGATGAATGAATTTTATACCTTGGTTCTACTTCACTTATAATTTCAATCAAAAAAAAGCAATTTTTTTTATAGTACATAAGAAATAAATATAAGTGAGAAAGTAATGTTGTGACGACCTTTTTATAATATAGGCGATAAATCGTAATACCCTTATTTTCTACTTGTTAAGCACATAATGTACGATAAAGGCAAATATTCTACTGCCTAGTATTCAAAGGGCTTAGTATTACGCGTATTCTTTTCTATTCTTTTCTATTCTTTCATTCGACATCAGGCGTCTCATCGTCGACACGAGGGCAGTCCGTACATTATATTAATGGAAAGAAAGAAGAAAAAGTAGCGCGTATGATTCTTTTTCCCCCATCTGATGCAATACATTTAACCAATGGTTGTAGTCATACAGCTCTACGCAATACAAAACATAATAAATATACTTCTGTAGTAACTTTGTACGTTATTTTTTGTAGATTTGACATGTGTGGGATCTGGTGTATATTTGGTTCAACCGTTGATACTCATCAACAACTTCCAGGATGTTTTAATATCGCTCATCGTGGTCCTGATTGTTTTCGTTGTGAGAACGTTAATCATTTTACACGATGTGTTTTTGGTTTTCATCGTCTAGCCATCGTTGATGATATTTATGGTATGCAACCAATGCGTACCCATGCATTACCACATATATGGATGGTTGGTTTTGACAATGCTTTTGTTTAAAAAAATGATTATTTTTGTTTGGTTTTTATTTATTTAGACTTATAACGGTGAAATTTATAATTTCCGACAGGTAAAAAGTAACAAAGAATAAAACAAGAATTTTTATTTCTCGTTAATAAATTTATTAATTAGGTACAAAAAAAATTTGGTTATCAATTTGAAACATCATGTGATGGAGAAATTTTAATTCATTTATATAATGATAAAGGTCCACGTTTTATGTGTGAACAACTTTATGGTGTTTTTACTTTTGTATTATTTGATACAAAAGAACGAAAAATTTTTATTGGTCGAGATACATTTGGTGTTCGACCTTCTTTTCGTATTTATACGGAATGTGGTTTTCTAGCTGTTTCATCTGAAGCTAAAGGTTTGATTTCATTTTTCAAAGTTTTATGTTCTTTTTTTTAAAAATTAAATATTTTTTTTTTTGTTTTTTTGTATTTTTAGGACTTAAAGGTGTAACAGTAGCATCACAAAAATCATTAAAAATTGAAGCTATCGAACCTGGTACATTTGAAGAATATAAATTAGATGAAAATGAAAAGGCTGAATTTGTTAAAAAGGAACGTTTTCATTCTATTGGAGTACCTCCAAAATATGACGTTAATGTTACTTTAACAGGTAAAATAATTTTCATTAAAACAAATCATTTGACAAAAATATTGGTATTTATTTAAGATGATGTTTCATTAAATCTTCGTTCATATCTTATCAATGCTGTTCGAATGCGTTTAATGTCACATCGACGTCTTGGTTGTATGTTATCGGGTGGTCTTGATTCAAGTTTAATTGCTGCTTTAACTGTACAAGAAGCTCGAAAACAAGGTATTACTTATCCAATTCAAACATTTTCTATTGGAATGGATGATGAAAGTCCTGATTTAGTTGCTGCACGAAAAGTAAACTAAATTTTACATTTGAAATCAAAAGAAATTAAATTTAAATTTAAATTTAAATTTAGGTAGCAAAACATTTAGCTAGTGAACATCATGAAATACGTTTTTCAGCTGATGATGCAATAAATCATTTAAGAAATATAATTAATTCACTTGAATCTTATGATATAACAACAATTCGAGCATCAATTGGAATGTATTTTGTTTCAAAATATATTCGAGAAAAAACTGATACTGTTGTTATTTTATCTGGTGAAGGTGCTGATGAAGTTTGTCAAGGTTATATTTATTTTTATCGACAACCAACACCAGAAGAAGGTGATCAAGAAAGTCGTCGTCTTTGTCAAGATCTTTATTTATATGATGTACTTCGTGCTGATCGTACAACAGCTGCACATGGACTTGAATTACGTGTACCATTTCTTGATCATGCATTTACATCATATTATCTTTCATTACCGGCAAGTGAACGAGCACCAACAAAAGAACGAGCAGAAAAATATCTTTTAAGGTAAAATTTAAAATTTCTATTCTATAAAATTATGAATTTTTGTTTTTGTTTTTTCATTCTTTAAAAAAAATTAGAAAAGCATTTGATGGTCTTGATTTGATACCATCAGAAATTCTTTGGCGACCAAAAGAAGCTTTTTCTGATGGTGTTGCTGCGAAAACAAAATCACTTTTTCAATACATGCAAGAATATGCTGAAACACAAATCTCAGATACTGATTTTCAACGTGCTGCTACTTTATATCCAATGAATACACCGAAGAGTAAAGAAGCATTTCTATATCGGTAAAGTTATTATTTTTTTTTTAAATAATTGTTTGTTCCATTGAATTTTTTTTTTATAAATTAGTTCAATATTTGAACAACTTTTTCCTGGTCAAGAACATCTTACACCATATATGTGGTTGCCAAAATGGTGTGGTGATCAAACAGATCCATCGGCACGTGTTCTTAAACACTACAAAGAACAACAAGGTGATGCAGATAAAAATCAATGATGAATTCGATTTAACAATTGTTGTTTTAACACAAAGAATAAAAAGAATTCCATTAAAATCATTTTAAGCCGAAAAACAATTTCTTTATTTGTATTGAATAAGAATGAAATTCTTCATGATAAATATAAATCTTACAAAAGAACTACTTAAAAAAAAAAAGAAATGATGAATAATGCAAAAGTTCTACATTAATTTTGTTTTTAGTATAGCGTGATAAGAACTCATCGTAGACACTCGATAGTTTTCTTTTTAGAAAAATGCAAACCTGTGTAAAAATATTTCGTTGAAAACTATGTACTAAAGACTGAAAAATTCTTTGCAACTTCACGCAAAACCAGTTATGAGAAGCGCATTTGATCTATTTGTTTTGCATCCGACTTTCGAAATTTTCAAACATATTATATATGAGTGTAACTAATACAGTGAGCTTTCTAGTGATATTAAAAACATTCGCGTTACAAAATCATTGATTCTATAAGAAAAAGTTTAATTCAAAACTTGTTTTTTTTTCCCTATGGAATGCTCAATGAAGTATTTTTCGTAATGTCTAATATGGTGTTTTATATAGTGTGTGTCTGTAAAGGGTTCATTAAACTCTCATTGAATATAAAATATGCAGTTTTGAGTAACTTCGATTGCTAGAAAGAATCTTATCGTTCGAAATCATTTATTAGTTGTGAATACTTTTCGATAACAAAGAATGTTAGAAAAATGTCGGTTTCAAACTCAACTGATAACTTGGAAATTTTATTTTTACTTATTCAACATGCGCTATCGTAGCGCTATAAGACCCGGTAAAAGACGAAAAAGTAAAATAAAATTTCTCCATGAATAGAGATTTTCTTCTGAATTTCAAAAGTGTCCAGAATTCTTTTTTAGTTAAACATATTCTTAAAATTTTTCAGCCTTCAGTAAGTATTTTCAACGAAAATATTTATGCAGCTTTGCCCCTTTCTAACAAGAAAAATATTAAATCTCCATGATAAGTTATTGTCACGCTATACTGAAAACAAAATTAATGCAGACTAGTGTCGCGTCCGTTGATTGATGACAATATGTTACTCAACTTCCATAAGAAAATTGCAATTAAATATTAATTTAAAACAAAAAACAAACCTTTTGAAAACTAATAGACATAGCTTTGTTTTATGTCGTCACGAGTCAAATAACTCTATAACTATACTCAATCATAGTTAATTATTAAATGTTTCTTCCAGCAAATTTCTTATTAATATATAATAAAGCATAAAAATTAATCAAAAGCAAGAAAAAGAAATATTCTTAAAATCAAGATGCTATTTACAAAGGAAAAAAATTGAATATCTACATTATAACTCGAACAAACCAGCTGGTTTTTGTTATCAATGATAGAGGCATATTCAAGCTTCATATTCATAAAGACATGCCTAGAGAGACCCTTAGTTAAGTATCATTATTGATTTCAACAAAAAAATTTTACTTTTTTTGCAGATAGAAAAAAACCAATATACGATAAACAAAGGTCAGTTTATCCACATAAAATATAATCAATCAAATGAACTTGTGAATAACACCTTATTTAGATAATACATTGTTCTGTACCATATATTGTTTCTTCCTATCTGTGAAAAAGTAAAATTTCTTTTTTGTTGAGGTCAATAGTAATACTTAATAAAGGGTCTCTCTAGGCATCAGGGCTCTGTGTGGGATAGGATAGGACGAAAAAAACCATCCAATGGGATGAGTTATGGCAAACTATTTCATGTGGGATGGGATGAGACGCAAAATTTTCCGTCCCATCCCATAAAACTTTTTTCAACAGAGTTGCATCCCATGGATCTGATAGAATGAGATGGGATCGTCCCATCCCACATGAGCTCTGCTAGGCATATCTTTATGGATATAAAGCTTGAATATGCCTCTATCATTGATAACAAAAATCAGCTCGTTTGCTCGAGTCGTAATGGAGATACTCAGTTTTTTTTTTGGATAAAGTAACTTTTGTGCCACCTTGTATTTTGAAAAGATAAAATACAATATATTATAGAACAGTTTGTTTATTTTTATTGTAAAGTCATTTCAAGTCGTGCTCGTCTTTGAATAGTTTCCATTGGATATACTTGATTATGTCGATGTTTTTTTGATTTTCGTATTTTTTTAAAATAACGTCGAATAAGATTTTTTGTTAAACGTTTAAATTCAACACGAAAACTATATGACATTAAATTAATAAAGAAAAAAGTACAATATGGAATAAAAAAACATAATAATGATAGATAAAAAATGATTATATTATTTGTCCAATAATGAATATTTTTTTTTGAATATTTTATAATATAATTAAAAATAAAATAAATAAGTAATGGTAAACGAAAACTTAAATAAATAAAACATTGTGATAACATAATAATAATTAATTGACGATCAACAGAATGTAATCGACTTATTGGATTTATCATAACATGACGAACATTTATTATTGTACGTAAACTAAATAAAATCATTAATGCAGGTGTTAGAAGATCATGAATAATAAATTCATAGAAAATTATTATAAATGTATATACACCATTTTTTAATGTACAATAAAATATTTCATTATTATCTTTTGATTTAATAATAAAAAAAAATGAATGAATATGTATAATACACCAAAATATTGTTATACTAAATATAAATTTTATTGCCATTGAATGAGTACTAAATCGATGATTATTATAATTTATTGAACTTATTATATAACGATCTATTGAAGCTAAAACAAGAAAAGTAGAACTAAGTATAGTTGTTATAAATCCAATATAAAATTGTATTTGACAAATAATTAAAATATTTCCACTTGGATCAATATTAAAACCAAAATAAAGTATTGTTGAAGTTATTATTGTATTAATAAATATTATATTACATAATGTTGATGATAAAAAATAGAGACCACTTGGATTTTTACGCATAGATTTTTGAAAAAAAACTATAAGTGATAATAGACAACTAATATTACCAAATAATAATATAAATGGTAATAAATATCGAGATAAAATTTTAATGATATAAGGAAAAATTATAATTAAATTATTCTTTAAAGACATATCTGTTGTATTTATTTGATTTTTTTATATATATGAATATATTGCATAATTAGTTTTTTGTTTAATATTACCAATGTCAGACGAATAAGTTTTGTTCTGTTTATTGTTTTATTATCAACTACAAACATATTTATACCAGAAGATATGATTTTTCAATAGATTTTTTTAAGAGAAAAGCCAGATACTGTCTACACATGTGATTCTTCTAGCAAAAAAACACACATACACATTGTTCTATTTTAGAAATACTTTACTCTAGATGATTAGTATTGGTTTTTCTTTTGCTTTCATTATAACAAGGCACTAGAAAATATGACTGATCCCTAGAAAAAATATTTTATTGGTCATTATTTGAATACCTCTCAAATAGATATAATTACTTTAAAAAGAAAAAAGTATTAATTTATCTTTTATATGACATAGACACTACATACAACAAATGAACTTGTTGCTAAATGTGATTAAACAGAATGATAATAATCTTGTTGAATAATATTCTAATTTAAAATGATAAAAAACAAAACAAATAAAGAATTTACAATGATTAGTATTTTTTCTTCAGTCTACGAGTTTGTATGTTGGATAGTTCTTAGAAAGAAGAAAATTCTTATCTTCAAAATATGTCTCACAAGAGAATTACACGAACTGTAACTCACCATTTGAGCTCATATTGAGTTTACAGGAAAGTCTCGGTAAAATTAAGAATAACTTAAAAGAGTTGGTACGCGCATGGGTCTCTAGAGCCGAATTTTTTTATCCATTTTTCAGTAGTTACTGGAAAATCAAATAATAGAATTTTGACCTACAATTTTGCTCATAGATAAATTTAATGATGCTTGGAATATTCTGAAAGCTCGAACTGAAAAGAATATTTTCTTGTTGAGATATTGAATATCCAAGTAAACTCGATTCTTATTTGTTGGAAATTCAATATCTCAACAAGAAAACATTCTTTTCAGTTCGAACTTTCAACATATTCTAAGGATGACTAGATCTATCTATAGGCTGAATTTTAGGTCGAAATTCCATTATTTGATTTTTCAGTAAATATCTAAAAATGGATCGAAAATTGAATAAAACGATCATAACTCGACTCCAGAAACCTATCGATACGAACCTTAATCGAACGTTTCTTCTCTTTCTTGATCGTTTATTAAATTTTTATTTATTAATATGACGTTTCAAATTCTAAGACTTCTCCTTCAGACATTAACATAAAACGATGACACACTTTTTCACACACATACATTTTCATACATGCAACTATAATTCTAGAAATTCCTCATTCTTTTTTCTTTTCTTTGATTGTGAAACTCAAGACGGTAATACTAGAGAAAATGATCAGCATCCTAATCTTCTTCTTTCATCGCACTATCAAAGAAACGAAAATAGAAAGAGAGAAATTTCTAGAAGTACAGTTGTATGTCTAAAAATGCATGCATGTGTGTGTGTGGAAAAGTGTCATCGTTTTATGTCATATCTGAGAAAGGAGTCTTTGACTTTGAAACATTACATTAATAAATCAAATTTAATAAACGATCAAGGAAAAGAAGATATTTCCAAATAATTTACTATGCTCTTCTTTATTAAACGAAAATAATGGGTACGAACCCTTTTAAGATATGTCTACTACTCTTACCAAAACCTTCTTGTGAATCCAATATGAGCTCAAATGACAGACAACAGTTGAGACAGTTCCTTCGTCAATCAGATATCTTACAAAACAAAATTAACTTGAATAAACAAAACATCAATATATCATTAATTGATTCATAAGAGTTTTGCTCGCTGATAGAAGTAAACAACAAAATTTCATAAATTGAAGACATGAATGTATTTTACGATCAATAAGGCAAAAATGTCGCATTAGTTTGATTTTTGTCTCTGTATTTCCTAGCTATAGATTAGACTCTTCTTCTTTTCCATCAAAAACACCACACATTCAAATATATTTCTATTAAATAAAGCATTACAAAAGTAGTGACGCTAGCTCTAGAATATCGTATAGGAAACTCGAACATAATCTTTTTTTATATAGGTCGTGATAGTACAAACAGTGTTCTATTATTCTTCCATATTATATATCGCTTCCTAAACAAAAAAACCTTGAACAATAACTATGAAAATAAAAGGATTCTTTATTCAATGTCAATAATATTTGTTTTCACATTAGTGATTGAACAATGTTTGTCGATGATATAATCATCTGAATAATTGAGAGACTTATTCGGAACGATACAATGATTTTCAATAAACTTAAATTCAATGAATAATCAAAGTTATCAAATTTACTAATATTTGCATGATTTTATGATATATTAATGATCAGAGTTTATTTGATGCTTCTACAAGATACGCGGCACATACCCTCTGACCTACATGCAGTGTTTTATATTGTGAGATCAAACCAATTAATATATGATCAAAGCAATTAATGAAAAATAGAGACCTCTATTGTCTACAAAAAAAAACCAAAGAGGAGTTTACTTTGAGATCAATTCCAGAATGGTTTCTATTCAGACAAAGATTTGACCACAATCGTCAGTCAATTGACTATTGTTCATTCTTTTTTTCTTCGGTCAAATAAATTATTTCTTTTTCTTTTTGTTTCTTAGTTGACCTCTATGTCGTCTTTTACAACTATTACAAACGATTCACAAAATCGTACTCAACGTCGTCTATTTTTTGAAGGTTTTAATATTCATGATACTGTAAATTCTTCTCATCGTCCTCATTCAACAACAATGCGTACATCAACACCTGATCATAAATTACATGAAAAAGAAAACGAACATTTAGAGTAAGTTTAATATATTATACATAAATCAAATTTATTCATGTATTTCTATATAGTTTAATTCAAACAAATGAATCTCAATTATCAGAACCTTGTCTATTACAATTACAAAATGCTCGACAATTACTTCATTCAATGAGTCGAACAAATGTTTTACCAATTAATGAACAACCATTAATCGATGATCAACAAGCACGATCTGGTTAAAAAAAGAAAACTTATAATTTCTTTATTTATTTAATTGAATTTTTATTTTTAGAATTTTTTAATGAAGCAAATCCTGAATTAGTATATTATAAATCATCATTAGAAAGTGAACGTAATCGTCGAAAACAATTAGAAACATTAATTGATGTTCAACAACAACGTTTAACAGAAGCTGAATCAGAATTAATACAATTACGTACAAATGATCATAAAAAAACTTTATGTATGAAACAACTTGAACAAATGATACCAAATGTTGTTGATGAATGGAAACAAAAAGAAAATGATTATAGAATTAAATTAAATAATTTAACACAACAAATTAAACAAAATGAACATATAAATCGAGAAAAACTTTCAAATGATAAACAACAATTTGATATACAATTAAATGAAAAAAATTTATCTATTGAACGTTTAACAAAAGATAATGAAAATATCAAACAAGATTATGAAAATTTACAATCAAAAATAAAACAAAATGAACAACGTATACAACAATTAACAAAAGACTCAGAACAAGTGAAATATTATTTTAATATTCTTTGATTTTAAGTCATTACTAGAGTTATGTATGAAACTTTGTCATTCCCATTGTAGATTTGAATACTTCTGAGGAAAGAAGAAATATTCTGACACCACATTTTGAAGAGAAATATTTTCTCTATAAAATCAGGCTACTTCAAAAACTAAATGATTATAGTGTCCAAATTAGAGTGTAACTACAACGCAATCGGGACTAGTCCTGATCGCAAACTTTGTATTCGTCTTCTCAGGCTTCAAAAATCAAAAAAGAAGTCGCTATAATCTTGCTTTGAAAGAAAAAGATTTTTTTATAAAATGTAGTAATTGAATGATCTTTTATTATTGTTATTCTAAAGGCTAAACAACGATGGTCAACACTTGAAAATGATTTACGTAATGAAATCAAAAATGGTGAAACTCGTTTTAATGATATGCAATCTGAATTAGATAAAAAACAAGAACAAATCGAACAAATGTTACGTGATCAACATAAATTAAATTGTGATAATCAAATTAAAGTTCGACAATTAGAAAACGATCTTGATGAACAACGACGTGAAAATGTTAGTAAAAATTCTATTTCGAAATATAATTTTTATTCATTTCTTATTTAAGAATGTATTAAAAATGGAACTTGAATTACGTGAAGCAAAATATCGTGCTCAAACTGAATCTCTTAGAATTCAACTTATGCGTGATACTGAAACTAAAGTAAGTTCATTTAAGTCTCTTCCCTCAAAAAAGAAAACGTCAATTTTCGTCAGAAAACTCGAAATTTTTCAATTGGCATCTCGTTTTCTGAACGGGCGTCTCAAGATTCTTGAAGAGGTTCTATTGTTGCTAATTTCTTCTTTTCGTTTGAAAGAATATGTGAAGTTCCAATGTCCATTGTTTAATTAACCTTTTTTTTATTATTATATAAAAAAACTACGTCTATAAATAGATGGCTGTTTTTGAGAATTTTTCAAGGTATTAAACCTGTCATTCTTTTCCCTCTCGCATAAATAGTAAGAATTTAAAAAGAGGTTACTGCAGTCTGACATGCCCTTTCAAATAAACAAAAAACATTAAATCTATAGAATGAGAGTCATAAAGAATTTCGAGTTTCCAAATAAACTATTTTTGACTCGATGGGTGCTAATCGTTTGAGAAATGTGTAGGACACAGCGCTAGTCACTGAATACAAAAAAAACTCAAAAAAAAAATGATCTCGTATCTTCAGGGCGACTATCCGAATCCGATTGAAAAATTTCATTAAGAGTATCAAAGTGAGGTTCGACTGAGTCCAGATTACGGTCCGAAAACTTTGGATCTGACAAGCTCTACCCGCAGGATTTCAGTAGAGTCGCATCTTTGCGTTTCTTTCGATCAACGGGATTCGAGGCTCGAAAAAAGTTTATTTCGCAGGACTTTAAATCTGACTCAAGATCAATTTTCGAGGATAGCTTATAAAAGACAATCGTAAATTTTCTTCTAATTTGAATTTCTTTTAGTTAACTCAACGTCTTGAAGAACAACATGCAAAACATATTAAAATTGAAGAAGAATTAAATGAATTACATCGTCGTAAATTATCTGATTTAGAAGAAAAACATGAACAAATTTTATCACATGAACGTCATGAACATGAAAATCGTGTTCAAATATTATTAAATAAACTTGATCAAATGAAAAATGAAATTGAACATATGCAATCAACAACAAATGCTGAACGACAAGATTTAGCAAAAAAATTACAAGATGTATTTGAAACAGCACTTTTTAAAGGATCAACAAAAATAAATTTTCCACAAAATGAAACAACTAATCCATCATCAACAATACAATTTAATCAAATAAAATTACCATTAAGTGATACACAAGCTAAAGTAAAAAATATTGAATATCTTCCTTCATTACCATTAATTAATAATGATTATCCGACTAATATGTCAACAATACGATCACTTTCATCACGTATTGATTCACTTGTTGATCAAACAAATCGAGTTACTAATGGTTATGAATTTAATTCTCATTTACCATTATCAACACAACAAGAAAATATTTTACAAAAGTTTGATAATAATCAAAAGTAAATTCTTTATTATTTTTTTTTGTCTTGTTTTTTGTTTTCCCATTTATTAAATCAAAGTTTTTTTCCTTTTTATCTAGTCATTTATTATCTTCTCAACCACATAGTACTCTTCATTCACCACGTTTTCGTTCAACTCCAATTGATTCATTACAAGAATGGTATCCACAAACAATGACTCAATCATCTCTTCATACAAATAATAATAATAATAATAATAATCAATTAATTAATCGATGTCATTCAGCAGATCCTATTAGTAATAGTGGATTATTTTCAATATATCCTTCAAATAATTATGAACAACAACAAAAATCATCAAATTCTTTTAGTGTTGATAGTAATTTAAATATAAATCATATATATCAACCAGCACTATCATCTTATTGCTCAACATCTTCAATTATACCAAATTTAATTCATCATCAACAAGAAGTACAAGTAACTCTATCAAAAGATAGTATTGAAAATCAAAAAAATGATCAAACATCATCAACAAATGAATCTCTAACTAGATATGTTAAAATGTTACTTGAACGATCACCAGCTCTAGATAATAATAATAATAATAATACATTAAATAGTAAATTTCTATAGAAAAACAAAAAACTTTTTTTTTGAATTTATTCTTTAAAATATTTTTATAGAACATCCATTAGCTAAAACAAATCGATCTTTACATGATATACAATTATCTATTGAACAATTAAATTTAGCTGAACGAGATGAAAAAATAATTTTTGATGATTTAGTTTTACAAAATGAATCACATTCATCACATATTATAACACCACGACAACATAAATCATCATCAACAACAACAACAACACATGGTGGTGGAGTTAAAAAACGACTTGATTATGATATACATAATACAAAACAAAGTAATAATACAAATGAATTATTTGAACGACTTTCTCAACCAAAAACAAGAGTTAAAAAAGATAAATCAAAACAACAACAACAACAACAGCAACAACAACAACAACAACAACAACAACAACAATCATCATCAACAGGAGGACATGGTGTATGGAAATAATAATCTTAAAACAATATCAAAATTGAATTAGACACTTATTGTTATGTATATATTGCACAGAGTTTGCTTTAAGCAAATTTAACTCTTGTAATTCATATTCATTATAATATTAAAAATTAGAATTATTTCTTAGACGTAAAGTAATTGTTTTATTTGGGATGACTTTTGTTTTTTTTTTTTGTTTTTTTGATTGATTTGTTTTATGATAGATTTTGCGTGTGTGTGTGTGTGTGTGTAAAAGAAAGAAAAAACACTCTGTTTTCATGAATTGATAAAATGATTTTATCGATTATGAAACAATAGCAGATAAATCACTATAAATCATTTTTGTTTTAAATATTTGAAAAGAATTTCATTTCTTTTATACAAGATAAAAACCTACAATATATAATCGAGATTGCAAATATACAAAATGAAAATTGTCACAACTATAGTAGTAAAATCAATAAATAGGTAATTTTAACGACACTATCATTTATTCTTCACATTGACATTGTAAGCATATTCTTTATAACTATTCGTATATTGTCATTGAATGTGTTTATATTGAATTGAACTATTAGAAAAAAAAATCAAATCAATTGATATTTGAAAACTATTTCATAAATGATTGGCTGCACAGTATGAAGCAAGCAAACAAAAACTTTATATGTAATAAAAAACATTTAAATTGAACAATGATAGTTTATTTTGAAAAATTAAATTTAATCTTGTTAAATCTTAATAATAATCTTTGTTTATGTATGTAGATGATATAATACTGAAAACATTATTTTTTATGTATAGAATAGAATCTTGTGAGACAAGGACACTAGGAAATAGATGATTGAAGAGAAGATGGAATGCAGAAAAAAGGAAATGTCATTTTATCCTTGAATAACACTCAGTATTATCTATAAGAAATAATTCAGGAAAAGTCAGACTTCTTACATCTAGTTCTCCATTCATTAAGAGTCTGTATAGTTAATCATTTCTTAAGAAATGCAAATACAGCCTCATTTATCATATATAGTAATACAAAAATGAGAAAAAAATGACTATATTATGTTATTAAGAAAAAAGAAACTCTAGATGACATTTTTATTTGCATCGAATGATTTTCAAAAAGAACAAAAAAAAAAAGGCGCTTATTCGTGTGTTTGGTGATTAGTTTTATTTGAATACTAATAATATTAATGTTTTTCTTATAAGAAGAAATAAACATTATCCTTGACCGTATTATACTTAGTAGTTTTCTTTATCTAATAACAATATACAAGCTGTCGACAAACCATATTATGCAAGTAGTCTTATATCAAGATTGTTACTTCATCAATCAATCAATCAATCATTTAATAATCTTGCATAGAAAAATTTCTGAACAGTAGAACAAGAAAAAAAAAAGGCAACTGTTTATTGTAAAGACAATTTGTTTACTTTATCAAACATCATTTATCATTATTATTATTATTATTATTATTATTATGCTAAGAATACTACAAAGTTAATCTTTTATTCATTCCGTTTTGTTTAATTTTCATTTCTAAATATTCTAAATATACACACATAGAAATACAATAGAATGTTTTTACAAATAAAACAAAAATTCCTGAATACAAATAGAAGAAGCAAATTGACTTCAAAGAACAAAGAAAAAAAAAATCGGTCCTGTTATAAAAAATTCAAAGATACGAATGCAATGTTGTCATTTTAAACATGGTATGGAGCTTGTATATATCCATCATAAAGCATTGCATTTTGACAAACACAAATGGCGAGAAATACACCAATCAACTAAATGTTTAACATCAAAATAGATTCAATCATATAACACATTTCCTGTCACTTACCGATAGTAGACATAAAGCAAGTTCAGCAATAATAAAAAATTTCATCCAATGTATTGTTAATTTAGTTAATACACGAAAACATCCGAGTGTACCACGTAAACTAACTTGATCAACAGAACAAGTTGTTGTAGAAGATAATTTATCTGCCATAGAACAACAAGATATTGGAACATGTGAATCACTGTAATCATATGCTGAATCAATACCACAACAATGATACTAAAAATAAATCATATGAAAAAAAAAATTTTTTTTTTTACATTATTTTTGTTTGAGTTAATTAAGTCTTTTTTTTTGTGTGTTTATTCTACATGTCTGGCACTGTTGGAAGGAAGACATTATATTTTTCTTGTATGTCCTTGTCAAGAGTTCTGATTGACTCTCTCATATTGATGACGAATTCTGACCAAGGACGATCAGAAAGGAAAAATAGAAAATTGCATTGTGGCTAACAATCGTCTATTGATCGACGCCAGTTTATTTGTCTAGTTAATAGTGTTATAAGAATAGCAAATAGATAAGCGACGACGCTTTTTTTTTTCTGTCATGTCTGGCGTCTACTAAGTCATTTTCTTTATTCACGGACAATCAGCACAAGTTTAGAATGTTATGCAACATTACGATTGTAATTGTCCTTTGATAATATAGTGTAAACAACATAAAGATGAGAAAGAAAGAAAAGCTTTGTGACAATGAATAAAAAAAAAAAAAGGTTTATTATTCAACTTAATCCATAAATATATATGTTAGAAAGTAAAAAATCACATTTTGATCAAGTACAATGATAACTATTGCATCATCATCATTATCATCATCATTAACATGGTCATTATTACTACAAGATCTCTTTTTATGATATTCTTTCAATATCAATGTCTTGCTTTCTCTTTCTGTGTTTTTTTTTGTTACTTTTTTTTGTCTTCTCAATATGACGGCAGACAGACATTGTGAACTTTGGAATAAAAGTGTACCAACTGTGTACATCACTCATTTCGTTCTTGCTTCTTACGTAACTATTCATTTTTTTTTTCTATTCATACTTTCTTCTTCATTTTACCTTGCTTTGAATATAGTCTAGTGCTCGTTCGTATTTGCTTGGATACAAGTGATTATATTTTTTCGTTTGTGATATAAGACGTTGTTTTATAAGTCCTTCCCATTGGTCATGATACATGGCGATGTATGTAAATAAGGCTAATTCCGTCAAAAGAACACATGTTACCAAAACAATATACTGACAAAAAAAAAATATATATATATAAACTTTTTTCGTTTATTTGTCATTATTATATGACAATTATAACTTACAAGTATGAGACAAGTGCGTGATTCATATTTTGCACCACACAATCCAAAAATTCCAATAAGAAAGATAATGATACCAACAAGGATAATAAAAATTGCTGATAATTCAATAGATGACAATGGAAATGTATTATAATTGAATAGATGAATGACATGCTGTACTTCAGGATGTAATAAGAATAAAACACCAAAAACTATCAATGCAGCACCGCTTAACTAGATAGATAATGAAGAAAAACAAAAGATAAAAAGACACTCAGTATGTATGCTTAAGGATTAGAAAGTATTAATAAAGAATTTCGAAACGAAATTAATTTTTTTTGTCATGTCATTGTTCAATAGTCTATTTCTCAATAGTTATTTTTATTCATAAATGTCAATAGTTTCTCTGCCTAGAGGAAGAATAAAACTTTTTTTCCCTTCAAGTTTTATTCAAAAAAAAAATTAAGAATTGTCAAGTAGTTCACAACTTGAATATGAATGAACAACATCTTTTTTTCCCCTCGTTAACAGAATAAAAAAAACGTTTGCGGCTCAATCAATCTCTTTCTTTGTTACATGCGAAATAAATATGTTACTACATCTGCTAATACTTTACATTCATATCTATTTGGTTTTAATATATGCATGTTATGTTTACATACCCAAAAAATGAGGTTAAGAACTACGAGAAGATATTTAGCACATGGATAACAAGTATCAACGCCCATTATTATTATTGATTTGTATGTAATTATGTTGTTCTTATTGTTGTCGTTATTGTCATTCGTGTAATAATTTATATTTTGTTACAGTTACTAATGACGGCTGTCTCTTGGGTGTGACAAAATAATAATGTAGTAAATAAAAAAAAAGAGGTATTAATAAGATTGTTTCATATTATGTTATACGTTCGACCAAATCAAGAGACGTGATGAGAGAAAGAAAAACTGTACTATATACGTACAGATTTATTTTTTCCAATGTAATAGTTCGTTTGCTTGTTCTCACTGTAAATGAGCTGAAATTCTAGTGCACGGTGCACGAACTAACAGAACAACTTATGTGGTTAATAATGGAGTGTGTGCTGAATGTTTTCGAAAGAGAAGGCAAAGCGCGAGAGCGAAAAGTAATTTGAGTAGTAGCGCGTCGATAGAAAAAAAGAACGAGATATAGAAAAGAAGAAAAAAGAGAGGAAACCGCAACAGAAATAAAAAAAAATGAATGATATAAAGAAAAAAAAAAAGGAGAGAAATAGACGAAGAATAAATCAACATTGGTTGTTGTTAGCTTTTTTGATGAACAAGAGAATTTCATAGTATATCTTTTTAGATTGTGTGATAGTAGTTGATGTGGCTGTCGACCAAGATGAAGAGAGTACACATATACGTACTTCAATCAAATGACAAACATGCTTTTTTTTCTCAGACAAAGAAATATTGATGAGAAAAGTTCTTCTACTTGTTGTTCAATGCACGTCGCGTAATAGAAGATGCAAAAAGAAAATAAAAAAAAAAAAAAAAAAGAAAGAAAGAAACGACTGATGAGAAATTCTTTGCTTTATTTGATGAAAAGATCTATATAGAAAAAAGAATAAATCAATGTGTTACATCCATATGAAATCCTTATAAATACCTAATATTGACATAAGTCATGATGAACATGAAATTTTCTTGAATGACGTTCATTAAAGGTTTCATGAATTTATTTTAAGCAGAATATATTCTGATATTTAAAAATAGAAACAGTTTTATAAGTCTGTATATGAGTGAAGCAAAAAAAAAATCGAAAATAAATATTAAAATATAAAATTATCAGATTATTTTATATTTTTGATAGTCTATATTCATTAAATTAATTCATGTGAAATACATACTTTATGTATTTAATTTATGCATCATTTTTTTTTCTTTTGAAATTATTACAATATAGATTGAAAAGCAAATTGATGAGTGTAGCCAATACAATAAAAATAACATTCCTATTAATCGAGGAGAAAATTTATTATGATTTTCGCTTCATTGAACCTCTATAAATATATGTGTTTATAATCCAAATATTAATATACTTTTACAACTCAAAATAATTATCATTTAATGATCTTAACCTCATAGAAAAACAAATATTTTTTAATTTATGTTTAAGTCTTGATAAATATTTAGTATAATAAATAATGCAATAAAAAAAAAAAGACAAATTGCTATTAATCAAGTAAAATAATTAATGAATATTTAAATACATATGAATAATTATTTCTTGATTTTAATCTATCAGAAGAAAATTATATAATTTTATCGTCTTTTATCTAATTTACATTTACTCTGTTGAGCATAAAACACACACATATAAATAATAGATTTTAAATAAAAACGGAAATATATAAAAAAAAAGTAGTTTATTTTTTTCTTCTATTTCATATTCAATGCCGAAATCTATCTATAAAAACTTTCATACAATATATCACATCTATTTTTCTTTTTACAAAAATTCCTTGAATGTCCTCTATTTCGTATAGGTTTATTATGATTCAATCTCTACTCAAAACTTCTGATGTATGTGTAGAAAAAAAAAGAATGCTTTTTTTTATGATCATATTTGCACATTGACTACCTATGACATTGATGATATGAAAGATTCGTCATTGTAGTTTTATCAAAAATATCCATATATCTTCAAGGACTAGACCTTTTTTTTTTTTATCAAGTAACCTCTTTTCTTTTTATTTGCTATATTCGATATTCGTTAAAAGATTAAAAAAAAAAACTTAACGTTGACGCAGATGCAGTCTATTTGACTATATTAAAAAAAAATATTTTAATAAGATGGGTGTAAAACAACAATGTGAGTCATTTTGACAAGCACGATTAAAAATTCGATTAAAATTCAACGTTGGATGGTAAATTTACATATATTGCCCAATGGAACTGTCTTTGAAGTTGATGAATTTAAGAAAGAAAAGGTCAACAACATAAGGTTATATAATCAAAGATGGACCTTGAAAAGAAAATCTCAGCCATAATCAGAAAATATACTCAGAACAAAACAGATCAATCTGGTAATTATTCAAATAGATGTTTAGAATTTTCGAAATATCTTTGTATTAATAATAACACATCGATGAGACAATATTTACTATGTCATTCAATAGAAAAATATCTAATTCATCTATAGAACTTAAATGAATTAAATAAGACATACTTTAGTTGTAGTTAAAAACCAAATATGAAAATCGTTGAGTGATTCAGTTGAAAGTAAACATCAAATGAAAAATGAATAAGAATAAATAATTCTCGGCTAATTCTATTATAAATTTATTTGAAATTTAAAATTATTTTAATCAAACTATAAAATAAATTATTTCTTTAGAATCTATTTTCAAACAATAATATTTCGTCTCGTTGATTATCAAAATAATATCATTCTTAGCTCTATATCATGATATTTTCATTAGATATTTATCAAACAGAAATCAAAAATAGCTCATTTAGCAATAGAAAAATTCTCTGTGAACCTTCATTCAATATATTTTGTTTCTCTTTTATCTGAAAGAGCATGTCAGGCTGCAAAACATAACAGAGTCCTTTTTTTATATAGATATTTGCTTTCTTTGTTGGACATTAAGAGTGAAAAGTTGAGTATTACAAAAAAAAAAAACTTCGAAAAATAGTTTAATTTTTTTTTGCAGTACTCGACTTGTCACCTTTAAACTCCAACGAAAAAGTAAGAATCCAAATAAAACAAAAATAAATTGTACTGAATAAAAATTCGCATAGAATTTTTGTGTTGTTAAATCGGCTATTTTTTATCCTTATTTGATGAATATCTCAAGAAAATATCATGGTGTCTGCCTGAAAAATTTCGTACGATTTGATTATTGGTAACCTAAAATCAGTTTTGAGAGGGATCTTAGTAATACTACGAATGAAAACAATAAAGAAAATAGTGAAGGTTTGAAATCGGAGAAATATATATATCTGATTGAATGAAGGTTCAAGATGGATATGATTTATTTTTATATTTATAATTTCAAAAGATATTAAGATTAGCATATCAAATAGATCTAAAATATTCACAATATCATTCTTGCAAAACTATAAATAATAATAGAACTAAGTAATATTTTCATAATAATATTATAGTATTTGCATGTTTCCGGAAATATATATATATATATATATCTATTGTCTGATTTAAGTAGAAAAACAATAACATGTCATGATCCTTTCAATTGGAATGAATATATTAAATTTCATGCAATTTACAACATGACCTTGTATAAACATATATGATCATTGAAAAAGATAGAATATATTTTTTCTAGCAATTCATGTTATTAGTCACGAAAAACCTCATGTTCACTTGATATGAATAATTCGATGATGAATTGCATGCATGTTAAGTATAGAAATAGTCAAACACATAGATCAAATCATATACTTAATGAATACTTTTTCTAAATTTATTACAATATAGTGGATTTCTATATATGAACGTGCTCAATTACCCTGATATCCGAATACTTATTTGCCCATGTGGTTTTCGCCAGATATGAGAAAAATACGATTTTTTTTACTAGTTATAGTGCTTATATAGGGCATTCCCAAATTATAGGACTCTCGCATACATTCATACGATAATATTTATTTCATTATGAAAAACTAATATAGTTGAACTAATACTTACCTGTTTAAATAAGTATGGTTTTCTTTTATCTCTGGTTATTGTCGATTCTCTTTGTCTATTTTTCCATTGATGTTAATAGGATAAAAATAAAATTTTCATTTTCATCATATAAACATCTATGGAAGAATAGACAAAGAAAATCGATAGTATCAAGAGGCAGTAGACAACAATACTTATCAAAATAGGTAATCAACAGTGTGATAATACTGGTTTCTCACAATAAAATAAATATTCTTGTACGAATGTAAGCAGGAGTCCTATAATTTTGTGGTACCTTCAGAGATGTCCTAGTCGAAGGGGGAGTCACCCCTCAATCTTGAGAAATTTTCGATTTTTTTCTAGCGAAGTTCTAGCGTTTTATTCTTTTTTTTGCTCGTCAATTCTCAAAAAACCGCTCGACCTCCCTCTCCGAATCTGATCAATTTTAATAAAAATTTCTAATCGGTCCCCTGAATCATCGATTCTCCATCCCAATCTTACCGACCCTGGAACACCCTTGAATACCATCTTTAATACTAATGAACTATTCATGTTTGAATTCTATGTCTCACTAGAATCAAGAGTTGTCAAGTGCTTCCTTATATTCATATTATTAAATGTATTTTGCATCTTGTTTACTAGCAGACACTAATGGTTACAAAAAACTTAAAACAACATAAAGTATCGACAACAAAGTTTTATAATCAAATATTTAATCAAGCAGTACAGTTAATTTATCATAATGTATATTTACGAATAGGATATTCACTCAAGTTCAGATGGCACAGAGCGAAAAAAAAAAACATGTGCAATCTTGGCATCTTATAAAAATCATTAATAACTTCTCTGTAAATACCACACAAAATAGTATAAGTTATCTGTACTTCTTGATTATCTGTTTGATAATAAAACTTTGTTGGTGATATTTCTTCTGGTTGTAATTTTCTTAGTAACAATTCATATATGTTAACAAATTAAATGCGAAATACATTTAACAAAACTAATTATAAGAAAACACTTGACAATATCAGTTCCTAGTGAGACATAGAACTCAAACAATAACAGATCATTAGTATTATATATGCATTATAACTAGTAAAAAAAAAACATTTTTCTCATATCTGTCTGAAGCTACACGAGCAGATAAGTGTTGAAGTATCAGACTGAGTTGAACACGTTTATATACACTTCATTAGCAAATCTCGGATCAAGCTAATTTTATATTGGCTTAGTTCAATTCTTAATTCGCCTAGGCCTAATGGGAATTGGGCTGATTTGAACTAGACGAATCCAAAATTGAATTAGGTCAATACGAGATTGGCCTACAACATATATATATATATATATATATATTCTATCAAAATTAAACATTCTTACTCTATAACCTTTTCTATACTATCTAAAGAGCTGCTAAGTAATTTATTTGAATAATTTTTTTCTTTGCTTTTCTGGTACTTTAAAAGTATTTTAAGTTGTTGTTCACATAAAACTATGATTACACCTAGAAGTATAGTACTAAAATTAGAAACAAATGAGTTCTCTAAAAAGAAAAGTATAGTATTATTCGATAGCATAAAAAAATTTTTTTCCTTGATAATAAGAACTCTTTGTTCTTCAACAACGATCAATTATCTGTAACAGGTAGGTAAACAATATTTCAAATTTTGGCTATGCATAAAATTAAGAATTCAAATTAAAATGAATCAGTTTGATTATCCATTAGTCTTTAGACTTTTACATTTTTCTCACTTTATTTTTCTAGAAATATGCCAAAATTACAAATCTTTTACATATTGTGTTATATATGTCATACAAAACCAAGCATAAATCTACCAATAGTGATAAGAAAAAAAAAGTTATCTTATGAATCATATTATTCTAAATCAAAATTGTTATATATAAGAATTAAAAGTATAGAGTCGAATATATTTCCATTGATTATTGTATTTTTGTCAAGTATGTGATTACCAGTTTGAGCATCAGAAAACAAACTCATTTATTGACTGACAACGTTAACAATAGATAAGAATAAAAGCGGAAGTAGTCGTATAGGCACATCACATCATATTTCTTTATATCATTGATTGCAATAATTCTGTCAGAACAATTCTTAGAAACATATTTGATAATAAAATAAAAACTCATATTTAGTCTTTTTATTGTCTTTTGTTTGTATGTTCATTTTCTATCGTATTTTTGATAGTTTTATTAGAGTATATATGAAATTTGATTATGACAAGAGCGTTGACGACAAATACGAAAGTCTGTATTTTCTTTTTAATATAATATGAATATTTTGTTCGGAAATCAATAGACAAAAGGAAAAGAACAACATAAAAAAAAAAGAATTATAAAAGGATACATGAAGCCGGATGTTGACACGCTTGCATGTTCTTTTCTTATTGAGTTTATCAAAGATATAGAAGTTTGAAGTATCTTATATTTAGTTTTGATTGACAAGTATTGGAAAAAAAATAGAAGTAAGATAAAAAAAAAGAAAAAATCTACTTATCAAAATCACGCGATGATGAGTAAGCAATCTTTCTTTTTTATAGATTGGTTTTTTACTTAGATAAAACAAGATTGTCTTTTTTTTCATTAACTATTAAGTAGATATATTAATAAAATCTAAAAAGCTCTTTATGTCGTGTTAATAAATCCGAACATTTCTTTTCTTTTTCTCGATTCTTTTCACACATATATAACGCAAATCGAGTGTTGATAAAAATCTCCAATAGTATGTTATTTTATAGAAACACATTTTCTATTAACTACTGTCTTAATGCATATAGATCAAGTCCAGTCATTTTTCTAAATACTCGACTGGTAAGATATATCAGATTTCATTCGATTTGAATATATAATGATAAAGAAAGAGTCATTTTGATTCATTATAATATTATTATTTTAATATCCGGTATGCTAACATAGTATAATAACTTTATCTAATGTATAACAAGTGATCGGAAAGTTTGTAGACAAGATATATGCTCATTTTTGAGTCACTAGAAAGTATTTTCGATGAGTTAGAACCAGAACTCGGTGCTTTTTTCGAATATAGGCTAAGAAGTTTTGTCTCAGTTTTTGTTTGAAAGTAGTAAAATAATCTTTGAAAAGTCCAAAAAATTAGTTTCGACGAACAATATTAATGCACATTTTTGTATTTTCAATATTGCTATTCGAAACTAAAAGTTGGGATCTTTATTTATACATCAACTTGTAGATCAAAAGCTACCCTAAGAAATGTACTTTGTTTTTCGATAAGGTACCCCAATTTTCGGTTTTTCTAAATACTCTTTTTTGAAAAATTGACAACCGTTTTACGTTGATAGAAGCTGTTGAAAAAATCTTTGTAGCTTTATTTAGGTAAAAGCTATAGCATAGTTCAATACTATATTTTTCTAAAGAAATATCTACTCTACAAAATGACCAGCTTCGACAATTTTTATCGTGTTAGAAGAGGCATTTGTAGGGTAAATAAAAATCTGTTAGCTCTCGCCATTGTCAGGTCTTTCCAAAAGTCCTTCACTATTCTTGAACCAAAAAATAGACATAACATTTCAAGTTCTGGTCGGCATCTATTGTTTTTGGTTTGTCTGAAATGTTTTCAAACAGGTCAAAATGAACAAACATGTTCACCGGAAATGTCGACGTATTAGTTTCGTACAAATTAATTTTTTGAGCTTTTCAAAGATAATTTTATTACTCTCGAACAAAAATTGACACAAAATTTCTAAATCATTATTTAAAAAAAGCACAAAATTTTGGTTCTAACGCATAAGTTTTAACTCGTCGGAAATACTTTCTAGTGGCTCAAAAGTGAACATAAATATTGTCTACAAACTTTCCGATCACCCGTTATTTTTGACTATTTATAATCGATCTTTTATAATAATATACTTAGGGTATACCAAAAGTAGTGTCGTCATTATTTTATTTCCATATAGAAAGCTTGAAGAAATTTTCTTTCTTTATATAGTGATAGAGAAAACGACCGTCTATTTTTCTATGCTATTGGATCATTATTGAACTAATATTGTAATAATAAAATTATGATAAGAAATGTGTTGTTCTGTAAAATGTGACGGTTATACTAATGTTGTTTGAAAAAAAAAGGCCAAGTGAGTATTTTTTGTTTTTTTGAATAACTTTTCATAGGAACAAGATAGAGAGCTGCACTTTTCACCGTTCGAAAGAAGAGATGAAAATGCATCGAATTGTATGCTTCAGCGTTTCTCGGTCTGATTTTTTTCTTTTGAGGCTTTCAATCGACTTCTTTGAAAATAAATCTATTTTGTGAGCTGTGTACAGCGAATTTTTCATTATCAGGTGTGCATTCAAATCATCAATGGAAGATCTATAAAACTACATAAGATTGATATGTTTGAAATTAATTTTTCAGGAATCATAGGTATTCTAGTTAAAGCTGTAATTGGTTTTTCTAGCAACTTCTGTAAAAAAAAAAAGTGTTTTAGCTGTTTGCTTTTTAATAAGAAACCATTTTTTTCACACTTAGAAAATTGATTAAACAAATGTCAGAGAACATATTTGGATAACCCATAATATACGATTCGATACAGCTTCATCTCTTCTTTCGAACGGTGAAAATTACAGGTCTCTATCTTGTTCTTATGAGAAGTTATTCAGAAAATACTCGACTTTTTTTGTCTGATATGATTAGCACAACCGTCATATTTTACAGAAAAAACATTTCTTATCGTAATTTTATTATTACGATATTAGTTCAATAATGATCCAATAGCATAGAAAAATAGACGGTCGTTTTCTCTATCAATACATAAAACAAGAAAATTTCTTTAAGCTTTTTGTATGAAAATATGATAATGATGATGCTACTTTTGGTATATCCTAAGTATTTTTCTGGTTATTTTTGAGATATATTAATCTGGTTTAATCTAATCTTATACACATCATGGTTGCCTTGCTTAATATCAGCATTATCGGTTTTGTTCTATATGTCGCCGTTATTGTTCAAGCTGATCCATCGCTTGAAAAATCAAATGATGTCAATGAAAACAAATCACCAATAAACAATCAACAACTTTATGAGCTTTACAAAATAATGCGTACTGATCCTAATCTGGCTTCTGTATCCAATAATGATATTGTCTTATATATTTATCGAAATTTCATACTTGGTAATGGTCGAGATATTGATGCTATGATAGAAAAATATCATAAAAATCGTCGTCATCGACATCAATCAGCAGTTCAAGTTGAATAGACTTAACTTTTATTAAAAGATTTTAACTTTGAAGACAATAACCTTTTAAAATAAAATGATGGATTCAACAATCTTATGAAATTTAAATTATTATTGCATATCATATCATATCAAATATATATATATATTTTTTTAAATATAATTATTTAAAATTGAGTTCCTTATGATGATAAATTATAGATAACGAATATTCAGAATCGATAATAAGAGATATAAAGAGAAACTTATTTAATCATGTATTTCTTTCAAAACATAAAAAATCACTACTTAAAATCTTACATTAATCAACTAGAAAATCTAGTTAGATTTTCATCTCGAATGAACAAACGAAATAAAAACTGATCGATTTAAAGTATTAAAAGATTTTCCTAACACGATTTTATAAATATTAATATTTTTACATATTTTAAATCAACTGTTCATTATAATCTTAAATCAAAATATGCTTTACTTGAAAATTAATTCACTGAATTTTGTATTGATTACAATTATCTATACATGACATTGATTGATAGATTCAAAATCAATGATGATAATATTGTTGAGAATGATAAACAAAAATACTATGACACAAAATAACTATATATTTTCTAATGTTTGACAACGTACACATACAATTTTTGTTGATTAGTATATAATTTCCCGCTAGACAAGAAATGAATCAATAAGGAAAAACAAAGACAAAATGAAAACAATGCTGAACATTTATTCTTTTCTTTTTCTTTTATAAAGACTTAATAATTATGAAATGGATGTTTCTTTTTACATACAATGTTCAATATAATGAATGATGCAAAAGTCTTTGGAAAAATGTCAAACTCTATTACCTCATAATGCCAACTTCTAAATCAATGAAACCTTTTTGTTGAAAAGAATAATGTCTGAACTATAAATTTTGTACAAGACATATTTTCTCAGAACGGATCTAAAAGGAAGAAAAAGCCAAGAAAACAAATAAACGTCTCTAGGAAAAGTTTTTTGCAACTTGAAAAGATTCTATTTCTTAATTATTTTGAGCTACAGGGACCAAATTCTAATAAAAAAATTCACCGCAATGTTGCACAATCGATGTTAGCTTTGGTAAAACTTTTAGATCCGTTCTCAACTCTTTAATAAAAAAAAATTGGAAATTGAAATTTTGTTTTTTTATAAAATAGAGTTTTGCAAGAACGAATACTTTGGAAGGACATCAGCCACAATCTCCAGAAATCATACATGAACTGAATTCTTTGTGTATTATTTGTTCGAAATTTGCCAGGTCGCAGAAACTTAGCAAAAAAAAATCAATTTAAAGAATATTTTTTATTGTTTCAAAATGGTCCATTAGAAAGAGCACTCTTCACGATAAAAAACATCATTAAACATGTTTTTCCATTTCACTTCTGATATAAAAAATTTAATAGAAGATAGAAAAATGATGCTGCGCGATGAATGAAGTAGCAAGAAGTTTTTTTTAGAGGTGTTTTGTTTTTGACGTCTCCTCCTTCTCAGATTCAGTCTGGAAAAATATGTCGAGCAAAAAAATAATTGTAGTTCAAATGTTACTCTTTCTAACAAAAAAAAACATCTCATTAGTTTAGAAGTTGGTAATATGGTCTAACAGAGTTTTATATATTTCCAAAGACTTTTGCACCATTTATTAATATAGATGGAAAATCAAGAATTAGATGATACAAGAGAATGTTTTAAATTATAGAGAATTATAGACAATTTTCATCGAACAAATTAATCATTTGAAGATTAATAAATCAAATAAAATGTTTATTTAAACTTGCATATTATTTGAAATATTTCTCCTACTTTAGAATTAATTTTCTGAAAGAATGACAATGGTTTTTTTTGACTTCCAATATAAATATTTTAAAGATCAAATGTTAAAAAAACAAAAGAAAATATGTCACTCATTTACATTTTTGTCTATTCATATTGTATGTTTACTGCATGAGTGAATGACGAGTAAAAAATGATTTGAAATCGAACACTATTTTCGTTCTAGAGTAAAGATAAGACAAGGTTTTTCTTATATTCTTAAAAATGCTAGTTTTATCAATGAGTTTTAGTTATGCAAAATATAAAATATCCTATCAACTATCTATTTGGAATTGATATATCATATGGTTTATATAACATGCATTCGTATACATATATATTACATATTCTTTCATATAAAGGTTTCTGAAATATAGGAAGTTATAAAAGAATAGTTAGATACTTGTTTTTAGCCATTCAAGTTTTAAAATAAAGTCTAGTTGAAAATGTGATAAAGAAAAATTTAATAAAAACAAAAAAGTAAGCCCAGTGATTCATAGCCTATTTTGCATTAGTGGGATCATAGTAAAAAATCTTTGGTTATATTCTCTGTCAACGTAGATTTAGTTATAAGTCAAAGTTAAGTACTTTTATTCCATTCTGTGATTTTTCATGTTCAAGTATTTTTTATTCACTTATTATATTTGACGATGCATGATAGTCATGTCCATTATTGCCAAAAATGAACAGAGAAACTTGAAAGACTTTAAAAATCAAAGTTTTTAGAAAAAACGTTATTTTCTTCTGTGTGAGGATTCAGAAAAATCGATGTCATTTTCTTAAATTTCATCATAAAATCAATAAACTATAGTACATTTCAGGGTAGAAACTTTACTCTGTCTAACGAACTATAAGTTCTAAAAACCAATGAATTTGATTAAAATTGACATTCTTTTCGGGAGGAGGAAGCAAGACTCTTGATTGAGATAAATCAGCAAAGTATAATTTCATTATGTTAACAAAAAATATTTCGATGACTGTATAAAAATCCATTATTTTATCCATATAACTTTTTCTTTTTAAATGATTCAATCTTTTTCTTTATATAAAAACAATTAAAGTACGTTTGTAAAACATTTTGAATTTACTTCTTCAAATATATTTATAAAAAATAAATAAACAACAAAAATAAAAGTAAATGAACAAGAACTTAGCATATTAATAAATAAGAATTGCATTTTAATCATCAATTTCTATGCCAGATATTTTTTTGAAAACTATGTTCAAAATAAAAGGTAAATCTTGTGTTGTTTACATGATATATTATTAGGCTTACTCAAAAAAAAAGAAGGTAAGTTGAGAAGAAACAGTCCCTTCACTAATTTAATATTTATATAACGGTACTATACAGTAGATAATTATGTTTGTTAGTAAATTTTATGTTAAATGACAACATAAATATGGTACCTTAGGTATTTCGTATTCTATAGGAAGTGTTTTCAATCTGAGCTGACTATGTTAAATATTAATCACATTTTCTTTGTTTTTTCTTTACATTGATTGAAGCAAATATAGAAATAGTGAAAGATGAAATTGAGGCATTTATTGATTTTATGAGCTTGATAAAAAACTCATCAAAAAAAAATATCGACGACGACATAAAAATTATCTTACCTGTAAAATTAATTACCGAGACAGATGTGTAGAAGATATCGCTTTTTTTTTAATGATAAGTGGTTATAATTAGCGCTCTTGATTTGATCAAAAACATGAGTAATTGAAGAAAACATAATATAAACAATATTTTAAACTGAAATAGCTATCGTCAGGTTAGTATATGAAGACAATTATTATTACGATTTTGAGTCTTTTCAATACAAATATATATATAGATAGATTCGTATAGAAAGTAATGAAATATTTTCTCATTGTTTTTCTTTCCTGATTGTTTCTTATTGAAAAAAAATCAGTTGAAATATTGTTTTTCATGACATACTAATACCTTATGACTTCTTCTGAGGGCAATAAAACTTCGCAGTTTCTTTTTTTTGTGAGAGAGAATGTCATCGTTGTATCTTTCCAATAGTGTTTTACATTTTCTGTATTGAAACACGAACAGAATAGGTGTGTTCTATGAAAAAACTATCTTGAGAATGACTGAATATATCAAGTTATCCTGTTATTTATAAGGATTTCTCGATGTGCTCTTTCTTTTTGTCTTCAGAAAGTTTTCTCCAAAATGCTCGGAAGTTGAATTTCCACAAAAACCATGGTTTTTTACCTATAGCCGATGAGAGAAATGAGTTTTTGGAAAAACTGACAGTTGAAAAAAAAGTTTTTAATATGATATTCGGATGCAGTGTCGAAAGCTGAACATTTTAAAAAACATTCGAGTCTATAAAGCAAAATTTTAATTTTAAGGTTTAAATCCAAGTTTTTAAACCGTCACTTTGTTTTCACTTAATATAGCCCAACATAGGCAGATGATAGAAAGTTGATTCGAACGTTAATCGATAGAGAATTCAAAACTGAACAAAAATAGAGATTAATCTCTATTTTTGTTCAGTTTTGAATTTTTTATCGATTGACGTTCGAATTAACTTTCTATCATCTGTCTATGTTGAGCTATTTTAAGTGAAAAAAAGGTGACGGTTTAAAAATTTGGAATTAAACCTTAAAATTAAAATTTTGTTTTATAGGCTCGAATGTTTTTTAAAATGTTTGTCTTTCGATGATGAATCCGAATATCATATTAAAAACTTTTTTCAACTGTCAGTTTTTCCAAAAACTCATTTTTTATCATCTACAGGTAAAAAACCATTGTTTTTTTGTGGAAATCCAACTTTCGAGCACTTTGGAAAAAACTTTCTGGAGACAAAAAGAAAGAGCATATCGAGAAAAATCCTTATAAACCAAAGGAAAATTCGATAGGTTCAGCTATTCTCAAGATAGACTGGGTCAACTTTCTTGTGGAACACGCCTATGGTCTGAAATCGAAACATATATTATCAATATAATCTTTATATTCGTAAGAGACTATGAAAGAGTAACACAAATGAAGAAGTACAACTTTATTTTACTTTTTCCATCTTATTATAAAAGGTACATATTTATTCTCAGTCTGTAGTTATTTTTGACACAGGTTTATGTCTACGAGTCCTTCATCCATGGAACATAAAGTGTCGATGCATAATTCATCAGAAGACAATATTGTTGTATTGAATAGAAATGATAAAATTCATCTTTTTTTCGAACAACATTGGAATGCATTGAGGAAATCAATACGCAAATTATGTACATTTCAACCTGGCGAATGGCGAGATGCTTTTCGAAGAAATCCAACATATCCTATATTTACAAAAGGCGATATTGATGGTCTAGTCGCTTTATTTATTGACAATATGGCGACATTATTGACAATTATTCTTAGTCTTTTGTCTGTTCTTGATAGTGATATTGTTTATGGAAAAATTTTACCAGGGTAAAAATAATTGATAAAATATAAATGATTTGATGATTTCTTTTTTATTTGTTGTTCTTAGAGTATCATTGGCTATGGTATGGGGTAATTTCTATTATGTTTATATGGCTCGAAAATTAGCCTATAAAGAAAAACGAGATGACATATGTGCAATGCCATATGGAATTAATACACCAGGAGCATGTAATAAAATTTTGTTTCTTGTATTTATATTTTTTTGAATATTATTAGATGCATTTGTATTTGGTATTATATTTCCTATTTATTATGATTGTATACAAGAAAATAATAATTCTGATAAGCGTTCATGTCAAGAACGTGCTTGGTATGTAGCATTAGCAAGTAATTTTATAACTGGCATTATTATTCTTTCGTTATGTCTCTTCGGTGAATTTATTCGACGTAATACACCTGGTGTTGCACTACTTTCATCTCTTTCAGCACTTGGATTTACTTATTTAGCATTAAATCAATACTTACCTATAGCTGCTACACCCATTGTATCTTTTGTTCCATTTGCCATTGTTATGATTGGTTATTTTAGTGGAAGTATATATTATAAAAAAAAAACAAAAAAATCTATGATTTATTATTTATTTTATATTTCCTCTTTCATTTAGTTAAAGTTGGTCCATTTCCTGTAGCTGCCGTAGCTCTAGTCATTGGAACTGGTCTTGGTTGGGCAACATCACTTAATAAAGGTGAAGATGTACGTAATGCAACACTTGTAATCAAAGCTTATGCACCAGCATTTACAGCTAAAGCTGTATTTACACATATGAATCAAATTGGTCCATTTTTATCGATAACAATTCCTACAGCTATTTCAGTTGCTGTTGGTACTATACAATGTGTTGAATCAGCAAAAAGAGGTGGAGATTTATATCCAACTCGTGAATCAATGTTTGCTGATGGAATGGGTACTATAATTGCAAGTTTTTTTGGATCTTTTCTTGGTATGACAAGTAAGTCATATTGTATTTATCATACATTTATTTGAAATATGTTGTATTATTTTGTTTTTCTTTTGCTACCGTGCTTAGCATATATTGGTCATCCAGCATTTAAAAAAATGGGTGCAAGACAATCTTATTCTATAATCAACTGTCTTATTTACGTTCCATTATGTTTTTTTGGTATTATTGCTCTTTTTCTTAGAATTATTGCTATTGTTGCTGTGAATCCAGTTATTGTGAGTTATATCATATATTCAATATATCTTTAAAAACTTCTATACAAAAAGAGTGATATGATGATGTAATATGAGACATTGTAAATGAAGAAATTTGATATATGATACGTCAGAGGATTTGTTTTGGTGTAAAATTTCTGAGTAATAGTTTTATTATTGTACACCTAAGTTTAAATGATAAATTCGTTATGGCAATATCATAGATAATAGGCATGCACTAAATTTGAACTCTTGTTTAGTGTTCGGATTCGAAAACTATCTAATTAGCTCAGACAGTGTTGAGTATTTGAGGAAATTGTCCAAGTGTTTCTTGAGATATATGGGCAATCATCGAAGTATTCTAAAGTTTCGTTTAGTTCGGATTCGAGTATTTCTGAACATTGTTGAGGTTTTTTAAAATGTCTGAAAATCTTCGATTTCTGAATCATTTATTCTACTGTGTATAGATCTGCCCTAGCCAAGCCTGGAATTCTTTCTTTTTGTCTGCTTCTACTTGCTTTTATTAATTAATTTAAAATGACCGAATTTTGTGCATACCTAATTGACAATTATAAAATAAGAATGATGGATTCAAAAAAATTTTTTTTTCAAGAATTTTGGATTAAATTCAGTTCTTCGACTACAAAGAATATTCTTCTATTTTTATTTATGATTCATAAAAGTAAACATTCAATAACTCATATTATGCAGTATAAAAAAAAAGAAAAGCTCTTTTAATGACAATAAGAATTCCCCAATTAATTCATTTAATTCTAAGTAACTTTTGACTGAATTAATAGAATCAATAATCAAATCATTAGTATACTTTTTAAAAAAATTATAGATCTTTATTGGTCTTTTTATTTGTACCGAAACTCTTGCTATTACGCCACCACGTCTTTATCCAGCTTTTCTTCTTGGTATCATGCCTGCCATAGCTGATTGGTCACGAGCGACTATAATTAATGGTGTTTCATCTGCTTATTCTAGTTTTACAATACCTAATATTAGCTTTACAGAAAATATAACATCCCACATAACGGAGTTTTCTTATAGTGGTCTTAACAATTTTGCTGGTGGTAGTCTTCTACAATGTATTTTTCTTACTGTTATTATGATATATATGATTGATCGAAAATTTATTCGAGCTGCTATTTGGTCATTACTTGCTGGTCTTCTGTCTTTTTTTGGTTTAATACATGCATCAAATGTAGGAATTCTCTATCGAGCAACTGATGATGGATGGAGATTCACTGTTGCTTATGCTATGTTAGCATTTGTCTTTATTCTATTTGAAATAGCACAACGACGAGGATGGGTACAAGAACCTGAAACTGAACCCGATGATTTATCATCAGAAGAATGGACAGAATGGAATAAAAAGAGAATTGCAGCTCAAACTTGTATAAAGATCACAAGGTTCTAATAAAAATATGTTTATTTATCATTCATCAATAAATATTTTTGTAGGATAATTTTCTTTATATTTTCTTGATAGACTTTTGAAATGAAGATGAATTGATTTTAGATAATATTTTTTGTGAAACATGATCTAAAAGAAGTGTTAAAGTATAGGAGTAAAATTTCGAAGCTCCTTTCTTCCTCTACAGACCATTACATATTGTGATTAGACATAGGCAACATCGACTTTCTTTGGAATTAGAATCGTATCAGAATCGGCAAATGTAAGTTTTTTTCGAATCCGAATCGCTCGTCTCAAATCACGAATATAACATCATTGACAACAATTTCAACAGCATCTGCATGCAGCAATAAATTAGAAATGAACAAAAATTATAAGAATCTTTTGCATCACAACAAAAATAATATGATTAACGAATGAGAATATAATAAACGAAATTTTCATAATGACTACTTTTTTTAAAACTTTTTGCATGTGTGACTAAAAATGTAATTGTAAATGCATATGTACTATTCAATTGAAATGTATCCTTTTTTTTTTTGAAAAGAAATAGTACTTTTCTGTAAAATAGTGTTTAAATGAATTTCTGAATGACTATTTTAATCTTTTGTAAGAAGATCAAAAAAACATTTTATTGTCTTTCATGTAAATGTTTTCAATTCTAATATTCTTGTAACTTGGAATCTGATTCGACAGATTTCAGCTTTTTTGCTATCAAAATCACCCATACTTAACTGTGTGGGTATGGGTATGGCTGCGTGTGATATCTGACTGTTTTCATAACCCATATCAACACGCCGCCCACATTCACACCCACATCCTTATGGAAGAAAATCGAGGGCATCGAACGATAATGTAATGTGGGTCAAAACAGAAAAAAATTAAAGAAGAAAAGAAAAGAAAGAAAAAATGTACGTAAATGAAGAACGTAATCTTATAACACTAGTTGAAGAATTTTATATCGTATTAATTGAGACCTAGCTGATTGAGTGCGGTTTCACCTACTGTGAATATTTTTAAAATTCCGATGAAAATTGGATAATAAAATATACGCAAATAATTATTATTGCCATAATTTTGTGAGAATTTCGATACTTACGAAAATTCGATATCGCCGAAATTTAGATTGTCGAAATTTCATAGGATCTACTTAAAAGACAAAATTCTTTCTTTTTTTTTTTCTATAGAATAAATTTGTATATGTCAAAAGAACTGAAATTCAAGGTATGAATTATTAAGTACTTTTTAATGACTTCAATTTCGTTATGAATTCTCATTATTTCTGTCAAAACCTTTTGGGTCTTTTAGTAGATCTTTTTTGACATAATAAAAAGAAATCATTCTGCAAACAAAAAGAAATATGAAACTTAATTTGACACGTACATTGTGTTCTACATATACATGTAATATTATTCACTTTATTTAATAAAATCCTACAATCCATTTTCAAATAGGTTTTTGTTTCACTTTTATGTATTGATACAATATGCAAAAAAGAAAAAAGAAAAGTTGTTTATCAGATATTCAATATCGTAATCAATCATAGTTGTACATCGTATTTTTTTGTACTAGAATGATTTGAATATATTTCAATGAATATTATTTTATTTTTCTTTTTATCGAAATCATTTACGAGCAATTTTTATATTCGATACAAAATATTCATGTTTAAAACAAGCAGTATAAAATCTAGAACTTTCTATATTAACAATAAATATATACTATGAGAGAATATTTAACAAATATTAATTTTTCGATTTTTAATTAATAAATGATTAAAAGAAAAAAGTATGATTATTTAATAATAATAACAAAATATAAAAGTATATTACAATACATAGCTCTTCAAAAATTGTTCTTGTGATATCTTATACGTAGAGTATAATTATTATGCCCAATTCCATTCAGACAAACGTTTTTGACGAGATCTTTTTGCTCCTATTTATAAAAAAAAAAGAAAGAAAAATTCTATATCAATTTCCTTTTGTATTATAACTTACTTGGTTTTGTAGTAGTTTTTTTTCTGTGAGTAGTAGTTACTTTAGCAGCCGATCGTGTAGTAGTTCGCCTTGGCAAAGCTTTTCCTGCAGTTGTTGTCTCATGTGCATGAGCGGCATGTGTTGTTGGAGTAGTAGATCTATGCGAAGGTGTAGAGTGAGTTACGGCGCGTTTTAATTTCGATGGAGCACCATTTACTGATTGTAATGAGAATATTGTTATAGTAAGAAGTAACTACATTTATAAAAGAAAGCCAACGTGAATACAAATAAGAGAATAAAATTCTTCAAGAGAAAAATAATTCTTACCAAAGATATTAAGATAATCGATTGCATCGTAGTAATAGTATGTTTTTTTCAAAGTTTTGGTAATGATAATGTTTTCATGGCATCACAAATATGCATAGTTATATACTGTCAGTTACCGGCGGAGAAAAAAAAAGTTTTTTTCCTGATTCTCCTCCTACGTCAATAAATTTTTTTTTTCTTTTCTTTCATTTATTTATTTGATCTGCTAGGTTATTGCAGCAAGGTTAAGCTTTTATATAAATTAGGCTTCATGCTGTCATACAATTGCCACCTATTATGAAAAAAATTCTCTTCTTTTTTTTTGAATTCTGTTATGTGTTATATATATGTACTTGAATAACTTCACCATTCTAAAGCATATAAATTAAAATAAGATTTCATTAAAACGATCTAAAATGCCAATATGATCTATTCTTCTATGGTTGTATTTAATTGACAAAACTCAAGAATGACATATATTACAAGCATTAGAATTTTATTATTTATCTGGATGAATAAATATTCGTTTCTCGGTAATAACATGTCTTGTATAGTTATTGGAAATATTAGTAGTTGTCAAGCTGTGCTATACATCTTTGTAATATAATTTTATATTTTCTCTATTGAGTTCGATATGAATAATATGACTCTATGTAGAAATAGTTTATTGCGATTTTAAATGCTTGGATACACACGAGTAAATTTGTAAACAGATAGGAATTACATAATTTGAATATTCGTTCTTTTGCTCTTGAAGCTATGATTAAATACAATACACAAACGCAACAACTAATACAGTTCACATAGTTAGTTTTGAGTACCGACGCAACAACATCTTGAGTTTAAAAGTAATCGGTCAACTGACATAAATGTGTCTCTTATGGTGAATGATTTCGTGTGCATTTTTATACACATAAAATTTTTAAAAGAAGTTCTCATGCTTCCATGCAATTAATATAAGAGTTCGATTATATAATAAATTACTGATGTCATTTAATAAGAGAATAAACTTTAACAATGATATTTCCTCGTAAGTTATTAATAAAGAAAATTTATCATAGCAAGATATATAAAAGTAGTAGAAAAAAAAAAAAGATTACAAATTTTATAGCCATTGTGATACAATGCTGCCGATTTTGTTCTCAAGCTCAAGTATATCTCATTCATGAGAACTACTTGAACAAACAAATAATGTTCGTTTGGCCTATTGATTTTCAAAGGAACATATTTGACAAAATACTTATGACTTGTGTGCACAAAGCTATTCATTAAATTGGCTGTTGGATGGGGCAATGTCAATATTGCTTTTTTATTAAGCATAACAGAAATGTATGATTGACATATTAAAATGTTCTTTGTTCGTCATCAGTTTATACGTATAGTGCACAAGAAAAAAAAATAAGTATAAACTTTTATATTTTTATTGAGTACATTTATTTCTTTTTACAATTGTGTTGATATTACGTCTTCTATTCTTTTATTTTATTTGCACATCGAAATTTTCTACATTATATGGATACCTGTATGATGTCATATTTAAGTTCTGATTGTCAAACATGAAACCACAACAATGACATTATGTTTGTTTTTCTTTATTTTGTAGCTATGGACAGTAACTTAGTAAATAAAAATGTTTTCTTTTGAGAGCGCATGTTTAAAAAGAAAAAAAGAAGAAAGAAGAAAGCTCTCAAATACAGTCACTCTCAGAAAAGTTGAATGGATAAATTTGAGCAATTTTACAAAATAAATACGTACAAAAATTTCAAAATAAAGCCTTAACAATAGTTAGGGAAAAAATAAAAACAACTTTTTGTTTTAAGTCAATGACAACTTATTCAAGAGATCGATATTCGATGAAAGTTACAAGATCTCCTTTCCATATATTTTTCATTTAAAAAGCATTTACTTACAAATACAATATTTGCATAAGCATTAGAAAAAAAATAAGAATTCAACAGAGTAATAAATTTCAATTTTTTTCTTTGTTTCAAGGATATATCAAATTTTTGTATATAGGTTTTTTTTCTTTTATTGATTAAAGTGACTATCACAGAGTTTTACTGACTACAGATACTTCAATTAAACGATTCTTATTAATATCAAAATATCAGTATTGTTTTTAATTTAATGATAATTTCAATTTACAAATGTTATTATTTTGCAAGAAAAGAAACTGTAAGAAGAAATCATATTTGCTTTCAAGTTTATATCATTCAATCTCAGTAATCAGATTCTATTTAAAATAAACTACTAATTATTATTAATATAGAAATTTTCTCATGAAAAATTTTTCAATAAGAATCTTATTTATTATCTTCTCGAAATAATTTAATAAGACATACACCAAAATATAATGAGTAACTAATTACAATTTTTATTTCTTATCTTTATATGTATATTATGGTATGATAAGAGTATTAACACCGGTATTGTCAATAGAATAATCGAGCCAATATCAAGTGCAATACTCAAATCAGATGCCACTCTCCTATATCTTTTAATTATTATATATCATTGTTGATATGATCCATGTTTATGAAATCTCAGTTGATAACAAGAGGTTCTAAATATACGGCTCTTCTCCTACCAGCTGAGATTAAATAAACGGATTCATACATACATACATACATATACATGCATACAATAATATATACGTACTTTGTTTTGAAATTCTTGTTTATAAAGTAAATCTATGTTCATATGTGTATTACTTTCATCTTTTATAGTGTATAAACTTGTCTATCATCATTATTTTCTAAGTTTCGCTTCAGTTGCATATATAGACTAACTGAATTACGAGACAGAATGTTTCACTTTCTTTTTTTTTTTCCTTCGTAGGTTTTTATCATGTTTAATAGACAAACGACATACATCTAAAATTGTGTGGTATTAATTAAATTTTTATCAACAACGAAAATTGAAAGAAAGTATAAAAAAAAGAAAAAAACTAATCTGTGACACATATATATATATATCAAATGATAACTACCATTGAGAACAAGTAACAATTGTAATTGAAAACATATGAATATTCTTAAATAAATTTTATTAGTATAACTTTGATCAAACAAAAAGACAACAATGAATGTATATTCTAGATATCTCTATTAATAAATATTTTTTTTTTAGAAAAGTATAAATACCTGATTGTTCTAAAATTTTTTGTAGCTTTTTTGTTTGGACCTCCTATAAAAAGATTCAATATTTGAGTCAGCTGTGTTTAGCAAGGAACCAATATGGATTGTGAAGTAATGACGTTTTATTTCCTCCCATACTTTCATGTACTATGCGAAAACCATATAAAAAAAAACGATGGGCCAGACGAATCGAGAGGCATCAGCTTGACATGACGTGAAAAGTATTAAGAAGAAGAAAAATAGACCCTGTATAATTCAAATCAATGACAAATATATACTTCAAATTTTCATTGGACTTATTTCAATATATATATATCTCCGGAAAAAAGAAACTGTATTCAGTATTTTAAAGAAATCTTTTCTATAATAAGATATCTTTTAAAAAATAA
>CAJNOL010000177.1:11497-43525 GCA_905250125.1 Rotaria sordida | reverse complement strand
TTATTTTTTAAAAGATATCTTATTATAGAAAAGATTTCTTTAAAATAATGAATGCAGTTTCTTTTTTCCGGGGGTATATATATATATATTCAATGATCTTCTTTTAAATAATTTTTTTTCTATTGTTATCAGTTACATTGAAGAAGTTAAAAAGAACATATGGCAATATTGTAGCTAAAATACGTATTTTATTCGTAGAATTTTAAGATCTTGTATTTATTCGAAAGATAAAAAAAGAGACAATTTCTTCATTCACATTGATTATATTTTGACTTGTTTCTGTTTCAAGTTTTGAATCTAACAAGAGAGTCCTCCCAACTAATTATTCGCTTTTGAGTCGAGACTAAGTACATCATATGGATCTTAATGAGTTATGAGTTCACTGAAAAGAGTTCGGACCCTTAGCTTATTACTGTCAAGATAGTGCACTTTTAACAAGAGGGAAACAAACTGATTTCTATGCTAGAATTCATCCAAAATCATTATAAAGGGTTAAGGATACGAATGATAACTAAAAATGCTTAAAAATTATTGAAAACCATCCGAAGCCATTAGAAACCAATGGAAATCACTCTCAATAATAGAAAATCTCCAATGATAAGTTAAAAGTAAAGCTCTGATTTCTATTGAGTTCTCGTGATTTTCATTCACCTCTAAGCATTTTCGATGATTTTTATTAACTCGCAGTGTACAGATAAAAACTGATTTTCAGTGATAGAAATCAAGAAATCAGTTTTTTCTTCCTTCATTTTTACGACATAGTTTTAGTTAATTTCGTAGTCTCCTCAGAAACACTAGGAAAATTTATTTTCGAATTTCGACTTGAAATTTTTCATAGCAGCTAGGCTCATCGAGAATAGTTTATTGTAAAAGTCTCAGATATTTTCATTGTTTCTATCCGAAAATACAGCTATGGTGAAAGCTTGTGTTTTACACTGTTCAAATACATTGGTAGATTTGATGTTTTTATTTCAAAAAACGAGCAAATCAAAAGATGGAACATTTTTACTATTCTGGTTCATATCGATCTCTATATATAATTTTAAATCGAACTTCGAAATTCAACCCTCCTGCTGTTTCTGAAGAAGATCACTGTATTTTACTAGAAAACTGCGGACCAAATATAGTAACTTTGGCAGTAATTAAGTCATTAGTCCAAGTTCTTTCCAATGTATTCATAGTTCATTAGGGTCTATATAAAGCATATAGTTTCGACTCAAAAGGGACTAATCAATTCGGGAACTTCCTTCGTAATCTACGTTAACGACGCGTTCTTGTAGTCATAGATTTAATTATAACGATTATAACGTTTCTATATCTCAGTATGCAAACAGAATTCATTGATAAACAATATTTTAAAAAACTTGTAAATTATAAAAACAGACAGAGGATAGATAGTCATTATCGCAGTATGTTAGATGAAGTCTCAAAAACACACGAACCTATACAGTTAAAATTAGATACAATCAAAAAGAAAATATATATGTGAAAAAGATTTTAATGAAGATAATGCATTTGATGAAACTAAGAATTTAATAAGCTATTCAAATAAATATCAAATTGATTACAAAACAAATAATTTGAAATGTCAATGAGTTTAACAGTAGTAGTTTATTCTTTGAGAAAAACAAGTTGTAATTATTCTAAAAAAAAAAAAAGAAAACAAAGATTCTATCTAATATTTCATTTAATCAACACAAGGATATATGTCTAACATAATCTGGAATTTTAATAACAAAACTTAACAATTGCAAACTTTTTTGATAATGTTGAATATCTTCGATTGAGAGTAAAATGAAATCCTCAAGTACGACAGTTAGATCCATTTTGCATATTTTAATATCTTTGATTTAATTTTTGTATTGAATACAATAAATGAATAGAAAATGCTTGTGATCATTATAAGCTATTTGAAATACATTCCTCTTTACTATTATAACTCTTATCTTTTATTGGCATAATCCAATCAAACATAATTGATTATTTCTGGCAATTCAACAATGTCAACATGTCATTCTCTATTTAGAAAAAAAAAAACAACAATCAAAAATACTTTCGTCTTCAACATTTTCTTATATATGTTAATTATTGTATTCATCATCAGTTTACTTAATTCTTTTATAGAAATTAATTCATGTATATGTCTAATTGTGTAGGAGATAATCAAGATATATTCATTGATAGAAGACAAACTGCTGAGATTGTCTATATATATCTATAAATACAGGACAAAATTATTCATTTACTTCTTTATCATATTTCTAGCAAACATCATAAATATTAATTGTAAATTAAGCAAAGATGAAAATTTGCAATCAAAATCTTTTTATCATATTGGCATTAATCATTTATCTTCGATTGATTATGGTATAGAACTATATTTAAATACTTAGTTTTATATATATATATATGTTTTTCTTTTAGTCGTATCCTTCATCATATGCGAGTGAACAACGGGCCTTTCTTCGTTGTCATTTCTCTCCAATATCATGCAAACGTAGTTTGTTTGATTCTGAAAAAAATCAAAATCCACCGTCAATTATTAACAAAAATAATTTTCAAACATGTATAAGTCACAATAAACCTATTTGGTTTTGTCTTCGTGATCCATCACAATATACATTTGAAAATATACATCAAAATAATTAAATATATATTTATCATTGTTCATTGTCAACATTATTGATTTTTTTCTTATTTGTTGATGTAAAACATGGCCAAAGGAACATACTTATACCTGAAAGAATTATAATAAATCCTGATGTAAGAAAAGAAAGCTTATATGTATGACTAAGATCACGTAATAAACCTAAAATCAATGAAAAAATTTTTAAATTAATTTTCTTCAATAAAAAGTATATATGTATACCTTGAAGTGGAATACCAATAAGTGTACTTACACCTTGACAAAATTGTAATATACCAAAAGCATTTGGCATATTATCCATTGATAAAGCATCAATAACAATAAGTACTTGTAATGCATAATTAGCACTAATTGCTAAACCATATATAAATGCACAAATAAGAACAATTAATTTATAACGAAATAAAGCAAGAATAATTAATGATACACCAGATATAATAACTGCAAGTGTATACATAAGCCAAGCAGAAAAAATTTTTCGATCATGTAAATAACCAAGTAAAATTTGTCCAAGAGCTGATGCAATACCAACATTAGATAAAGTCCATGATGCTAAATAACCTTGATCAAGATATGTTTCAGAAATATATGTTGGAATAATAACATATGGTACACCCATAACAAGACATAAAGTAAAATTTGATAAACAAAAGAGAAGAAAACGACTATTGAGTATCCAATGTTTTTCTTCAAGGGTTTCTTCTATTATGTCTGTTTGTTCTGGTGGTGGTACTTGTGATGATGATAATTTCTCTTTTTCTTCACTATTTTCGTTTGTCGAAATGATGGGTGCAAATGGAAATTGTTGCAAAGGTTGATGAATTCGTTCCGAAGATCTGTCAAGTTTTTGCGTTATTTGAAGTGGAACAGCAATGGTATTGGCACGATCTCTGTTAAAATTTTTCATGGGAACAACATGAACTGAAGGAGATCCTGTACTAATAGTAGGAAACCGTGGTCGAAGATAAAGTGAATGTCGACGAACACTACTAGATGGTTCAATAGAAGGCATAGTGATACCAGAACGAACGGGAACAGAAGAAATTAAAAGTGGTAGAACTTGAGCAATGGTCATACCACGAGAGCGACGAGTATGTGATGGTTCTGTTGATGTTTCTTCTTCTCGTGAACATTCATCATGGACTGTGACAGTTATAGTCGGAACAGTTGAAAAGTCCATAAGCTCTGTAGCTGTAGGAGGAAGTACTGAAGCAGGAGAAGAATTAGAAGCAGGTTCTCTGAATGCAACGATTGATATGAGCATAAAGAGAAAGAGACCGCCTAAAAAAGAAAGTAGATGTTTTATAAGATGAATCTAAAAAATTATATTAAATAAAGATATGCCTGTGAAATATCATAGTTTTTTGTTTGAAACTTTTCATTAATTAATTAATCCTTCGTTGATATTCATACTTTAGAAGTTTATTGCTGTCTCGTGATGTACCTGGATCCAACCATAGAAAATTACAAAAAAAAATCGATATTTTTTGCTTTATTTAAACTATTCATTTATCTACTGTTGACTTCTAAATACTCTATTTATGAAGATTTGTGTGTCAATTTTTATAGACACAACATAAAGACATAAAATATCAAAAATAAGATTGTCTGGAACTGTTTGTATAACAGTATTGAAGCATAAATGAAACAAAAATGACAGATCCAGTCACTTCAGTGTAGAATGATAGAAATACGCTAATATATTCACACAGTAGTGAACAAAAGTCTCCATCCTAGTCAATCTTAGTCACTATATGTGCTGGAAGTCTAAAAATTTGTGTACATACATTTCATCAAGAATGCAGATCAGTCGAATTGTGATGTTGTTATTGCTTAATTACAAAGAGAGTCATGATGAATGGCACTTATTTTTGTTGTCAGACTCATAACTTTGAAAAGAAAGAGTATTCTGTATCACCCGACTCTTTGCTATATATACTATGTCACAGATATTTACGTTACTAATTTCATTGAAGTTCATCAATCTTTTCAAAGTAAACTCTGTTTGAGAAGTTTTCTCTACAGTTAGGTACTATTACCTACAAGTTCCAAAAGTGAATTTTATACTAATGGGATATGAAGCATAGATGATAATATGGTTAGTTCTAAGGATCCAGAAACATCAATATTCGAGCGAATGAACTTATCTTTTGGGTGAAGAAAGACCATAGACAGGACTTCAGTGATATGTATATATATCGAGAATTAGATATATTTTGAGTAAGAACAGAGTCTTTTCTTTACATGTTTGGGCAGTTACCATTTGTTAGTTTCTCTTACATTTTTACAAACGCTTTAACAAATTCACATGATTGGAACACACTGACAAAAACGATGTAATATGGTTTTGATTAAAAAAGAACCAATCACAAACTTCGCACTATATAAAAAGAATATGTATTATTACTATTCATGATCAACGTATATATCATAAAGAATCTATTTGGAAAACAATTAGAAAAACAACAGATGGCAGCTTTAGTAAGACGAAAAATGATGCCTATAACACCATTGGTGTTCTAGCATCCATGTGGACTCACAGTTGTATTTTTTTTTCTTGTTAGATCTATTCTTGATATCTTGTAAGTATATTATGCACCTACTAAAGATTAGAGATTACAGAAGAAGAATGAATGAAAAGAACAAATGTTAATGTAATAATAGACTAATATTGTGTAAAGTGAGTCTAGTTAGATCCTACGACAGGAACCAACGAAGGTTTATTTAATATTTTCGAATGACAAAGAGAATTATAAATTTTATCTATTTAAAAGATATTTAAAATTAATATAAGCTGAATAAGAGATAAAGATTATGTTTAAAAATAGAATATTTAAAAAAAAAACAAATCGATTGACATTTTAATCGATTCTAATGATACAATGTAATACAAAATAAATGACATTTTTTGACAATAGTAATAATAACTCTTATTATGATAAAGATTTTTTTTTCCTACCTGTAATCAGTGATGCACCACGCCATTCATATTCAATAATACATGCTTTAACAATAATTGCTAATGCTACTTGACCAACTCCACTTCCTGATACAGCTAATCCAGTCGCCAAACCTCGATCATCTTCAAAATAAAATGGTAAAGTTAAATAAGCAGGTACATAACAAAATGCAAGTCCAACACTTAATAAACATCCATAACCAATAGCTGATATCCATAATGTTTTATAAAATTGTAAAACAAATGGAAGACAATATCCACTAGCTGAAATAATACAACCAATAAATAATGTCATACTAGCACCAAATTTTGTTGTCAACCAACATACAAGTGGACTTAAAAGAAGAGGTATTGATTGTGTCAATGCAGCTAAAATACTAATAATTAAAACAGTATTTGTTTTTAGTTTAGAATATTCATTGATAAGTTCATCAACATAAAGTCCAAATGAAAATGTTGTACCATCAGCAAGAACATAAACAAGAAAAGCAGCAAAAACAATAAATATTTGTTTTGATGACCATGTTCGTAAACGATGAACAAGATTCGATGACATTGTTATATATAAAGAAGAATGAAAAAATTTCTTTTAATGTCGAATAGGCAAACAGAAGTAGAAATTTAAGATAAATCTTGAGTCAATAGAAAAATGATAAAATGAGCGAAAGAAAGAAAAAAAAACCAGTGGCTTAGTTAATAACAATGCGTAAAAGGTTATGCGTGTCTGCCTTCATTTCAAATCAACAAATTGTTTTTTTATTTTTATTTTTTTGTTTTATTTTATTTATCATCAGAAAATTTCAAATGTTTCTCATGCTCTCTCTCGCATGCACACTATTTCGATTGATAATGAAGTAAACCAGCAACAGCTGATTGAAAACCTGCATTATAATCTGTAGCAACTTCATTTTTAATATAATCATCACGACGATCTTCATAATTATCATTTTGATCAGGTCCACCAACTAAAGCACCAATTAATAATTGAGGATTAGCTTGAGGACTATTATAAGCATTCCAATCACATACTGCTGGTCGAGATGGACATGAACTAGAGAAATAAAAGTAAACATTTATTTATGATGAAAATAAAAATTTTTTTTTTTTTCAATTACCTTGATCGATGATGAGGTCGTTGAGGATAATTTTGACCAAAACCAATAACATATGATCGACCTGAATCACCTAACATATAATTGATTTGTCGAGAAGCAAAATCTAAATATTCTTGAGTATTAATACCAACATCAGCAGCCTATAAAAAAGACAGAAAAAAAATAACGTAGTTTATTTATCTTTTGAAATGATCCATATCATACTTGTAAACAAATAAAAGCTGCATTTCCAGCATGTCGAAGTGCTCCCCATTGACTAAGAAATACAAGACCTTTCGGTGTTTTTGGAGCTTGTCGTACAATATAATTACAAAATGATTCAGCTTGTTGACGATACTTAGCTTGTTGTGTAATTTTAGCCATAAGTACTTGAACACCTGCTGTTTTATCATCCCAACTAAATTCATTTGATCGTTTATCTAGACCAAATTCTTGAAAATGTTTCTCAACATCTATTTGATAACGTTGTTCACCAGTTGCACGTAAAAGCCAGGCAGCAGCCCATGCTAACTCATCACCATAACCAGACCATGATCTATAGAAATCAGCTGCATTTGTAATTGAATCTGAATATTTGCCACGATTTTCATTAGCAAAATCATACAATTGCCGAGCATGTGTTAATAATATTGATTGATATTCTGGATCAACCGAACGAAAAACAATTGAAGTAGCAGCAAGAGCAGCAGCTGTTTCACCTACTAAATCAGAACCAGGTTTTTGTACAGTTACTTTCCATGCAGGTCGAGGGTTTGTCCAATCTTCTGGTCGTGACCATGATGCATGATCTGCATGTCCATCACCCACTTGTCCGTAAAATTCACGTTCGCTGACATGTGCCTAATTACACAACAAAAAAAAACCAATACTATATATTGTTGTAGTGTCATATTTCATTTTCAAATGGAATGTATTACAGACATCAATCAATTAAATCGTATTGATTGATTCAAAAAAAAAAAGTAATTATTTTTGATGTTTTTATTCTTAATCAAATACAATATGATACTTTGAAATTCATGCAAATAAATACACTGGTGGAGATTTTTTTTTGAAAGATTTGTTCTAATAGAAAACATATGATGAAACTAACCTTAATAAAATAATCAGTTGACCAACGAAGTGCTTGAAGAACTTGATCGAATTCATCTGATTTAACATAAGCATCTTTATAATCAATAACACCCCATGCTAATAATGTTGTAAATGCAGCCATGGGAAAACCAAATTTAACAAAATCACCAGCATCAAAATAACCACCAGTTAAATCTTCTCCATTTTCTCCTTTATCCATTAACATGGAATCACTTCGCCAACTAATACGATTATTAGTTGGAAGTTTACCAGCTCGTTGAGCTTCATAAAAAAGAAGTGAAGCATGAAGAACAGCTCCATAATTATATTTGTCATTTACTATTGATATAATTGAAGTTGTTGATAAATCTTCTGGTTGAAATGTTGGTGTACTTCCTGTTGGATTTATGGTTGATAAATTTTCTGTTTCAAATGTTGGTGTACTTCCTGTTGGATTTATTGTTGATAAATTTTCTGTTTCAAATGTTGGTGTACTTCCTGTTGGATTTATTGTTGATCCAGGTAGAATAACAATATCGGAATCAATATTGACTGATTGTCCATTGAATAAAACAGTTATGATACTACTTGGTACACCATCACCATTAACAACGAATTCAAAATGAAATACTGAACCACTTGCTAATTGTGCATTCCATTCTTTATTACCATATTTAAAGATTTGATCTTCGAATTTTGATCGAAGATCACCTAACCACGCCTAAAATCAATATAAAAAAAAAAGAAAGAAACAGAAGGATTTCTTTTGTACATACATCAATGGTTACCGATCGATCAAATTGAATTTCGAGCTCCCATCCGTTATTGATTTGATTTACAATTGGAATTTCTATGGCTCCTTGAAACCCTCCTGGCCATTCTTTATCTACTCTCAATCTAGCTTGAATTAAACCAATTGCAAGTATAAGTAAGACAACCGTGTACTTCAACTTAAATAATGTCGGATGAAAATAAAATCTTTTTAAAACATTCGAAAACTTACCAGTATCATCTGCATATTACTAATGATGTTGCCAACAATTGCTGATATATATATATATACATCATTCTTAATCCTTTATAATTACTTTTTTTAGTCTATAAGACAAATATCATAGTCCATTTAATATTTTTTCTTAAAATGCAAAAAGTACAAAATGTGAGCAATTTTTTTTTTTTCGTTTTTTTATGTATAGATAGAGCTCGACGAGCTGAGTAAGAAAATATATTTTATTACTTTTTTTAAAAAGCCTTTTAATAAAAAAAAAGCGAGTTTTTTCGATAGTCCTGAATGGTCTATTTTTTCTAAAAGTACGTTATTCATATTAGAAAACTGATACATTTTTTTTTATTAGAAAAAAATTTTCATTTTCATACGGATTATAATACTGATATGTTTAGATTCGTTATGAAAAACTGAGTCTGTAAAACTAATTTTAAAATTAGTTTCACAGACTCAGTTTTTGATGACGAATCTAAACATATCACTTTTTCAATATGAAAAACGTAATTTTAGAAAAAATGGATCATTCAGGACTATCAAAAACAAAAAACGATTTTTGTTTTTTTATCATAAGACTTTAAAAAAGTAATAAAATACATATTCTAACTCAGCTCGTCGAGCTCTATGTAACCATGTATAAAAAAAAACAAAACGAAAAAAACAATTTGCTCGTATTTTGCATTTTTTACACCTTGTACATATAATACTACGTTAGTCTTTAATGTCCTTCTTTTTTTCGATTTGCTCAGTTTTTTTTAAATTTAATTATATGAAATAATAGCGAAAAGAATGTTTTTATAAGCATAGATTGTATTGATTGAATATAGAGAAGTGAAATAAAAATAAAATATATAAAAGCACTTGTATGAATTTGTTCTCTATTCCAAAAAAATACAAGAGTGAAAAGATTGGCATTAAAAGTAAAATAGAATGGAACATGAATTACGAGAATTTTCAACATCACCATTAACTTCATCAATTACAACTGATGAAATTAACAAAAGTTCTCGCATGGCTCGTTATGAAGTATGTCAAGAAAAACAAAATCGTATAATATTGAGTCTATTTTGATTATCTAATAGCGACCACCAACAGGAGTGGCATCGTCCAATCGCCAATCATCAACAACAGCGGCATCAGTTAATCGTCGACACACAGAAGTAGATCGACGTCTATTGTTGGAAAAAGATATGTCTGATGCACATGAGAAAGGTTTTTGGGTATGTCGTTTATGGCAATTATTACTAACATTAAATATTACTATTATTCTAATAACAATTGTACTTATGCTCTTACTTATTTTCATCATTGGACCTCTTTGTAAGTTGAAATCAATTGAAAAAAATAAATTTGATATATAGAAAAAGAAAAGCTTGAGTTATTTAGCTCCTTATCAAACTTATGGTCAATCATGTAAAATGTTATCATGTAATGCTGCTCATGGACTTGTTTGTAACACAAAATCTATTTGTTTATGTCCATCAAATGATTCTTATTGGTCATATAATGAAACAGGCTGTCGTATGTTGAATGTTAGTATTCAAAATTGAGAAAAAAAAAGATTATTCTTATTTTAGGTCGTTGTCCAAATGGATGGTCTACTATAAATGGAAAATGTCTTTTCATATCAACATTTAATTTAAATTGGACAGATGCAATTGCTTATTGTAAATCATTTACTGCTCAATTATTAACATTATCAACAACAAAAATATATTCAAGTTTAACATTATCTCAAATAAAAAATTTAGTTTCATCAAATACCACTTATTTTATTGGATTATCAGAACAACCAAATGATTCTGGTATATTCTTTTTTCCTATTTAATTATAAGTATTATTCTTTGCTACTAGAGAGTTTTTTCTATGAAATAAAACTGTTCCGAAAATTATATGATTATTTATATTCAAGTTTGAGCATGATCGCAATTGCGAAATGAAGTAGTTGAGTGTTTGTTTTAATTATTTTCACTATCCATATAATATATGTGAAACTAGAGAGTCTCGTGTTTAGAGTTTGTGGGATCCAAAATTTTTGGACCTCGAGTCGATCGAATCTGAGACCAGCCTGTCGAGCTCTACTCTTCTTCTTCTTCTTCTCTATCTGCTGCACTTTTTTTTCAGGCAATTGGCAGTGGGTAGATGGTAGTTCAATATCTTCATCATCAATGAATTTGTTTTGTACAAATGGTTCCGTGGCTCGATTTGATACTATTTTTCGTGTTAATATGAATTGTGGAATCTATCGTATGGATTCATGCTTAGCTCGTTATACATGTCAAAGAGCTGATATTAATTTTATTTGTGAAAAAAGTAAGCTATTCACTTCTAATTATTATTTTTTCTAAAATATATTTTTTTTCTTTTATTTATTTGTAGTTTAATAAATGTTTGCTGTCTTTTTCAATAATTTAAAATAAATAAAAAAATTACTCAGTAGAAGTAATTGATTTTTATTGTGATTTTCTTTTAGATGAGTTCTGAGTTACCTGATATAACAAAATTTCTTCGTGATGAAACAAAAAATAAACTTGTTATTTATGAAGTAAGTCTTGGTTTTTTTTTTCATTTTGAATTGAATATCTTTATATTTTATATGAACAGTTAGAATACAATAAAATTGATGATCCGAATGAAAAATTTCGTACTAAAGCTAAATCTCAAGGACAATGTGCATGTCGATTATGGTTAATTTTATTTTTAGTAAATTTTGCCATAATAACTATCTTTATGTTTTTACTTCTTTTAATCTTAATTGAAATTGGACCTGTGGGTAAGTGTATTGATAAATATAGTTGTGTCACGTATTCAGAAAATCATAAATGTTTTTTATCTAATAAAAACAACTCACACGAAAATCTTGGATGTTCTCTTCCAATTTCAACAGTAGAGATTCTACATAGTATTATAGTAAAAGCCCTACAAAGAATTTGAGTTTCTACTGAGCCTTAGCGAAGCTATTGACTTTTTAATATGTCTATTTACCAGAGATCATTGTAAGGCCGCAGGTATTTTGACAAATTATGTCTTTGAATTTCTTTTTTTTGACACTATTTCTTAAGAGTTTCCCAGTTTATAAACTTCATATCTCAGAGCTATGAGCTGTGCAAAAATAGATGCTTTTCGAAGCCCAGTAAATAGTACAAGAATATTTTGAAAAGTTCATATCTCAAAAATACGAAGTCTACAAACTCTGAAACTCTTCATACAAGCTATTGTATATGAGATCTTCAAATGGAAAGAATGTCAAGAAAAAATTTACATCAAGTCTCAATAGAAACTTAAATTCTTTTTTCAAGTTTTCACTAGAATACTACGTGGTATCGATACGCAAAACAAAAAACGTCGAAATCGGAAGAAGTCATCTGAGATGGTTTCCTTATAAATAAATGAATAGATCTTATTTGTCAAATCGAGATTATTACTTGCGACTTTACATTCTCTGAAATATGTGACACTATTAAAATAAGCAAAAAAGATTTTTTATTTTGTAATACCCATAGTTTAATTCTAGCTCCATATCAAACTTATGGTAAACAATGTGTTAGTGGTAAATGTGATTCATCGAAAGGATTAGTATGTACAGGTATAAATAAATCCAAAACATGTCAATGTCCATCGGGTAATTGGTTTTGGTATGATAATACAAAATGTCGTATGTTAATTTTCAAAACAAAAAATTCAAGTCTTTTTCTTTTTTTTTTCTTTTATTTCTAAATTAATAAGGTGAATGTCCACCTAATTGGATTGTTAGTAATAATGGTACTGGTTGTTATTTTGTATCAGATACAGAATTAACTTTTATTGATGCTAATCAATGGTGTATAACGAGTCAAAGTCGACCTATTGAAATCTCAAATGAAAATATATTTGTTACATTACAATCTATAAAAGATTTTAATTTTAATTTAACTAAAACTTATTGGATTGGTTTACGTGAAATTGGTCCCAATACAAGTTTATTGTTTTTTTTTGTTTCTCAAATCAAATTTTTATATTGTTTTATTTTTAGATATTTATCGTTGGATTACATCACTATCAACATTTTCTAAGTCGAATTATTTTTGTTCCGGTCAACCAGCTCATACATATAATTATTATTTTCAAGAATATGATCAATGTATTGGTTTATATATTCAATCAAATACTTCATCATGTTTACGTGATTCAACATGTTCAAATGTATCACCATTTATATGTGAATTATGTAAGTTTTGTATGCATTTTATAATTATATTTTGTTTGTTTTCTTTTTATAGACTAAAATCAACACGATCTGCTCTTTTTTCTTGCTTCATACATAAAGAAAATAATAAAAAGTGGCAAAAAACCTAGATGGAAAGCTTCGAGGGTCGATTATCGAACAAAAACCGGTATCACACAAAGAACGAATCACTTTACGATCAAAAGATATTCACATTTCACTGGAATCAAGTTTTGTTCTAACGCTGTAAATTTTAATAAAATGAAACATGTGATTGAAGATGAGAAAATTGATGCTATTGATCTAATCATGCAGCTTTATCCTCATGTTTGAACGAGTATTTTCTGATTTCCCATTCTCGAGACCATAATGAGAGAAAATACGAATTTCTTATACGTACATCGAGCAAAAAGAGAAAGAAAAAAAATTGTGTGCTTCCTATAGAATTCGAAAGAACTTTAATTAATACCGATAGTAGCGCAGAATTTAATGAACATATCTTACTTTTTTTAATTTTTACTCATGACGAAGTATTCCCAAATGATACGCACCGTTCGAGCTTATGTTTTGTTGGTGGCTAGAGTTGATAATGCATATAAAACAACTAAAACGATTTGTGCTATTGCTGTTTGGTTTCAACGTTACGAGCAAAACACGTGTCATAATCGATAGTGCCACTCTCTGTACGTTATTGTGTTTTTGTTCTTTTCATATCTTAACTAGGATGTACCCTTTTTAGTTGAACATTTTATTACTAGGTTATCTCATTTATGACTATTCACTCTAAAATTCTCAGTTGAATCTGATTTTTTGTTCGGAAGATAGAATATTTCTTTTCTCTCTTTTTTGAATAATGCCTTTTGTTTGTTTTACCAATGAATCCTCACAAGATTTCTTTGTTTTTCTGTGCTTTCGTATAGGCGAAAAAAATTAAAATGAAAAAACTATTTATAGCATTTTTTTATTAAACAAATAAATGAAAAAGCATACAAGAAAAACAATCAAAATGAAATGAACGTTCGAAGAAAGATACTGATCAAAGTCGAGTGATAATGATAATTTATAACAGAATAACCATCAGATAAACTTCTCTTTCTCATCCCCAGAACGCAAAGTCAGACTCAGCTGAGAGTTTTAGGATGAATAGTCATAAATGAGATAAGCTGGTAATAATATGCTCAACTAAAAAAAGTATGTCTCATAGGTGGCAACACCATCTATCATGACACATGTTTCGCTCATAACTCTAAAACCAAGCAGCAATGGTACCAATCCTTTCAGTTACTTTATATACATCATCAATCCTAGCCACTTATAAAACATGACCTCGAATAGTGCGTATCAGTTGGGAATATTACCTTGTAAGAACTACTTCAAATATGATTTTCAACAACAAAACTATTTGTTAATGATCATTTAAACATGAATTAATAGAATAAGATTTTTTTATTCAGATGAAAAGATTGTCGATTTAGTTAGCTGTTAACTCACACAAGAATAGAAAGAGAATTTTTATTTCCTTCTCTATAAGTTATTATATATAAAGGGTTCATATAAACATCCCTTCTCATCAACAACATCCACAGGATCGAAACAGTATTATGCTCTTCATTTTTTCTGTTTTACTATTATAGTTATCCTAGATTGATCAAGACAAATACATATGAATTTCTTTTAAACTTCATAGCAATATATTTGATTAAGGGATATTAATCAACAAAAGTGATAACGAATCATAATAATATAACATTGAATATTTGTAATCTGGTAAGTTTGGTTCATTTCTCGGTGCTTTCATGGAGTCTGACGACTTCTACAATGTTTTAGACTCAATGAAATCCTTCAAAAATATGTTGGACAGGCATAATTTTTTCTATAGATTAAATCTTATGTACATCGTATCAAAAGTATCTTCGCAATTCAAATATTATCGATCGATGAACAAACCAACTGCAATAAAAATAATTTTGTACTTCTAATTGTTAGTAGCTCTTCTGTTTATGAAATTATGCTTTTTTTCTAAACTTTCTTTTTTCAAGAGTTCAGAATTAGAGAAAGACAATAGTCAATGAGGCCTTACTTTAATATGATGTTTTCAGTACTCTGCTTGTTCAATTATATTTGTTGGGTATTATACAGTCGAATTCTACTAATAAATATCATGCATTTAATACTCGAAATTCATGACTATTTTCGTCTATCTCGTTTTTTGAAACTGCTCAACTATATTTTACGCCGTTGAATTGAGTGACTACAGTAATTCATGTCATTGGTGATGACATTGTATTGATTGTTTATTGTAGACAAGTCAATGAAAAAATAAATATAGTAAAACCTCTATATGTGAACACGCCTCCTTAATGATCCCCCTGTTATTATGAACGCTTCTAGCCGGTCTCAAAAATCGATTTTTGCTGGAAATAGACCTCTCCTTTATGAACACCTCCTTATTATGAACGCTTTTTACTGGTCCCGAAGGTGTTCAGATTAGAGAGGTTTTACTATAAATGCATCGTCAAAAATCAAAGTAAAATAAATTGTTGCATCAACAGTGGTGATGATAACTCGTGTATGGGGATGAGCGTCTCTAACTACTAGAGATGAGCATGGGACTTATTGGATCCGGCTGAAGAATCAAATAAATTTTATACAAAGAGAAATCAAAAAAGAAACACTCAACTATTCTGTTTTTCAGAGAGATCTCTTCCCTTCCAAGCAAGATTCGTGTGACTTCTGTATGTTTTTTTTGTAGTCTGAGAAAACAAATGCAAACTTTGCGACCGGAACCAGTCTCGTTGTAATCACGCTCGAACGTGGACACCAATGATCATAGTTTTCGGAACAATCTTATTTTATGGAGGAAATATTTGTTTTCAAAATGTGGCAACTGAATTTTTTTGTCATTTTTTCTTTTCCTGAAAAATATTCGATTCTACAGCTGGCACCACAAAGTTCTATGCACAAATCTACTAACGATATCTTACATCTATAGAACACTTACTAGATAGCTGATATCATTTTTTTTTTGTTTTTCAAGATAACTAATGCTTCTTATTGTTGAAAAAGGAATATCCTCACAAGATAAAACAATACAGAAGAAGAATGAGAAAATTATGACAGTTAATCAGCTGTATAATCTTTTTGTAGATAAAGAATAACATTTTCACTGAAACTTTGTGCAAATATAGGGGTACCTAGTTATACATAAAAAGAAATTTCAGCCTTGTATCTCGTTTTTAGTGGAAGTTGGAGCAAGTTTTTGTATATTGATAAAACCTATTTTTGTTGTCTATCGCATGTCGGATAGCATCCAGCTAACTCGATCGGAAAAGTTTGTTCCTTTTTCTTTACTTTAAAAATGACAGTCGGGTCCAATAACTCTGGTGACCCTATTTTTTTTTATTTTCTTCTATCGTTAATCTTGAAACATACATTAAGTCAAAAATTCTCAATAAAGCTGAGAAATTTTATGGAAAAAGCTTTTGTTTGGAAGACAAAAAAAAATTTGATTTTATGTCTTACTGAGATAGAATACTACTGGCGACACATCATTGAACAACAGCTATAACAAGAGTGGACGTTGTTTAGACGAAAAAATTGTCTTTTTATGTCAAAAACCTCGTTGTTAAGAGGAACATGGCTCAAAGTCATAATAATTATACAAGAACACATCGGAATATCTGACTATCCCTTTTCGCAAAAAGTGATTTTTAGATAATGCTCGAATTTTTTCAGGAGTCTTAATCACTTCAACAGCTTTCACCTATCAGGAAAACGTTTTCGATTTTGGTTCCGGCACAGTTCTCGAATCGAATTTTTTTTGAACCACAAGCTCTAGTGTATTATTTGCTTGTCTTTCGATTCACTGTTATTAGACATTCTTATAATACTAAATATATTTGTATATTTCTGAAGAACCTCGGAATAATAAAATATCTCGAAAAATATTTTCATATAATTGTAAATTCTATTCATGTTATAGACGCGATCATGTCTAATTTTGATTTGTATTTCTTCAGAAAATATTTACCATAATATGAAGTTTAGCAATGAGATTAGAAAAAAAGATCGGTGTTTTTGAATATATATGGTAATACTAAAAAATTGGCATTTATTATAGTTCAGTTATTCTGTAAGTATTATAATGAACTACTTTGAATGCAAAATTAAAGATAGAAGTACTTAGACAATCGAAAAAATTCTGAAAGATCCATAATTTTTAGTTGTGTTACTTGATAACCTGAAGTATATGATTTAAAAGTTTGTTTTTAAATCTTCTAATACCAATGCTGATGAAAAAATGTTTTTGAAAACACAAATTTTTTATTTTAGACGATAGAAAAAAGTAGTTAATATCGCCATTTAATCAAGGATACACAATATACATCAAATAGAAATTAATAAAAGTTTTTTTTTTTTTATTTGTATTAATCACTAGTTTGTTCTTCTTCTTCTTCTTCTTCTTCTTCCTCTGCATTTTCTTCATCTGGATGTTGTTGCTCGTCATGTTCCTCTTCTTCTTCTTCTTCTTCTTCTTGTTCTGGTTCTTGTTCGTGTTCTTGATCTTGATCTTCTTCTTCGTCATGTTCAGCTATTTCATCTTCAGTTTCTTCTCCTAAATATAATCAAATTGAAAATTAAATTTAATTGAAAAAAGAAAATAAAATTATTTACCATTAACAGTTTCCGATTCTTCTTCATTCTCCAAGGCTTTCAATCGTTTTCTCTAGAAAAATGAAATATAAAAAACAAAAACAATTTGTTGTATTTTTTTTTTCTTTTGAATTCAACCTGAATTTTTTCTTCTGCTTCAAGAAATGGTCGATAACGTTGAATAAGTCGAAGATTAGCTGGTTTTGAACCACCACCAGCAGCTCGTCGTTTACTTAATCGTACTCTTAAATAAATAAAGAAAAACATATCTTTTTTTTTTATTTAAAAATTTCTTTTTTTTTTTCATTTACCTTGTTTCAAGTTCATTATAAACAATAGAATCATCTTTAACACTTAAAAAATAATTTTCTTCAAAACCACTCATGGTTTTATCTTTTCGATTCCAATTATATTCACGTATTAATTTAAAATCATATGATTCATCTGTATCATCTTGTTCGTCTCTTGCACGTTTTGCTCGTGTTTCAGCTGTTGGTAGAAAATAACCAATATATTCTTTATTGTCAGCATCAATTAAGGCTCTATAAAACAAAAAAATTTAAAAATAAAAAGAACAAAGTAATTTTCTTTTTTTTTTTACTTAATAACTGCTTCGGACATTTCTTCCATTTGTTCTTGACCTGTTACTGTAGGATCCTTACGTGATGGATCATCATCAAATATAACTTGTGCAAATGGACATTTCCAATTCTATAAATAAATAATTTTTCATTATTTCGTTTATAATATAAATCATACATCAAAATCAGGAAATAATGGCCATTCTTCAACTTTAACTACTGATGGTTTACTATAATGTTTTTCAAGCTAAAAATATAGAAAAATGAAATATAGAAAAATAATCATTAAATATACTTACAGAAACTTTGGCAGTTTCAAATCCTTCTTCAATCATTTGTAATAGACGATCTTTTGTTAAATATTTAAGTGATTCTTCACGAAGTTTTTCTTTAGCAGAACTTGATCTTAATATAGAAAAGATATGTAGATTAATGATGAAGATATTGAAATAGAAAAATCATTCGATTATTATAAAATTCTGATTGATTTTTAATATTCAAACAGGATTTTAATATCTTTCTATATGCTCATTTCTTTATGTAAGTAATAAATCTTCACAAAATAAAAAGTTACAGAAAAATTGTAACGAAAGTTTCATGAGAGAGGAATTAACAATACTATTGAAAGTTTTAATTAAATGAAATCTGTCTTTCCAAGATTTTCAAGTATCGAGAGCTTTCTCATTCAACTTCTTTTCTTTTTTTAATTTGTTGTGCACTGAAACAAAAATAGATTCGGTAAAAAAAAAACTTCTGACAATTGAAACCAATTCAAAATCCTGTTTCAATTTCGTACGACGTTCAATATAATACTACTCAACCGAAATATATCCTCTTAACACCTATATCTGTCTCTAGAGTAATCTAGTAAAAAATTCCAAGTCAATTCATTGATATGGTTAATTTTTATTGAGGATACAATTGTAGATTGTCGTTTCCCATACTTCCAAAGTTATCAGAGCACTTATTTTTGCTAACTATATCTAGTCTGTTATAAGCTGAACAATGGACATTTTTTTTTCATAGGACGTTTAACCAACTTGATTATTCAATATAGCATTAGGAAGAGTATTACAAATCGCATGAGATAGTCTATTTTATATTGATAATTAATGTTGAAAAACAGTATTCATCGTTTCTTATGTATAGAACAATCACAGATAGATCTTCTTGTACAGTTTCATTCACTCATTGAAGGAGGTATAAAAAATTGTTTCAACAATGTGGGTTCGTAGGAAATTTTTATTCGTACAAAATTCTTATATTTGAAATCAAAATCAATTGTATTACTTAAGTTGTATATCTCTGTTACGTTATAAATAGTAGAAGTAAAAAGCTCATCATAGTCTCATCAACAGTCAAATGTAAAGATCCCGTTGAATCTATAGTTAATTCTTACGCATCATGTCAATGTAGACAAAGGATGAAACTTAGTACAACGCACTATGTTAATTTTCATTGAATATATCTTTGTTTGGTGAGATACATATCCAGTCTATTTCTGAGATTACAGGAGGCTTTATATTCCTGCTATTTATAATGTAACAACGGTATAAAATCGATTTTGATTTCAAATATAAGAGTTTTGTACGAATAAAGATTTCTTATAAATCTACGTTGTTAAAACAATTTTTTATACCTCCTTCTACAAGTGAATGAAACTGTACAAGAAAATCTATCTATGATTGCTCTATACATAGGAAATGACCAATACGATTTTCCAACATTAATTATCAATATAAAATAAAATATCTCATAAGATTCATAATACTCTTTCTAATGCTATATTGAATAATCAAGTTGACTAATCATTATATGAAAAAACAGTTCATTGTCTCTTAGTCCTCACTCAAAAGAAAGCTACCATAAAAAAATTTCAACTTGAAATAAGAGCGCAGCTGGCTGCAAAAAAAACCAGCGTTTGGATAACTTTAGAAGGATGAAAAACAGCATTCTGCGACTAAATCGTGAATAAAAACTAAATAGATAAACAGATTGACCTGAAATTTTTTACTAGAATACTAGAGACTATCGACTGTAATCTGCCAAAAACCAAATTATTCTGACTTATCTAGTTTTTAAGATACACATAAAACAAAATAAAAAAATATCTACTGGTAGGATAATTTTGACAGTCACTGTATATATATATTCACCTATCTCAATTTGTAATCTTTTTATTTGTTTATAAGTTACTCTTATCCCTTGTTTTCATTTGCTCTGCTTATATTAAATTGAAAATGAGCAAGTGTTGAATATTTTTAAATTAGTACGAGCGTCACGAAAAGAATATATCAAAGGTAAAATCTATTTACTGAACAAGCCAATATCATATGAATAAAGGTGTACAATTTGCAATGGAAATACTTTTAAATAATAGTTTTTTTCTTTTCTTCAATATAGTCTATGAGAAAATTTATTATTACACATTGCTTTAATTCTTTTAATTTAACTTATTTCTCAAAAGTTGAACTATATACCTAGCTTCACCCAATTTCAAAAATGATTTAATTGAACTTTGTTCTGTTGAAATATATTCTGTTTTACGAAGCCATGGTACACTCCGTTGATTTAATAATGATCTAAATATAATTAAAATCTAATACATGAATTAAAAATAATTTTTATTTTTTCCTTTATACCGTTTAAGATTAGCTGGACTAGCAGTTTCTTCTTCTAATAATTTTTCATCCTCTTCTGTAATCTTTCCTAAAAAATTTACGAAAACAAATTCGGTTATTTTTTTAATTCAAAAAAACAAAAAAAGTTAAATTTATACTTGTCGTAACATATGCATCTGGATTAATAAGATCGATTTCAACACCAACATCATGTTCTGTAAGTAAATCCCAACGATAATTTTTTTCTAAAGAAGTTGGTTTATAACGAACAAATCTAATGGAAACGAAAAATATTTTATGATATTTTAAAATTACAGAAAATAATAAACCTGTCTTGACTAAAAGGATATCGAAGAAATTTTGGATCAAATGGAAGATCAGGTAGAACATTTGTGTAACGAACACGACAGACAAGATCAGATCTGTAAAATAAATTAATTAATTAAAAATAAAGAATATGAGAATATACTTACCGACGATCGTGTTTTTTGGCATCACGTTCAAGACGATTTGTTGATATCGAACTACCACCTGATGTTGAATTTGAGTTTGTTGGTGCTGGTAGAGTAATCGGTGGAGCCATAATTTAAAATAAAAGATCAACTGCAACGAGTCAAATAATAATGAATATTATTAAAAATGACGAAATACTACTAATTGGTCTAGAAATTGACCGATTGCATGATTACCCTAAACTTCAACAAAAATAACAAGAATTTTCAAACAAATTTCAAACATTTTATGTAATGATATAATAAAAAGGATTTAAAAAAAAACTTTAAAAAAAATCTTTCATAGATGTCGCCTCATGTATTTATAAGACGACTTAAAAAAAAATAGTTTTTATTACAAAAGATATTTTTATATTCATAATCAGCTAATTATTCGATTTCTTATTACAATAATAAGCAGATATTGAAGACAAAAAGAAAAAAAAGAACAATATACCACTAAAGAGTTGTGTTCATATCAGTATGAGTTTTTTGCTCAACTTTAATGTTCACATCGTTCATTATATTAGTTTCTTTGCTTTCTGAAATACTTGTGCTATTATTAGTTGCATATAAGGTTTTTTGAAAAAGTAAAGCTTCTCGAGCAATATTCTGTACATATTGAGTTTTAAAATGAAATGGAAAAAATTGTAAAATAATAATTGTATCACATAATAAAGTTGCAAGAAGTTCTGATAATTGTGAAATTTCTTCATATAATAGTACATGATTATTAAAATGGAACCACTCAGTTGCAACAGATATTGTTGTTGTTGTTGCAAATAAATATATTGCCGATTTAATCCATACGCCTTGAAATCTTGAATATGAATCAGAAAAAAAATCAAATAAAAGAAAATATGCTATCATATGACGTGTTAATGACGTATATTTAACATTCATAAAAACAGGTATAAATATTGTTAATATAACTTCTAAACGTGACATAAAATGAAATAAATGTTTGTTTTCAACAGCAATATGAGATTCATATTCATTTATAACACGACAATAAATTAAACCAATTGTAAGTAATAAATCAAGTATTAAAAAACAACTATAGAATATTATTTGAAACATTTCTTTTTTTTGTATAAAATGGAGTAAATAGCCAAATGTTGCTGATTCTTTTATGATACATATAAATACATAATAAATAGCTAGAACTTTTCGTGAACGTATTGGTGCACAATATTGTAAATAAGAAAAAATAATCATTATTGTTGATAAAAGTCCAATATAACTAGGTTCATCTGAAGGATATAGATAATTATACCAAGCATCAAATAAATAGGAACCTGAAGAACACAATGGAAGAATAATCATTGCATATAAAAAGAATCGATCTTGTCCATCTTCAGGTTCATGTAAATCGAAGAAGCCCATTTTTTATTTTAATCGTACCAACTGAGTTGAATACTTGTCGTCTTCTCTATTATGATTCTTTATCAATAACTAAATAATAAATTGGAGATTAAATAAATAGCTATTTGAATGAGGTACAGAAGAGAAAACAAGCCTCTAAAGCACTTTTCTTTTAATCAAAAAATAGCACTCATGTTTGCCTTAGATTCTGCTTTGCTTAAAAAGCATCATATTACTATTTTCATTTTCTTTTCAGCATATATGTATATATATATCTATAAAAAAATAAAGGATATCGTCGGTTAAGATCATAAATCTCTAAATAGGTTAAAAAGTTAGAACATGAAATTCTACACATTTCTATGTATTTATTTATATATTTTTGCTGAATGCAAAAAAATATTTCGAGAACTAAATCGTACTAAGGGCCTACTATTTTTGAGTGTTATTAGAGGGTCTGATGTTCGACCTTTTCATTATTTATTTCAAATGAAAAATGTCCTCACACACCCACATATATATATACATATGTCTATCTGAACTCTCCACACACACATATATAGATATATCAGTGAATGAGATCAAGGGTTAAACTTAACGACAAAACAATAAAGAGTGATCAAGGTTATATAACATCCAAGAAAGATCTAACTAGAAGAAAGGGAAAAGAAAACAAGAAATGGAAGAAATATATATGTATATATTCACTGTCCAGGATTTAAAACATAAAGATAAAATAGAATAAGGAAAATGATCTGAGATATATCATATCAAAGAAATAGATAACAAGAAGAAAAGAGAAAAGATAAAAAAAGAATATAGTACCAGGCTTATCCTCTAACAAATGTTTTGGATAATAACTATGAAAACCATAATGTTTTCTTTTGTGAAGTTAATATGAAAATTAATAATGAAGATCCACATGGCTTTTCATCTTCTAAAAAGTAATACATTGATTGTGTTTATCTATTAGTTTTGTGGAGAATTGGAGAAGTTCTATAGGTATGATTCTCATATCATATACACGCATTTTAATACCATTGTATTTCAATATCAAATTAGTAGTGAAGATCTTTATGATCAAAAACTATGCTGTCTCATGCTCTACAAAAATGTATATAGTTTTAAGGAAAATCTATTCTGTGCTAATGGTCATTTTTATTGAAACATTGTAAGAAAATTGACCATTTTAAAACTACTAAAATAGTTGATATCGACCATTTTCTTACTAAATTTTGATCTAATTTCAAATTCGAAATAAAATGAAAATCATATTCGGAATCAACATAAAAAAGTATGCAATACTATATACATTTCAGCAAGTATAATTTTCTACGACAAATGCATCTCGAGGGAAGGAGAACACAGGCAAAGCTTGAGAAAAAAACCTACTGAGGAAGATCCCAACGATTTTTCGATAAAAAATTATTTTCGTTGAAATGTATATAATATTGCATATTTTTTTATGTTGATTCCGAATATGATTTTCATTTTATTTCGAATTTGAAATTAGATCAAAACTCAATAGAAAAATGGTCGATATCAACTATTTTAGTAGTTTTAAAATAGTCAATTTTCTTACAATGTTTCAATAAAAATGACTATTAGCACAGAATAGATTTTTCTTAAAACTATATACATTTTTGTAGAGCATGAGACAGCATAGTTTTTGATCAGAAAAATCTTCACTACTAATTTGATATTGAAATACAATGGTATTAAAATTCGTGTATATGATATGAGAATCATACCTATTGAACCTCTCCAATCCTCCACAAAACTAATCATAAACACAATCAATGTGTTACTTTTGTAGATCATGGAAAATCACATCGATCTTCATTATTAATTTTCATATTAACTTTACAAAAGAAAACATTATGGTTTCCATAGTTATTATCCAAAACATCGAAAAATAGTAGGCTCCTAGGACTATCTAGTTCTCGAAATATTTTTTTTTTGCATTCAGCAAAAATAAATACATAGAAATGTGCAAAATTTCATGTTCTATCTTTCTAACCTACTGAGAGATATACGACATTATCTAGCGGTATCCTTTAAACATTAAAAAGATCATTAGTTTATATATTTGATTGCTATTTTGTTAGATTTTCATTTTTTGACACTATATGTAAGTTTGTTGAGCAATTTTATTTATATGTTTCGTATTTAAATGAATACATACAGTAAAATAACTCCATTCGATACTAACTGATAGAGTTGATGTACTCACAAATAAAACACAAAGTTCATTTAATTTCATTACTATGAAAACTTTCATAAGAAACAGAAAAATACACGAAGAGAAGAAAAATGAAAATGTGAATAAAGATTGTCCATATTAGTCATCGAATGGAATAGTGAATCAATCAACTGGCATATCAAATGTTTGAAACTCTCAATAATATTATAAAAGAATAGAAGATATGATATTAAAGATCAGAAAAAAAAGATACTCTCAGGATGTGAAGACACTATTAACTTTCACAATAAGTTGCAGTGAACTTTAGAAAAATCATCAGGATAGTATTCATATCACGGAATGGAAAATCGTCAAATATATAACTTAAATCTATGGCTTTGCTTTTCAAAGAAGAAAATATCTATAATAGATGATAATCTTTTACGAATTTCTCTGCTCAATAATTATTATTGAAAGGTGATTAGACGTCGACAAGATAATCCCGAACCCTGCTACACTAGGAGCAAATATTTTCTTTTTGGCCGAGATTCAGACGACGACCAACACTTTTTCATTGGGTACAATACCTTTTTCTTTTGGTCGTGTAAAACTTGCTTCGAATGTCATATTGTCACGACTCATGTTTTCTAAATAGATATGTGCGAGATGGTCTCAGTACCGGCGGAATTAGGACCGGAATAGGGATCGGTCCCGTTCATGTCTAAAGATTATATATCGTGTCATACTTTTACCTATATTCTCATAGATGTTAATATGCCAATGGACATATCATTTTATATGATATCTTTTCTTACTCTATATGTTGTTATACCATCGATATGACGTAGTTTGCATAATGACGTTTACTCTTACGTCTCTCTATACATGATTGAGTCTCATTCTCTTTATATCGTGATCTATTTCTCATGTTGTATCATCATTCACTCGTATATTATATATATTATTACTTTGCTGTCCTATCCTATGTTCTTCCTTATCTGTTCCCTCCCTAGACTCATCTCCTTTCTTTTCATTCTCTCTTATTCTACTCGCGTATATAAACGTGTGTTTTGTATATAAACGATACAATTATATGATATGAAGGAGTAAAATAAAGTGTAACTCCATCAACACTAACATCCCTTCTATTAGAAATCGTCACAATCAAGATGATTGAACATACTCAAAGCAATTTTTTTTTTCGTCTTCTACGTCATTTTACTATTTTATAATATGAAATCGTACTGAAATATTTGACAAATAAATAAATAACATTCTTTATGAATAATACAGAATGCAATTGTGTCTCTAGTTATTGCTGTGTTTTCTCTATTGATGAAAATGAGTACAAATATAGATAAAATAACTTCGAGTCTTGATATAAAATGAAATATTTATTATCAACAATAAATTATAGTGCTTATCTAAGTATAACTCAACAACAAATAAGTGATAGAGTTGTTATTGTATCAATCAATGGTCATTCAGTAACAATGATTAAATGAAATGTATCATAAATCTTTAAAAAATATACTAAATAACTAATGTTACCAATTCAATTTAGTAATAATAAAGACAAATAGTTAGAGTATATCAAAATGGAATGAATACACAGAATGACAAATGAAAATAGTTGGAATATAACTTAGAAGACTTTCATATTCATATTCATTTCGATGATGCATCAAATAAAGACAAGCATAAAAAATATATGCAAATATTATGAAAAAATAGTAGAATAATTATTATTCGAAGAAAAAACTTATCTTGCCTAGATAGAATTGAGTGAAGATGAATAGACATAGTTTAACAATAGATTTCTCTTAATCGAATAATATTCTACAATTTTTATCTATATATTATTATTATTATTAAATAACACTCCTTTGTCAAGTAGATTAGTAATGATTGTGAAATAACCGTTAGTCATCGAGAATGTGAATATCAAATTCCTATGTGCCTGTGTTTGCACAAGTCTATACAGAAAGAAACTCGGTTTATCTCCAAACTATTAGAGAATATGTTAATAGGAAGTAATATGTTAATAGATTTACATAGGTTCTTGCTTCTATAGTCTTCTAATTTTAAATAAAAATTTGTATGATCTCAATTAAATTTTTTCTAACTTGGATAAATCTTCTCGAATTCATTATTCTCTTAGATCACATTTTGTCTTAATCATTCGCGGGCAGATTTTGAAAAGACATATTTCTTTTCTAAAGCAATATTTAGTTTATCATATAATACTTATTATATCAAGAAAATCTGATCCCATCAAAAGGTATTCTATCTCGTTACTACATCTATAGTTTTAAAAAGGTGCACTTTTTCTATTGAAACTCTATCCAAACAATGTCAATTTTAAGAACAAAAAATTACTTTCCCTATCAATGAAATAAAAAGACGTGATATAATTTTGAATTATAAATTTCTTCTTCTTGAATATTCAGAAAAAAAAACAATTTATTTAGCTAAGTAATCAATTAGAAAAAAGAACAATAATATAAAATTGTACATGAATATTTTTAAATGTCTTATAATTTTTATTTATTCAGTACTAATTGAACACATATGATACTTTTTGACTATGATTTTTAAACAAACAAATTATGGACAAATATTCATATTTCTTTTACACTTGCATCTGCTATAATAAAATTTCAAACAAGCACATGAGTTACTATACTTCTTTTAATATACATTCACAAAGAAATCGACCAAGAAGTCGTTTCAACTTATCAATAACTTTTTAAATGAAAGTTATGTTCTAGAACATCGGATTTCTGAACTGACATACTTTTCGCCAAAATTTATTTATGATCTGTCCAGATTATAGAATATATCGAAAAGACTAGAAGACAGTGACTTTTTTCTGTTTCAAATCGTTTGTTTTTTTGAAAAAAATGCACTCATTTTAATTCATACAAAAAAATAGATCAACATTTCAATGTGAAAATCATCAAGATGATTTTATTTAACTGAATTCTCACTTTAAAAAAAATCAAAAAAAGATTATTGTCTTATAGACGGATTGATATGTTTCTTAGTCTGAACAGATTTTAAACAATTTTGGCAAAATGTTTGTTAGTTTAGAAAATTGATATATTAAATGACGACCTATGAAAAAAACTCATGCTCATATTCAGAATTAGCATGAATGATAGCCGACTATTCAGTAGATTATGTTGAGAAAGCAATCGTTTTCTTAAAAACTGTTCCTCCTATGAGATATATTTAACTTAGTTCATCCGATTCTGAGTTTGCTAGTAGTCAAATTGTTCTTCTCAAGTTTGCTGCAAGTATCCAAAGAAAGAAATATGTACGTATTAATGTATAAAAATATTCTGTAAAATTACAAATCTGTTCGAATCGTTTCTTGAATCAATCAATTCTTCATAAATAATTTTTAATAATGATCAAAATTTTGTGCTCTTTTTAAATATGAGATCAGAAATATTGCGTCCATATTTGTTCGACACTAGTGAAAAAATTTTTAAAAATCCAAAATATTAAATTAAATGATGAACCAATAGGCTTTTCTTAAACCCTATAAGTTTCTTTTCAATGATGATAAAGAAATATTCGAGTTGGTTGTTTTATCAAGCGAATAGTTCTTTGTAAAATGTTATATTGAACTAAACTGTGACTTTTATCTAAGTGAAACTATAAGCATTTTGCCAAATGCTTCTTTCTATACAAAACATCTTTTGATCAACAAGTCAATTTTTCAATAATAAGAGTTTACGAGAAACGAAAACTAAAGCAATCTATAGAAAAAAACAAAAGAAAACTTCAATAGTACATTTTGTAGGGTAGTTTCTGATCTACAAGCTGATATATTAATAAAAGTTTCAATATTTACTTTCGAGTTGCAATTGTGAAAGTACAAAAGAGTCCAAAAAAATTTTCGTTCAGACTATTTTTTAACCCTTTCAAAAGATCATCTCATTGGTCTCAAGAAAATTTCTAAGTTCACATTCGAAAAGAGCAGTAAATTCTAGTCATAACTCATAACTTTTGACGCACCGGAAACACTTTTAAGATGATCAAGAAAAACTTCTAGTCAAAGTATAAAATAAAATAAATGTTCAATTTTAACATGAAAACTAATGAGTGGTCCAAAAATTTTGACCTGTCTCTGAAAATTGACATTATCTATATAAATACACTGTTTTATAGAGAACAGTTAAAGTTATCATCTAAAAAGAAAATAGTTCGAATTGCATCGACATTATGAAAAGTTATGATTATTTAATTGAGCATGAGTAAATATTTTTTGCGTCTCACATTTTTCTCGAAAAACAAAGTATACTTGTAAAGTTTGAAGCAAAATACTGTTTCCTAGATATTCTTATATGGTTTGATAGAGTTCGACAAACTCTACGAGAATATGAATATACAAAAAAAATTCTGATCTTCTTTCCAATTCAAAACTTGAAGAAAATCAGAAAGACCAAAAAAATTCATGTATCCAGCATTAGAGAGAGTAAGTTGAATTTCCAATAACTTTAACTGATCGATTGTTCCGTCTGTTCGTACATCTTGAAAGGAGTATTTTTAGCTTCCGTGTGTGACACTACATCTCAAAACATCAATTAACAGTCGACCAACTAATGTTCTTGAAAGTTAAGCATACTATCGCATGTAAGACATGTGATGTTTTTATTAGTTTGCCTGATTTTCTCCAAGTTTTGTATTGGAAATAGAAGGAGATTTTCTTTTTTATTTTCATATTCTTACAGACCTTGTCAAACTCTATCAAACCATATGAGAATATCTAGAAGTTAATATTTCGCTTGACATCAATCACTGAGAAATTAAAAGAAGATTTTTCTTTTTGAAGAAAAATGTAAGATGTAAAATCCTTAATCTTGATAAACCCATTCGCGGCAACATGGCTATTGCTTCTTCATAATTCGTGAAAGGTTTCATTGCTTCATTTGTAGCAATTGAAGTACTTTAAAACAACTTTTATTAACGTTTCTCTTATCAACATAAGCTATGAATATTCCTTTATCAGCGGTAAAAGAATCAGTCCCTTTGATCCTAGTATGGCAGCGATATTCAATTTTTTATGTGATAAATGAACTTTTGGATCACCCTGTAGTGGGATCCACAAATGCCCAGGTCGAAAAGTACGGGCCAGTTCCCGCAAGAAAGCACCAGAAATCAATGGAACTTAGACGCAGTATTCCAGCCAGAAATTTTTCGAACGTTTTTCCGGTGGATTCTAGCCAATTCATATTCTTTTCGATAGGAATACTGCCTCCATGTTTCGTTTATTTCCGATGTTTTCCTGCGGGAACCGGTGATTTCTCCCCGTCTTTCTTGCCGATTCTTGCAGTGTCCGGTGATCGGAAGAATCGACCTGGGTGGATCCCACCGCCTCGAAAGGGTTAACAATGGAACCATAGCTTTTCATAGTCTTGATGAAATTCGAACCATTTTCTTTTCAGATGATAGCTTTAGTCTTTCTCTACAATATTCTGTACTTCATTTAACTATCTGCATATATAACCATATAGATAATGTCTATTTATAGACAGCGATCAAAACTTTTGGATCATCCTTTCGAATAAGAACAATTAAGAATATGATAATAAATTCAACAAGTCAAATAATTACTAGTACATATTTCATTCAAAATACATCTGATGATCTAGTCATCAATTGCAAGTATTGTAGATAACTCAATCAGGGTACAACAATATATAACAATTAGCAGAATCATTCAAAATAAATCCTTGATAATGATAAATGGTCGAATAATTTAACATATAATTCTATGAATCTTTAGCTATAATATATAGAATAATGCTATTCCATACCCAAAAGAAAACGTTAACTTAATTATTATTAGACATTTTTACCGCTAATCAAAAATGAAGAGATATTTGATCAACTAATCAATTGATTTTATTGACAAATAGATTTCTACTTTATATTCATGCTTAGTTTCATTTCATTGAATAGCACAATCCTCGTATTATATTCAAGTATTATTTTTCTTTATAATGAAAAAAAAATATGTCAGTATAAAATAACGTTAATTACAATATTTCACACACACGCATGAAAATAAAAATATGATTAAATTAAAGTCGTATAGACTGTATCACAAGTGATCATTTTCTTAGCCACAAAACTAATATCACAGCCAATGGTATACAAATAGCTAAAAATCCAATGAAAAAGCCAAGTATACCAAGTTTACAACGAGATGAACATTTATTAGTTAAACAAGCACACGTTTCATCCGAACTAAAAGAAAATGAATATTTTTTCTATAAACGTTTTCTTTCTTTTCAAACCTTGATATCATTCGTGCATTGGACGAATTATTACTGTTTACTGTTGAATCCGTTACTCTTGTAAATGAATTATTATTGTGTACTGTAGAATCCACCCCTTTTATAAATGAATTACTACTCTTAGTTGGCCATGAATAAGGTGATTTCATAAATGTAGGACTTGTTAACCTTGGATCAACTGATGTTTTCTCATATTGACTTCCATTCAATGGTAGTGGTGACCAAGGACCTGAACTTGATCGCAGCGCAAGACTATCAAAACGAGGCAATACGGATGCACTAGCTGGTGTTGGAGCTGTTGTCATTGGTGGAAGTCGTAATGCTTCTTGTTGTTTATATTTATTAGGTGGTGCATTATGATCCTTTTGATTTATATAAAGAAACAGATAAAACAATATAAATCTTATTAAACTTACCATTATATCTTCAATTGTCTCCATCTTGCTTTTTTCTTTTTCAGACTACAAATGATTTCTACTTCTTTCTTTTTTATTTTATTCATTTCAATATTATTTTTTGTAGCTTCTTGTAAGAATTTTTTATGTTGTTTTTCTTTTGTACATGTAAATAGAATAATGAAGTATTGGTTTTTTTTTCTTCTGAAATGATGAAACGAAACAATAAGCATATCGCAGAGAAACCTTAATGTTTTGTTAATTAGCTTTTCTGTTTTGATGAAATAAAATATATAGACTAACCATATTATTCCTGCTCGCGCTTGATTATTGTTTATTTAGTTTTTTGTGGAACTCACGTATATTTTCGAAGAAAATAATGAGTGTAAGTTTTAAGTTCGAGATTTGGCGGCTCCCCCCCCCCCCC
>CAJNOL010000177.1:0-11397 GCA_905250125.1 Rotaria sordida | reverse complement strand
CCCCCCCCCCCCCCCATTACAGACCATAGCAACGAGGTCCCCCATTACAGATACCCCTTCATTACAGACACCCCCTCATTACAGACACCCTCTCATTACAGACACCTCCCAATTACAGACAATCCACCATTACCGACTTTACCAATGGAGAATAACAGATGTCAGATTTTCTAGAGGTTTTTTTTTGATAAATTGGTAAAGTTATAATTTTGAAGATTAATGAACATCATTGTTTGTGAGTTGATTAATATATATATAATAGTACGTAAAATCTGCCATAGATATCATGGATATGTAAAGTAGACTTATTTGCCGATACAATGATTATAATAATAAGAATATTAAATTAAAAAAAACATGAATTAAAAAAAATGAAAAATAATGAGCGAATAGCAACAATGCAAACAAAAAATAGGGCGCCCGTAGAAAAAATAAAAAATTTCTGTTTTCAGTTTAGAAATAAATGTAGAAATAAATAATAAATTCTTGTTCTTGTCATCGGTTATTAGTGAAAACAACTACAGCCGACGAGAAATTTTTCAGTTTACGGATGATGTATTAGGATAGCAAGGTTGAAGGATATACGTGAGTTCCACATTTCAGCTCCGAAGGAGCTGCACTAACAAGCTTTTTTTATTTATGATCTATCATATCATTCAAATCTAATACTTCTAATCAAATCAATCAACATATTCATCATTCATCTGATGCACAATTGATTTGTAATAATGAACAATGTCGAGAAAAAATTTTTAATAAAATCAAACAAATTAATAATGAAATAAAAAATGATTTTTATATTATTGTTGAAAATAATTCAAATGATAATAAAATAAATCTTAATCAAGCTTGAAATATAATGTATTTAATGAGTAAAAAACTTTCGAATAAATTAATTATTCTTTTTCATAAAGAAGAAATTTGTCAAATTATTGAAAAATATATTAAACAAAATAATATAAAATAAGTATTTGAAAAAATATTTAATTATGAAAAAAAACAAAATTTCGAAGAATTTATAACGAACGAACAACTATGGAATATTTATTTCAATATGTCCGAAGAGGCTATTAAAATACTTTCAAAAACTAATGAAAAACACGAAGAACATACAGTAAATTATCTTGTTTTTGATGAGAATTTATAAAAAATGATTTTCTTTTCTCTCAACAAATTAACAGTTTTCTTTTAAATATAAATTTACTTGAATATTTTTCTTCGATTTTTAAGATTTATTTATTCATCGAGATATATTTGACTTATTTCATTTATTAGATCTTGTGTAATATTTTCTTGATGTTGAGTAATAATTTTATCTTGTGAACGACGAAGACTAGTTTGATCATTTAGTTGAAAAATATTTTCACGAATTATGCTTTCAAAAAACATGGATATTTGATAAACACCAATAAGAACACCTGCAAAATTTGAATAATACACAATAGCTCTCACACCAATTCGACATGGTTTATTTTCAATTTGTTTTTTTTTTTGCATTGTCATAAATGCTAATAAGAATCCAAATAGTGATTTTTATAGAGAATTTTATTTCCAATAAAAATTCATCTAGATGAAAATGTTTGCTAGTTCTCTAAGGATAGGATCTCTGAAAAAACCAAAACCTAAGTTTTCCAGCTTCTGAAATTTTCAAGTAGAATTCTGTTTGAAATATTTTGAACGATAGAGTAAACAATTCTTTACTAAATGTAATGTCGGCCAGTTCCATACGACGTTTTCTTCACAGAGATACATCAGTCTTATGAAAGCCGCAAAAAAACAAAAACAAAACGATTTTTGTGCTTTCTATAAGATTGATGTATCTGGGTGAAAAAAACATCGTAGGGGGTTAGAAGACACCTCATTTTGTAGAGAATTGTTTGTTGCTCTATCATTCTAGGGAATTCCAATAGAATTCTATTTGTGAATTCCAGAAGCTGAAAAGCTATGGTTTGGTTTTTCAGAGACCCCATCCTTTGGAAAAACTAACAATCATTTTCTTCTTGAAAAATCTTCTACACAAATCACTACTTAGATTCTTATTAGCATTTACGACAGTGGAAGAAAAATTGAAAATAAATCTGTTCGAAGAATTTTAGCAGCTAGTGTATATCGTTATTTAATTTCGGTCATACTACCTATCGTTAATGGTGTGTATTGATCAAGTAAGATCAAAGTATGTGGATGAAAAATTTTATCTGCTTGTAATGTTTTTTCTTGTTCATAGAATTCTGTCAATATAGTTAATAATTCTGATGAATGACGATTAAGAGATAATTTTTCATCAGATAGATTATTGTCACTTGCATCGTTTACTTCATTCTGAAAAGAATGAGTTGTTAATGAAGGTGATTGTTTATTAGCAAAATTTGTATTTTGTATAACATCACTAATTGTAATTAAATCATATGAGAAAGGATTTTGATCATTAGATATTTTTTGAAGAAAAGTTTTTGCTAATGGCATTCCATGAATAGATACAAATTTCGTTTTCATTTTGTGTTCATCAATATAATCATCATATTCAGTAAATAACATTTTAGCATATTCACCTAAAATATGAAAAGTATCTTTTCATTCGATTTTAAATCATTATATATTACCGAAATATTGAAGATCATCATCACAAGTAATAATTGCATTATTTTTTCGTTCACAAATAGTTGACCATATACGTAAAAGTGCCATTTTTATACAAATATTTCGATCCAATGTTGTTTCTTGACAATGTTTATCAACAATAGACATGCCATCAATAAACATCGTATAGATTCTATGAAAAAATATTTTCTTAATGATGCTGATTAGGATAACGAATGATAAAAACAGATCTGAGTATCGAAAAGAATTTTTTTCTTTGGAAAACTAAGATTACTCTGAATCAGTTTTCTGAATTCGATCGAAAACATTTTGAAACAAAATGGAATATTTCTAAGCTGCCCCACGACCATTTAATTTGATCAAGGCGTGGAAGCTATCTGTTCATTGTTCCTTTTTTTCAAAACTTTACCGTATAGTACGCTTTGAAGTCTTTATCGATTCATGAGGAAAGTATTTTTGAGTTAGGATTATGTGCATCATATAGACCCAAATGAGTTTTGAATATCTTGAAAAGAGTTCAGATCCTTTGCTTCTTGTAGTGGAGATACTGCAAATTTATGGTAATTTTTAAATGGACGCCGTAGTTCCCTTCAGAAACATCAGAAAAAAAAAATGATTTTCGAATTTCAACTTGAAATTTTATACAAAAACAGGTCTTAACAAGAATAGTTTATCGTGACAGTTTCAGACCTTTTAATTTACTCCTATCCTAAAATAAGAACACCAAATCTACCATTATAAATATATGAGCATTGTAAAAGACACGCTTTTACCACATATATATCTTAAGATAAGAACAACGACAAGATCTGAAACATTCACAAGAAACTATTTTTTGTTAGGAAATGTATCTATGCGAAGTTTCAAGTCAAAATTCGGGAATTAGTTTTTCTAGTGTTCCTGAAGGGAACTAAGGCATTCATTTAAAAACTATCGTAAAAGTGCAGTATCTCGGTAGCAATAAGCTAAGGATCTGAACTGTTTTCTAGGTATTCATAGTTCAGTTGATTTTACCTAATACATGTAATCTTGACTCAAAAACACGATTTATCAATTGGAGAATTTCCTTCATTAATATAGTTTGATGAAGAAAAATTGTAGAGAGCACAAGAACATCCCATTTTGCTTTAGAATGTTTGCACTATTAGATGTGTTCATATGTAAAATGCTTCCGATCGAATTCAAAAAACTGCTGTAGAGGAATCTTGATTTTCCAAAGGACCAGCTGCCGAAAAATTTTACTGAAAACCTAGAAAATATATATTTTGAAATGAAATCCTTTTCAGTTACTTGAATGTTTCTATTTCCATTCATTTTAGTTATCACTATTAAGATAATATCTCGAAAATATAGGTCTGCTAAATTTTTTTTTTCTTTCTACTTTATGAAATCCGAATGACAAAAAGAAAGAATCAATACAAACTCATAATTAATAGTTAATGCAATAGGTAGAATAAGAATCGATGAAATAATAATTGATATATGATCAAAATCGTTATGTTCTGTTGGCCAGAGAAATAAATTTGTTTTTGGAATACTAAAAACTGTTTGAGCACGTTGATAATCACTTGTTACAAGCCAACAATGTTCAATAGCTTTATTCCAACTAGATGTGAATGATTGATTGGAATGTACATCAGATTTGATGAGAACTTCCGTATACCATCGAATAAACTAATTATATGCTATAGAATTGTAAAATTTATGAAAATCTTCTACACATACTGCATTGAGATATGTCTCATCTAAATGTTTCATGAATATAAGAACAAGTGATGATTTTTGAAGATAATTAAGTAAAAATTCTTCATTGAATAAATCAATCTTTTCTATTGTATTATTATCTGTTTTTGGAGATAGATTGAGAATATCTTGCCTGAATTTAAAAAGTACTTTGTATAGATATTCATTGATTCTTTTTTGGAAAGAATCTTACTCAGATATTGAATTTATTATGTTTTCATTATTGACGTCTGCATTAGTATTAAATTCTTTATTAAAGTTAACTGATTGAAATAAAATTGTGTGTTGTTTGAATACATTTTTTTTAGTCGACATAGTTGATGAAGATGTGTTATGAGAATTTTGCAATGTAACAGATGTTAAAATGTCTTTTTGAAGAATTTCATGTGATATTTGTTCATATTTGATTAAAAATGATTTTATCTCATCAAATGTAACATAGACAATAGAAATATTTTGTGAAACATATGATTTCAATAATGATTCTAATAATTGATAGATTTTTTTCATTCTGTATGTACATAAAACAAGAATAAAATGAATGATTCGTTTTGAATTAACATCTAATTGAAGCATAGAAGAATACAATTGTTCATAAGTTACTTGATTGATTCCAGTTCGAAATAGTAACGGATTATCATCTAACATAAATTTAGTTTGTAATAAATCATTATTTTCATTTTGTATATTATTTGAACTATTCAACATTGAATGAAAGAATTAAAAGAATAATCATGAAACCATCGAGTATACAAGGTACTTGACTTTTTTGTGTATTCAATTCATCGATGTCTGAAACTACTAACCCGAAAATTTTAGCGTTCAACATTCTTTCTTTCAAAAGTTTGTCGCTACCAACTTTTTAACACCATCATATGCTTATAAGAAAAAAACAGTACAAAATTCCCTTTAAAAGTTGTGATTGTTTTCGTTTCAAGAAATCATTCAAATTTGTTTTTTTTTTATAAATTATGGTAAAAGATAGAGAATTAATAATTGAACAAAACGAGCTATTTCAATATAATATAGTGTTGATTGACTAAAGTTTAATAAAGCTAACATGAATGAAAGATGGCTCTTTGAATGAGTCTAAAATGTTCATTTGATAACGATCTATTTTCTATAAGGATTCAGAATCAAAGAAATCCAAGGTAAATTTTATATATGCTTTGCAAATAAAAAAATATTCCAAAAATCAGTGATATATTCGGCGTGAAACGTGATTCACATCTCTTTCCCATATAATGGTTTTTCAATAAAAAAAGAAAAACATTTATAACTGCTTTCATTGCCGTGGCGCAATTTTAAAGCAAAATAAATATGACATTCGAAATCAGCGTCAAAACCTACATTGAGTCAAACACATTCTAGAGACTCTTTTTCGCCTATAGAAAAATAGACCTGTGATTGCCCATGGCTGTATTTCATTAAAATTTTGCTCCATGGTCTCCCAGAGGCCAGTTTTTCGCAGGAGAAAAATTTCTCTAGAATGTGTTTGACTCAATGTATTTTTTGACATTGGATCCGAATATCATATTTATTTTGCTTTAAAATTGCGCCATGGTAATGAAAACCGCTATAAATGTTTTTTTTTTTTTATTGAAAACCAGTCAACAATCATTATGGAAGAGATCGACGCGAATCCTGTTTCATGTTGAAAGTACCATTTATTTTTGAATACTTTTTTTAATCATTCTGTAGATTAATCTTGGATCCCTTAGATTTTGAATCCTTATAGAAAATAGACTGTTATCAAATGGACATTGTAGACTCATTAAAAGAATCATTTTTCATTCATGTTAGCTTTATTAAACTTCAGTCGATCAATACTGTTTTTTTTCCTCATAAGCATATGATAGAAGTAAAAAGTCGGTGTTGACTAACTTTTGAAAGAAAGGATATTGGACGCTAAAATTTTGGGGTTGGTAGTTTCAGACATCGAGGAATGGAATACACAAAAAAAGAAGATTTTTTTAATCAAGTGTCTCGTGTACTCGATAGTCTCATGATTACTTTCTTAATTACTATTCGAAACTTACTTCATGTTATCATAACTATGAAAGTGATGACAAGTATCTCGTAAAATGTTTCGATCATATTGAAAACGGTATGAAATATCAATACTATCAAGCACAAAACAATGACTTGAACTACGAAAATGTACACTTTTAGCCATTGTTATATAGTAACTATTTTTATCTGTTTGATGTAATTTTCTGTTAGAATTGAATAAAAATTGAAATAAATACATATTAACAAAAGAGAATTCAAAAATTATTTTACATTAAATCATTATTGTTTGATAATTGATATTTATTATGAATTGATGAATTTGATAAAATAGAATGAGAATCATAATGATTAACTGTTAGATTTTGGTTTAATTGATAAACGTGATGATCTGATAAATTCTCATGATTATTTTTTTCTTTTTCAAATTGTTTTTGACGTTGTTCTTTATAATCTATATGATGATATTCTCCTATAATCATCAAGTTTATTAATCATTTGAATATTAAACAGCATAGATCAATTCAAATCACCTGATTTATGAAATATTTTTTCAATAAGTTTATCTAAATTCGATAAACGTACAAGTTGCATTAATTGTATATAAATATCATAGTTGATTGATTGTTTCGAAAAATCAAAAAATACTGTTCCATGTGATGTTCTTATTGGCAAAATACATGTATCAAATTGTTGATGTACACTGTATTCATATCTATCATTTTCTATTGATTTTGTCATTCCATTATTAAGAGAACTTTGTTTGAGTAACTCAAGTCGACATAAGACGATAGCTACTTGTGATTTCATATTCTTCATATCGTCTGAATACCACGTAGTACAAGGTTGAATTGATCCAATAAAATTTTCAAGTAAATTTGACATATTCGATGTTGTCACATATGATTCTACTTTATTATTCTGACGATATTCAGCTGTAGATCGAAGCTTTTCAAAATATGATTCATCATTGACCCATATTGATAGTTTCTGATGATGATGATGAGTATCATTATTGAGTATAGAACTTGAACCTAGTTCGATAGTTGCTGTCGAAAGATCATATGATTGAATTTGATTCAAATTCTGTATCGGCGAAAGAGTTGTTGGCAGTGGCCAACCAGAATCGAATTTCGATGCTATTTTTAGATTTTTTGAAAAGTTTGTTAACTCAATAACAAATTTACTAATTTTGATTATGTTGCTAAGTAAAACGAATTTTTTCTTAACCTTATAATTAATTTTTCGATCAATTGTTATCAGTAGATTCAATATAAAGGAAGAGTTCGTTAAGCAATGATGTCAGCGCTCTCTCGAAATTGAGTTTTTTGTTCTCAGAATAGTCAATTGAGATTTATCAGTAGTCGATTTCTATTCGAATTAGATCGCTAGACTTCATTCCGACTGCTCGCGACTAACTCAAAATTCGATATTATCGATCTTCTTTATAGTATTATGCAATGTAGTGTTTATATAATCCTGAAGGCACTCATGACAAAACCCCCTCTTTATGGAACTGTGAAAGCAACGATTCAATATGAATTATATATCATTCAATAGGCTTTTCACAATTCTAAAAATGATATTATTGCGGTGAGATTAATTTGTAGTCAAGACACTTTAATCAAACACATCATGTTCATGAGTATCAAAAGTTACCCTTGTTTGACTGATACTTGATGGAATTTGGTCAGAGTAATCAAGCTTCCTATTGAAACAAACAGTATATTTGAAATCAGCATAAAAAATTGATTCAATCTTTATGTATCACAAAATCTTTCGACAACTTTTATTTTCGTTCAAAATTTCAACCATGATTCATCTCAGGATTACGTCGAAAAATAAAGTCAGTCACAACATTATTTTTATTATTTATCTGTCATTTTAGATTATCCTAAATTTTTAAAAATTTAGAAGTGATTTTCACTGTCAAACTGACGTTGTGACTAACTTTATTTTACGACGTAACCTTGAGTGGACCAGAGCTGTAAATAAAAGTTATCAAAAGGTTTTGTGGCGCATATAGATCGAATCCATTTTTTATCCTGATACTAAATATATTATTTGTTTTGATACGAAGCCTGATTATTCTGACCAAAATCCATCAATTATCAGTTAAAAAAGGGCAACTTTTGTGACTCATGAACATTGCACATAATCTCAGCGCAATAATATCATTTTTTAGAGCTTTGAAAAGCATACCGAACGATATACACAATTCAAGAAGATCACTACTTTCACAGTCCAATAGTGGAGGAGTTTGTCACGTGTGTCCTCAGATTGTATATACCAACGAACAATCTCATTTAAAAGCAAAAGAGAACGAACAATATTTTGTTATACTTCTATATGCCATTCGATAGAGCAAAGAAAGAGCATTCATAAGGCTATAGAAGATAGATAATATCGAGTTTTAAGTCAGTCGCATGCAGCCTGAATGAGATCTAATGGTCTAATTCGAATGACAATCAACTCTTGATATCTTAATAATGCAATCAATTTCAAGAAGGAATCAATTTCATAGTTTAACGACATCACTTTCCCTTTAGTTCAAGATTATTATATATCCTCGTTTCAAAAAAACTGAATATTTTTTTTTTATCAAGACCTTTTCTTTTTTCATTGATAAACCACATGTCGAAATCACAAGACTTTTCACATGCTCGCCAAGTACAGAGTTAGAAGAAAACAAAAAAAAAATCGCGAGGAAAAAAAAACCAGGAAATAAAGAGAAGTTTGTCACTCGAGTCAAAGAATTTCGTATAGTAGTGTAATTTACAAACGAAGAAAGATGAAGCACCAAAATTTTTTCTTCAACAGAAAAAAAAAAGAAAAAGAAAAAGAAAAAAAGAAAAGAAACACAACTGTATTTTAATAATGAAAGTTAGGTGCAAAATGAGATGGTAACATTGAAGGTTGATATAAATGTGCTGGTGGTGGTGGTTGAAATGATTGTTGATGAGAATCAATTTTAGATGGAATTGGTTTATAAACAAGTGAAACAGGTTGTTGTTGTTGTTGTTTATTTTCTTCATCACTGTCATCATCATTTGTATGATGTTCATCATCATTTTCCTCATCATCATCATCATCTTCAATTGAATCAACTTGTCGAGATAATATATCATCACCATCAGGTTCATTCATTGAATCATCATTATCAGATTGATTTGTTTGTGGTGAACTAACTGATGATGAATTTCTATTATTAGTTATATTTATTCCATGATTATTATATGATGAATTATGATAATTATTTATCATATGATTATTATTATTATTATTATTTGCATGATTTAACATATCTTCTTCAAGAAATCTTGTACATTTTTTCTTTCGTCGACAATGTTTACACCATTGACTTTGACCTTCTAAACCAAAACGTGCACGACATTTCTTTTGATTTAAACAATCTATTTAAAACAAAATAAAAAAACAGGATTTCGTAAATTTTTTAACTTTTTTCTTAAAAATATTTTTACCATTCTCTAATTGCATTGGATTTTTTGTTGAATTCATATGTGAACTATTAATTAAATGTTGTTGTTGTTGTTGATGATGTCCATAACGATGTGGACTATTATGATTTAACTGTCCTGGACTATTAACCATAGAATTATTTTCTCTTGGTGGTTTTTTATGTGAATTATTTAATATTGGTGTATGACCACTTGATTGTCGTTTCTTTTTTAAACCATAATTATCACGTGCTGACCAACCTGGATACAGTTGCATATGACGATTACGTTCTTCTTTTGCTAATTCTAAATATTTCATATGAGAAAAAAATTGACTTCGAAATAACTATCTTTTGTTTTTTTTTGAAAAACTTTACCATAATATCTGTCTTGCTCTGATCGAGGTAATTCTTTCCATTTTTGTCCAAGAACTTTATTTATTGCTGATGATTCTTTTAATGTACATTCTTCAATAACACGTGCACGTTGTTCTTTCATATAAAGCATAAAAGCATTTAAAGGTTTTTTTATATGAGGTTTTTTAGGTCGTTGTACATCAAGTAGAGCACTAAGACTAAAAGTGCAATAGAATTTTTAAAAAAATGAAGTTATTTATTAATTTATTATATCATACTTTCGAGAAGATCCATCATAATTTTGATGATGACGATTAGAAGATGATGATGAAGATGAAGATGATGGTGGTGGTGGAGGTCGAACACCGGGTGTTGGAATCGGAATACCAAATGGATTAAAAAGATTTGGTCGAAATGGTTGATTAGCCATTCCCGGTGGATATAACGAAGGAAAAGGCATACCTTTAAAAGAAAATGATTTGTTTTGTATTCATTTCGAAAATTTTGTTTTTTATTACCTGGATTAAAACCTGGAAATGGAGATAATGTTGAAGGTGCAGCGCCATATGGATTAGATGGAGGCATTTGTCCATCTGTTGATGATTTATCCTACAAAAAAAATATATATTTTTGTAAGAAACTAACACAATAAAAAATATGTTTACTGTTGATGATACAGCAGCATTTGCTTGTGCAGCTGCAGCCATTAAATATGGATGAAACATTGGATGAAAATATGGATAAAGAAATGGTGATGCATATAAACCAGAAATACTACTATTGAATGCATCATTTTTATTTGGACTTGTCTAAAAAGAAACAAAAAAAAAAATAATAAATTTTATTTTTAATATGAATAACTTACAGGTTCTTCAACAACAGGCGAAAGTCGATCTTCAATTCCATCAACATCAATATCATCATCTGGTTCATTTTTTTTAATTGTTGATGCTGAATATATTTTAATTTCATCATTACCATCTTCCATTTTAATTGTTGTTATTGTTTCATCATTATTATTACTACTATCAGTTATTGAACGTTGTTTAATATTTGTTGATGTTGTTGATATTGATGATGGTGAACTTAATGATGATGATGATGATGGACATTTTTTTTTAATTGGTGTTTGAAAATCTGTTGATTGAAATTTTGGTGATGCCATTTTATTTTTTAAAATATACTTTTTTTTTTGTTTTTAACTATTATTTTCTTTAAATTCTATACATTAT
>CAJNOL010000176.1:88977-215044 GCA_905250125.1 Rotaria sordida | reverse complement strand
CCGCGTGTCCTACACGCGTAGAATGAGAAAGAAGTAGACAGTATCCTGTGAAAAAAAAAGAAAACAATCAGTGGTAAGAAGTGTATCCTTAGAACAACATAGTCAATTTACCCTAATATCTTTGTACAATGTCTGATAGCAACCTTTTTTTTTCTAAAGAAGAAGATCTGCCACTGCCAATATTTAATGTTTTTCAATATCTAAATACCTGGAAAAAAAAGAAAATTAAATTTTTTTTTTCGATCAAACCTATTTAAGTCAGTTGCTTATGTTGAGATTTGAATAGTGGAAATGGAATTCATTTACAGTGAAATGTATCGCTAGCATAGGTATTTGTCCCAAGTTAACTTGAATTAATACAGTTGTCTGCGAAGAAACAGTTAAATGCGTCCTTAAACTTAGAAAGTGTACGTCATTGAACAAACTTTGACGTATATACCCGAAAATATCTTTTCCTCAATTATGAATGCGCTGTTTTGTGCTAAAAACGTTGTTGAATTTCTAGAAGAATGTGAAAAAGTGAAGAAGTCTTTTAATTAATACACAGTAGAAATTTTACCGAATGTGTTCCTATTTTGAAGAAGATCTCTTTATGTAGGACACGTGCAAATGTGTACTACACCAATTATGTACTATGACCATGGGAACGTTTTTTTTTTCGTGTAGAGAATCTAAACAATTATTTCAAGGTATGCAGCAAAAGAAGTCTGATGTGACGCCACGATGCGGTTTTTTAAATACACTATTCTTTTCTATTAGTTGTTTCACAAGGTTTTTCTAACTCGGAACTGATACCTTGCTATGATGACGAAAGAAAAATATTGCCTGCATTGAACTTAAATATTATTTTGAACATATATGTTATAAAAAGAAAATTAATAAGTTGTAGAAATTGTTTTAAATTGATTTTCAGAGTAGGGTCCTGTATGGATATGATTTTTCGTAACCCGACGCGGATCAGAGCTGATCGAGATCCGGCAAATAGTTTCACAGTCACAGTATGGTTTTCAACATTTTATTTTATATGAAAAAAGTATACTATTCAGTTTCTTCCGTAAACAGCAACAAAAAAAGAGAGATCTTGTCAAATTCCACAAAAAAAAAACAAGTGATTCAGGATTCACTTGGCATCTTTCTGCTTTAACATCATAGTTGTAGATACATACATGAGTGATTTTTTCCATGACGATAATATATGTTTAACTTTTTGATAATTTCTTTTCCTTTCAATGTATTCCATTACTTCGTCATATAGTTCATGGAATATAATAAATTGCTCAATCATGATCGAATCGATGTTCATTCTTATGCTTTTATATAAATTAGCAGTTTGAAGAAGTAAACACATTTTGAAACATCAAGATTCCATTGATTGCTATGTCAAATCTGAGTTTGAAATTATATCCAGGATTCAAACTGACATTTTTTTTTAATGTCCGGCACCCGAAACGATCAGGCGAGTGGACATCCAGACTCATGCCTTGGACCGAGCTTGGTACTCGATCTGGTTTAAGGACACTGTTTCAGAGGAAGATCTTCTAATGCGTTGAGGGCTTTACTTGAAGGTATATTAATATATGTTTAAATAGAAATTTTCTTTTTCTTTTTTAAGAATCGTCCACCTCGAATGTTGCCATATCCTCATCATTTTGTAACACCAAATAATATTGATATTGATCTTCGATTACATAATAATGATCTCCAAACGAAACTAACATCGGTTGTTAGCACACTTCTTAATGAAAATACACCAAAAAATTGGTTTAATGCAACAAAACGACGATTAATTAATCAATATAAACGTAAAAAAAAAAGTTTTCTTTTTAATTATAAATCCGTTTTTCTTTTCTTTTCTTAATCTCAGATAAACAGATTGAATTAGATTTATCGAAAGAAGAGATAGCTAAACGAGTTCAAACACAATTAAATATTGAGTATGCTGAACGAGCATTTGAAACTATTGAAAATTCTAATGAAATTGAAAAATTATCACCTGGTCTTGGACGTTTATTAGTTTCACATGCTCGTTCTATATTAACAATGAAATCAGTTGTCCAAAAATTAACTGATGATTTAGATAAACATCTTAAAACGGTATTTATTATTTCTCTACTTATTATTTTAAATATTAATCGATTTATTTTTAAAAAAAAACATTAGATAAGAGAAAAATTAATTCGTGAACATCCAATAAAGTCTAAAATTCATCGTTGGATTGAAAGAAAATTATTTGAAGAAAGAATAAATTATATTCATCAACATGAATGGGATGCACATCAATTATCAATTGATCAATGTAAAACATTAGGAAATCAACAAGCTGCATATTTTATTCAACGAGATTTTACATTTCGAAAAGATGTAATTAAAAAAAAAGAAAGAATATTTTCTATATTATCATATATTAATTATTTTATTTCGTTTATTATCTTTTTTTTTTGTTCTAGCATGAATCAATTCTTCGTCTTAATCTTAAATCACCTGTTGAACCTCTAAAAACAATTCAATGTGGTCGATCAATATGGTTTCCAAGTAAAATTTATTAACAAAAATTATTTATTTTTCAAATCTTCTTTTTAAGAAAATTGGATTGTCGAACGAACATATCCATTACCTATTGAACGAATTCCAACATTATTTGCTAAATATACATATACAGCTGACGAAGAAGAAAAACAAAGAAGATTGATCCAGTCTGATGTAAATTATCTTTGTCTTTCTATATCATTCTAGACCCCAACAAAAATCTGTATTATCAGAAACCTTTTAAGAGTTTTATTCGCATATCTTCACTAGTTCTCGAAAGTCGGAAACTCTTCAAGGTTCATGAAAACATTACTATCTGAAATGCTTTAACATGCTTATTATCAGGTTGAAAAAGCTCTTAAAAGATGTTCGAAGCCTTTTCGACATAAAAAAATGTCCGAAAATCCTTTTGTGAAACACGATCTAAAAGAAGAATTGAAATAAAGGGGTAGAAATTAGCTATCCTCCTCTTCCACAGATGTGACAGGACCGTATATCAATAACGTCTTGCTATAATATATGAATTACATTCTTATTGTATTTTCCGAGCATTCAGTAAAAGGATTGTGAAGAAATATATCTTAAAATAGAATGAATAAAACAATCTCCTTGTGATTAGTAACAGTAACTACATCGTGTTACACATTTTAATTTCATAGGAATTGTGCTAACAGGTTTTTTTTTGGGCTTTCCACAATACGATTTTTATTTTTGAATAGTGTATAATTAGTATTAGTTTTTTCTAGCCTGATGCACAATATAATCTTCGACGAAAGATAACTTATGCAACAACAACAAGATATCCATTTTGGAGATGGAAATTATTTGCACTTCGTGCATATTGTTGGCTTTCAAATACTATTTATACATTATGTGTATAAAAGTGATCATTTTAAATCAATGATTTATTTATTTAGTTTTTATTTAGCTTGTGATTCCATTTGCTAGTCCAGTTAGTTTTCGAGCTCTATTATCTCCAACACCATTTCGACCTAATTATGAATTAAATAGAAATGATGTATGTAATAGAAAAAAAAACGTTTTATTTGATATTTTGTGAAAATGTTTCTTTTCATTTAGTTGAAACTTCATGAAGATCCATATTCAAAAACACAAACATTTATTTCACGTCTTGTTGCTCTTTGGAATCATGTGAGACATTCAAGACAAAAATTTGAACAAACACCTGATCGAGGTATGTAGAAAACGAATCAAATTCGCAATTGGTTTTTTTTGTCAAACTGAAATCAACATTGAAAAATTTAATTTGTGCGTGATCATATCCAACTGTCGAAGGCTATTCGACTTCATATTATAGCTATGAATAGGTCCCTGTAAGACTAAGATAAACTGAAAAAGATTCGGGATCATAATCTACTAATGAAGAATTGATACTGCTTCAATGAAACTTGCTGTATGGACAGATCTAATAGTCATTAAGTAGTTCGAAAAGTTTCGATAAAAAAATAAACATGTGTCTCTCGACATATTCACTTTCCTCAAAAAACATAGCAGTTTACCATAGAAGGATCCAATAATCAAATCTATTCGGAAATTAAATATCTCAAAAAAAGTATCTTCACTGTGGTTGAGAGTTTCAGAATCATCTAATGACTTTAATCTGTCTATACAGAAAATATCATTAAAACGGCCATAACTCTTCATTAAGAGATCATAAGCCCAAATTCTTTTCAACTTTTCTTAGTTTCACATAGATCTACTTGTAGTTATTATATGAAGTTGAGTGACATCCAGCAGTTAAATGTATTCGTTTGTTAAATCTTATGGTCCTTATCAAAAGCTTATTGTAAGAACAATTAATTGTTCTTCGAACTTTTTTTTCAATATTGCCTATTATTTGAACTAAACAGAGAAATAATAAATTTACAGAATCGATTGTATTGTTAATCATATTCTAAAAAGAAGGGATTAACACAGTTTTTGTTTAAATCTTTGTTTTAGGTTTTTTGGGAAAGAATATGCAAAGAATATTCAATCGACTTTGGAATTATATAGTAAAAGGTTTTATTGGTACTATCGCTATTTGTACTATTTATCCAGCTTCCTGTATAATTCTTTCAATTGGTTCTTTTATATTAGGTGTTCTATCACCTATTTGGTATGTTTCTATAGGTTAGCATAATAATTTTTGATCGTCTATTTACATTTAGGATGCCAATTCTTACATTATTATTTCATATACTTCAAATTCTTATCTATGATGCAAGTTCAGCTGGTAATAATAAATAAATTAGTATAATTATTTAATAATAATTGATTTTTTTTGTTTCTAATTCAGGTGAATATGGTCGAAAAATTTTTTGTCTTATTAATATTTTGATAACTGATTTTCTACTTTGTGGTATTATGCAACCAATATTAGTATTAATTGCATTAATTGCTAGTCCAATAATTTCTCTTTTAATTGTTATTTGTAAGTTATTTCAAAAATAAATATCGTATAATTTTTGTTTTTAATCTAAAATTTAGATGCTCTACTGCATCGTTGTACTCGTGGATTGTATGATAAAATAGTATATCAATTAATTGTTAAACGTTTTGCACGAATTCCAGCACATGATGGTTTTCTTGCAAGACGTATTGCTGGTCCAGGTTTAGCAGCACAATATTTTTATCAAGTTTCATCACCAGAAGTATTAGCAGCATTAGAATCCTTAATTGAACAAAATGAATTAAAAGTTTATCGTTCTTATATTGAACAAATTTTAATGAAACCCGTTGATGAATATCGGTTTGATATAATTTTATTGAATGAAAAGAATAAAATAAAAACTTTTCTTTGTTTTTTTTTTATTTAGACAATTTTTTAATACAGCATTTAAACCATTTTCAGCTCAAGTTCAAATAATAGATAGTCAATCAGTTTATAGTCGAATGAATGATGTTGTTAATGAACATATTCGAAATTTGAAAACAACAATTGAAAAGTAAATTCATTTAGATAGATTCTTCTTTCTTGTTAATTTTCATTTGTTGTTTTGTTTAAAAAAAGGCGTAATAATTTACTTCGAGTACATCATGGTTCTCAACATGATCGTATTCGATTAACAGAAGCTGATTTAACAGTAAGATTTTGATGTTTTTTTTTTTTTTTTTTTTTTTTTATAAAAACAAAATGAAATAAAACTATATATTTTCATGTAGGCTGTACTTATTGAAGGAACACAATTAGTAGAAAAATGGTATCCAAAACGAATACTTTCTTATTTAAATAAAGATGAAATAGAAAAATTTTGGAATGATTATGATCTTGAACAAAATGATTGGTTTGGTAAATATTATTTATACTCTTTTTTTTGTCATTAATAAAATAAATAATTTATTTATTTTCTTACAGGTTTAACAAGTAAATTACTTCAAGAATTATTTTGTCGAGATTTCTTAACACCACTTGAACAAACAGATATTTTTTATAGTCTACAAGTATGTTATATTAATATGAAATTTATTTATAAAGTATTTCTTTTTAAAGGTTGATCATTTAACTTTATCAAAATATGCACATATGATCCATTCAGCTAATTTACATGATGATCTTGATGTTGTTACAAGTGTTTATTTACCTGAAAGTAAGTTAAATTTACTTAATATCTAACAAGATGATGCTATTACACTGATAGATATATGCGGGAATAACTTTTTTTTTTGGTTATTGAAGACTAGAATAGAATCATGTATAGCCGTTTACATTATATTGTTCATTCATCCAATATTTTACATATACGTTGTATTTATCATTTCATACTTCTTCTATTTTTCTTTTCTAGTGGAAAACTTTAGATAGAATACATTGAAGTTGGTTTAATTAGAGTTGTAGTCAAGAGATGAGTGCGCATGTAGCCAAGCCGTTTGAGTCCTTTTCATTAAAATGAAGAAAAATATCATTATCTACTGAGCTATGTGACACAATATTAGAGCAATGATACCGAAAAATATCAGAAGAAGAATTTTGACAACATTGTTAGACTATATGTTAAGAGTCGATCAGAACACTCAAGCTCAATGAATTTGAGTTTGAATTGTATTTCAGTTTCTTTTCAATCTCTTATTAATCCAAATGGTTCATTGAATCATTCTCCGTTTGGTTATCAAAGACAGACATCTTTCTATATTTGCAGTGTGACAGATTATTAATATAGTGTGGTGTGTCTATGTTGTTTACACGGATAGTTTAATATCTGAAGTGCACAGTTGGATAATTGAATATATGAATTTTAAATTTCCAGATATAAGATATTTCAATAATTGAATTCAAGTTTTAGGCTAGACATACTTACTATGTGATGATATATTGTCATGTTGCAAAATAATAACAGTCGAAAGTATAACCACACCCTGTTGCTTTCCAATCTCTGAATGATATTTTTTTTTATCAGAAGATATTCGTAATACATGTTAGTGATTCTTAGATCTGATGATACGATCTATTTGAGAATTATCCTCGTATGATCCAAGAAAAATGAATATAGAACCTTGCCAGCAAACTTTTCTCTTCTCAGTTTTGTTGTTGGTAGTGCATCAACTCGTTTTTTTGTAGTTGTAATAATTGTTTTGATTCAAATTCATTAATAATGAAAACTGAACGATGTTCAAGTTTTTTATTTTGCATTAGTATATCTAAGTTGATTTGAAAAAAAAATTGCTATTATAGTATATAACTATTTAACCCATTAAAGTTCATGATGTCAACAATCAGAAACCTATGTCAACTACAAATAGCAAACAATTCCAAAACAATAGCACTTTCTATTGTTTTTAAGCTAAATCAGTCTTGAAACTTTTTGAACGAGCCTTGTCTATGTTTCTTTTCAGCTTCATATACAATTCATTATCCATCATTCAATCGAGATATATTCAATCCACATGAACATATTCTTAATATATCAACAAATTATTCGTATGTTAAGAAATATTATAAAAATTTATAATTTATTTATTTTGTTTTTTCTTATCTAGTGAAAAACGTCGTGTAAAAGCTCATGGTCGTATACATCGATTTTTTAATCGTAAAGCAAATTATTTAAAACATGCTAATAATTTATCAGAGTTTGTTGATTATACATCAATAACGTGTCGTTTTTCTATACCAATACGATTACCTGATGTAATCTATGTTAATATTATTATATTTAATCGTGATAATAATAATACACTAACAATAGCATCATCATCAATTAAAAATATATCTCTTCAAGATATTTTTCAACTTATTGAATATAATAAAAAATTTTATGATGAACCTATGTTACCAATATATTCATCAAGAATTTCATCTCTTACTAGAATAAATAATATGACACCTGATGATTTAGTTGTGATTAATACAATATCAGATAATGATGATGAACCATTAAATGATAATATTGCTGTACTTGACGAAAAACTTTTGTAATCATTTGATTACAATAGTGACAAAGTCTCTTTTTTTTATTGTTTCTTTGTAACAGTGGTGAATTTGATGCCTTTTTCTTCTTTTTTGCTATGATTAATATGCTTTTTATTACAATATATCTTATGTGTGAATACAATTAAATCATGAAATTTTTAAGATAAAAATATTCTGTGTGCTATTTATAAGTATTGTTCAAAAATAAAAAAATCTTATGAAAAGTTCAGTATTTATTTCTTCAAATAATATTTATGAAATCATGAAAAACAAAAAGAAAAGAAAGAATTTAGAAAAAAAAAACTATTTATTGATTTAGTATGAAATTTAAACATAAATACGATGCCAATGATAAAGAATAAGATAGAATATCACCGTAATAATTACATCCAAAGATACAGCAACAATATACCATGCAATAAATGTTTTTAATGTTATACGATTTGTTGTTTTGTCTATACATGATGTCCATGCCCAACCCATACAACAAGTTGCTTCACCATCTGTCATGTGAATAGTAGTTATTGGTGAACCTCCTGAATAATCAGTGTTTCTAGATTGCAGTATTTTGTATATGAAATAAATTGTTTGACTAAGAAAACAAATTCCAAATACAATTGGACAAATTATCCAAGCGAGTAGAACAGCCATATCGATGTTGACTAGTGAAACAATGAAACAGAGCCCTTACAAATATTTAAAATAGTATACTATCTGAGAGATAACAGATATCGAACGTCACTGTAATGATAAAAAAAATATAATGACGCCATTTTGTCTCTTACTTGATTATCGTTGATTCATATAAATGATAAAATGAGTTCAAATTTATGAGATAATTTTAGTCATGATTGTTTTAGATTATTTTATTTTATTGAAAATTTTTCAAGGTCTATGATAAATGATATTGTTGAAAATACTTTGGATGAATATCTCGAAGATGTATATTATATTTTCTTGTTAAGGTTTTTTTTCATTCACAGATATAGAGAATCAACAGCATAAAAACAAAGATAAAACAATGAGACTTCAATCTATAGCTTCGTAGTACCCTATGAAAAATTTTATTTAAAAAAACAGAGAATAGATTTTTTTCAGAAAAAAAGGAAGACTTGAGCAAGTTTCAAAAGTCGGTAAAAAGAAAGAAGTTTTTACTATTATCAAAGCCATACTGATTATAGAATCTACAGAACACTTTTTGTTTATGATTGATGAACTTCAAAAATAACAGATACTAGTAGTCCAAAAATATCCGGACACTGTTAGTTTTTTCTTTGGATTTTTTCTTTTGTGTAATCAGAGTGTAAATATTAAAATATCTCCTTAGATAGAGAACAAACACATTTTCTCTTCAATACTTGATGGTCTTCATTTCGTACTTTACTCCATATGAAAAACAACGTTTGGATTTTTCATGAAAAAGGAAATTTTATTCATTATCATCGCTGTAGAAATCGGCCAATAGGAACAAAAAAAATATATATTTAGATGTTCAGCTACTTTATAGACTACTTATATTTTTAAAATTTTATGAATATTAAAATGATCTTATTCTCTTATACTTTTGAAAATGAAAAAATACTCAAGGTAATCCATAACTTGCAAAATAAGTTGAAATATATATTAAGGTACCTTATTGGTTTTCAATAAAAATTCAACTCTTTGAAGAAAAAAACCGTAGAAATCTTTAAAAGAAATGAATATTTCTTTGGCTCACTCTCCTTCATACCTCTCACATTCACAACATCTTACTCTCATTATCAAATCTAACAATAATTCGCTTGTGGATTTTATATTTATTTGTAATGTTATGATTTGTCATTTATACACTGATACTGTATTAACGGGTACGCCAGATATAATGGCCGGGCTTTGCATTTCAAGTTTCATTCACTTAATATATTGTATTAAAGAAACAAAATATACCACAATATGCAGTGTGAAAAGCTATACAATTTACATGAGATCGCTCATTTTATACTTGACTTTTGGGTTTTCAAAATGGGTAAAATTTTGATCGAACCAATTTCGACCGTGCGAAAATCGGCCGTACAAAATTTTGCTTTTTTTGGGCACAATTACAATAAGCTTTACTGTGTAAATTGTAGAGCTTTTCATGCTGTATCTTATAGTGTATTTTGTTTTTCTTTTAAATGAAAAATATTAGGCGAGAAAAAAGATGAAGAAAAAACAAACGAATTCATTTTGTGTCAGAAAAAACATCGTTCTCACACGGTTAAGATTTGATCACTCTTAATTTTGACCACTTTGAAAGTAAAAAGTGCAGCTATAAAAAAAGCGGCCTCGTGTAAATCGTAGAGCTCTTCACGCCGCGTCTTGTGGTTTTTTTTTTTATACAATATATATTAAGTGAATGAAAATTGAAATGCGAAGCGCGGTTATTATATCTGGCGCACCCATTACTTTTGTGACCTTCCCTATGTACTTATAATGAATTACATTTTTTCATTAACAGAGCAGCAGATGTTACCGATAGTTATGATTTATATCAAGTATCACTCGTACTTCAATATTAAAAATTTCATTGCCAAGCAAAACCATAAATCTGTCAAGATGATCAGAACACAATGATATGTATTTTAAATTGTTCCTAGTCGGTTATTTACAGTATATCATTTTGTTCCAGTTTAGTGTTAACTAACACCATCTTCAGGATAGATATAAATGAAAAAATTTGGAAAGATAAAGTAAGTAGCCTGTAAAAAACTAGGATAATTCCTCTATTGCCATGCATATATATTAACTAAATTAGATCGAACAACGAAACTTAGTTTTATTATCTCGTTTTTGTCATGATAAATTTCATTTCATATTATGATTAGTATTCTTTTTTTTCTTGCTCATTGATATATTCATGTAATCCTTGTTAGAATATCAATTTCATAAAATATGATTTTAATATCAAATAGTTCTTCAATAGAATATTTCTCCTTATTGTAATTTAACCTAAAAATTAATATACAAATTCAAAATTATACTTTTTTTTGTTCTTTTTTTAAAGTGTTCATAGATTTTTAAATAGAGAAATAAAACAAACGTCAATATGTTTATATCTAAATTGAATGCACTCGTTGCAAATATACAACACTTCTCGAATGATCTCAAACAAATTTGTCTATTCAACAATCCATAATTATCAATATCTAATCATTTTTTTTTCCAAGGTTACAATACAAATTCTAACCACAGTAATTTTCTGTTCACACTTACGAGGGAAGGTCACCAACTGTTCAATCGCTTTAGCTTTGAAACTACTTGCATTATGTAGTTCCCAAAGAGTTATGAATACGCTGAAAATATTTTGGGCGGATAATTCATTGGTATGAATTTAGGCCATTTGTCAGGTATAGGTTTTAATGAGTGCCTGGACCCCTCCTCAGGAACATTAAAAATATTCATTTTCGAATTTTGACTTGAAACTTTACATAGAAAGACGCTCCTAGAAGAGCAACTTTTGCTGAACGTGTCAGATCTTTCCAGCGTTTCTATCACTGGACACAGCTATTGTGAAATTTTTGTTCTCCATCTTTCAAATAAAGTAGTAGATTTGACGAAGGAAACAAATTCAATGAACAAAAATGATCTCAAAACACTACCCTCGTTGAGATGTATTTCTATGTAAAGTTCTAAGTCAAAATTCGAAAATCAATTTTTCTAATGTTCCCGAGGGGGAGTACGGCAATCATTAAAAAAAATCTTACAAATGACCTATTTTCGTAACAATAAGCTATCCGCCCAAAATATTTTCAGCGTATTCATAACTCTTTGGGAACTACATAATGCAAGTAGTTTCAATGCAAAAGCGATTGAACAGTTGGTGACCTTCCCTCGTTAAGTGAAACAATTAAAAATAAATTATAGTAAGTTCTAAAGACGACTCGTAATTCTAATTACATATAGTACATTAACATTTTTCTAATTAAAAAAAAAAAACAAATCGTTTCTTATTTTTTGAAATAATAAGACAAAAAAAAAGTTTTACTTTTTCTTTTCTTTTCTTCTCTTTTCAATTTCATTCTTAGATCATTTTGTAAATAATAAATACAACAAAAGAAAACAACAATCTTCATGGAAACGAATCTTACCAATAATTATTCAAAACTTGAAACATTTTCTGACGAAGTTTTTTTCGAAATATTTGATCGTTTATCACCTAGTGATCTATATAAAACATTTTATGGTTTAAATATTCGTTTAAATACAATATTAAATGATTCTCGTATGCGTTTTCGTGATAATCTCTCATCTCTTACTCCAAAACAATTTCATTCCTATGTTAAAAATATTCTTCCACAAATTATTGATCGTCTGATTTCATTTAAATTTGGAACATATGATACAGATGAGGTTCGATATAAATTAAAAACAAAATATCTATTCATTTAATATCATTTAAATTTTCTTCTAGTATCAACAAGTCAGTCTTTTCTTACATAAATATTCTATTGATTTAAGTCTATTCAAACATCTTCGTACATTAGTAATTATAAAAATGACAATAGGAGATGTTCAAATTGTTCAATCAGCACTTATTCATCTTATACATCTTGTAAATATACGTTTTTCAGTTGATAGTAATGATGTTGATACAACATCTTTTGTTCATATTGGTAATGATTTATTAGCTGGACCAAAATTAAAACGTGTTAAAATGGATATGTGTGCTCGAACAACATTTGAAAATGTAACTAAATCATCTAATATTGAACAATTATCAATAGCATGGTGTGAAATGCAAGAATTAACACATTTACTTCAATATTCACCATATTTATCTACACTTAAAGCAACTATATGCGGATTAAATTATGGTAAGATATGCACAATTCAAAATGTCCACAAAATCTTTTTCTTTCACGTGAGTGAAAAGAACATATCGAGTTACGCAAGAAAAAAAAGCTTTGTGAATTTTTAAAATCTCAAATTTCATTAAAAAAATTTTCGTACACACATGATTTTTTTTCTTATTCGTTCTGTAGAAGGTTTTTAAAGATTGTTTCCTTGTTCTCTATGAAAAATGCATTAGAAAAAAAATATTTTAAAATTTATTTCTCTTAATCAATTTTACATCAAATATCAGGTAACAAGTTTTAAAAATCTTCTGTAGAACAAAACAAAAAAAAACAACACTCACATATAAATGAAAATTATTGCAATGATATTTAAATTTCTATATCTTGTCAACATTTCCTTTGATTTTCGCTTTTAAACAATTCACAAACTAGGTTTTTTCTAGGCACGTCAATATGATCTGTTCACTCACGTGAAAAAAGTTTTGTAAAAACTTTGAATTACGCACATCTTAAAACAACAAGAAAATCTTTTTTTTTTTCTTGATTTCTAGCTGATACCTGGATACAAACAATACGTGGAAGTCTTAATCAAAAGTGTTCTTTACGTTTAAATTCTCTTAAATTAGTTATTGAATCAATACGTTTTGATTATTTATTATTATTACTTCATGAATTAAAACAATTACGTGCATTATGGCTATTACTTAATCATTATGAATATCTGGATGCTGAAAAATGGGAAAATTTATTTCAAACATCTTTATTACAATTAGATCAACTTGATTTAACAATTGCATTAACTAAACCATTTTTATCTGTTAATACAGCTGGACAATTAATTATGTTATCAACACCACATATAGCATGTGCAAAATTTAATACAAAATTTTGGTATGAACGTGGTTGGCGTGCAAAACTTGATGAATATGACCATTGTGTACGATTAACTGTATCAAATAATACCGTACCTATATGAAATAAAATAATAATTATAATTAAATGAAAACCAATCGTCTTTTTTTTTTTTGTCTGTTGTTCGTCAGATTATTTCTTGTATCATTTAAAATTCCATAATTATTCCTTTCGCTTTTATTTTTCTGTATTCTGTATCAATATCAATATTGTTGAGTTAAATAAAATAGTTTAGGAAGGAGTTAGACCTTCTGTCGGCACTGACCATTAATGGTTTCATGTTGTTCTTTTTTCTTTTTTTTGATGAGCAAATTGTTATTTTGTTTAATATGATATGTCTTATGAGTGTTTTAATTTAATTATCTTCATGTTTTTTTTTTCTTTTTATTGAATTTGTCTCGATAACAAAATTCTAATAATTATTGCTTGAGGATATTTCATTTAACAAGAACATAGAAAATTGTTTATTTATAATTTTTGCTTGACAATTCATTGAATTTCTTATGTTAATTATAAACATATTCATCCAGGGAGAATAGCTCTTCAAGTTATTTGGACTACTTTCTGTCTTTTTCAGAGTATTAATTAATATTCTAAAAATTCTCTGATGACATGAAACATGCATTTTATATGATGCGACCAACAAACTTTGCATTTTTCTCTAGCAACTAACAGTAATATTTTTATTTAACATACTAGTAAATTATTTTATGATAAGAACGAATACAATCCTTAGATGAAGAAAAAAATAATTAATAGTGATATATTAGCAATATTGCTTTAAGTATATTTCTTTCTGGAAAAACTTATATATGACAGATGTAAAAAACAGAACAATCTATTTAATTGTTGTACAAATATTTCAATTTGTAAGAGGTCTATTGATGAGTCATTCATAACATACGCACGGTAGACTATTATCACATTCTATATTATATGTATATAAAAGAAAAACAAAAGCGAACAATCAAAAGAAAAAAAAGAACTAAGTTCACACATATAATAACAAATTACAGAATTCTTCTCAATTGTTCGGTTTGTAAAACATTTAATTTTGTACGTAATAAAAAGAATATACCGAGTAAAGCAGGAATAGAAACAGGTACAAGTATAATCCATGGTGTCCAAGCTCTCAAAACAAGCATTATTGTTAAAACTATTTCAATACCAGCAATTGATGCTAATGTTGCATACCAAACAGCACGCTTCATTGGAGTTTGTTCAGCAATTGGTTGTGATGGTTTATTTGATGTAACCGGTTGATAAACAACATCAGTACCATCAGTTGGTTCTAAATCATCAATTGAAAACATTTGTGGTTCTTGTCCCGAACTACGTGCACCATTAGCATCAAGTCCAGTAAATATATCAACACCTGGTGTAAGAACAGTATGTGCTGAACGAGATATTAAATGAATATGTGAATCAGAATAAACTATACTTTGAAGGTACATAAATAAGAAAAATGAAAAAGCATAATAAGATGTAACTAAATAAAAATAACGTTCATTAGTTTTATAAAAACTAGCAAATAATAGTGTATCACTCATTGCTAGAAATAATATAGAAAATTTTGATAAAGATTTTGCTGTTCGTAATAATGAATTAAGTAAAATCTAAAGAAATTAAAAATTAAAAAAAAAAAAAGAAGAAATTTTCTGAAGAAAATTAATCTTTATCATACTTGAGGTAACATATGTACTGAAAGTAATAAATAACCAGTTACAATTAAAAGATTCTCATATTTTCTTAATAATAATATAATACCACCACCAATAATCCATGTAAGTAAACCACTACCTATTAATATAATTTTTTGTTGTCGATGAAGATTATCAGCATATATAAAAATTTGTATAAATATAGCTATTGTTGAAATAATAGCAATTAATTCAAATACAAATGACCAATTGTATGCATGGGCAACCATTAATGAAGCTAAACCAAGTACACGTATTATTATCCACATATAACTAATACCAGCAATATACCTTGAACCATGATTAAATAAATGAATTATTTGTGGAAGAAATGATACAGCCAAAAAAAGATAAGCTAATACACGAACAAATTCAGCTAATCGACATGTTGATGGAGAATATTTTTGTAAACAGTTTTCATAAAATGTATTTTTATGTGTTGAAATAGTTGATGTTAGTACTGTTGTTGAATTTATAGTACTGAAAATGGTAGTAAGCAATGTAGATGATGAAATAGACGTCATATTATTCGACATGATCAATTATACTATAAAAGAAATAATATCTTGTTAAAAACTCAATACTTGACTTTACTAAATAGAGAAAAGTACATGTCAATATATAGAGAAAAAAATACGCAGAATAAAAAGAAAAAACTCTCAGTTAGATACTCTATGCGTTTCTTTTTATCATAAACAACCTATGCGAGCACTACCAGCAAAATAATATTCTCACTCACACTTATTTTTTTTTCTGTTCGCTTCTTTAGTCAAGTATTTTTATGATACAGACATCCATCGGCACATGCATAGTAGTCGACTCATATCGACAAAAGCTAACATATATTCGAAATGTCTTCTTATCTTTGCAGCGAAAAAAAGAAAAGGGTAATAGCAATTTCTTATTTAAAATAACAACAGTTGAATGAATCATCAGATTACATATCCTTACATAATGTTCATTCAAATACTTTACTAATTGGTCCAACAGTAAAAGAAAAAAAAAACCCGGGCTAGACATAAAGCTTGAATGAATACATAGAAGAAAACAGAAAGAACATAAAAACAAAACCCTACTGCATCAAAAGGATGTGAACGAACGAAAAAGAAAAGAAATTATTATAATCAAAATGCATACGAAGAAAAGTGTTGAATAGAGAAAAAAAAACCTGATGGTAAATATGCGCATGATGCATTTGATGAATAAAATAAGGCTTGATGAAGAAGAGGTGACACGATGAATGGTGATGAGAAAAGCGACGAGATGAAAATAGAAGAAAAAGAATCGAAGAACAAAAAAAAAAAAGAAAAAAGAAAAAAGGATGAGAAAAATATTAAAAGGACAAGTATATAAATGTTCGAAGGAAAGTATATATATATATCTTTTTAAACAAAAATAAATAGATACGATCGAAATATTGATTCATTGACTATTGCTTTTTTTTTTTGACGTCGTCATTTATCACACTTTTCATTGACGTACAAAAATGTGACTATGATTAATTTTACGTCGATAAGTCTACCATTGAGTATAAAATGAGATAATCTTCTGCTCAAAAAATTTGTCTCGCTTACAAATTAAATATTATAAAAAAAAAGCTTTTCTTTTTTTCACACCACTATTAAAATATTTGCTTTTGCTTTTCCTTTGATAAATAAGAAAATGTCCTTCTATTTTTAACAATTTACTGTTCAAAATCTAGGACATCTGTGCACTATAGATAAAAAAAATTACACAGGTCTGAATTTATAATAAAAACCAGGAGTATCTCGAGCGATAGGAAGGTGGGTGACTTCCTTCGCAAGATCTTGAAAAATTTTCGTTTTTCTCCAATGGACTTTCAGTGTTTTTCTTTTGCTCATTAATTTCTAGAAAACACTCAACACCTTCCCCATCCTCAAATTCTGTCAACATTAACAATAATCTTCCGATCGACCGTTCCAGTCCTGACAATCTCGGAATATCTCTAAACAAAACGATATGTTAATCTATACTATAGAGTACAAAACTAATCCATAGAGAATTCATATTAAATAGATTTGTAAAAAATTTATGCGTATAAATAATAAATGGGATTGTGACCGACTTTGATCTATGCTAAAATAGATTCATATAGTCAATGATTTATGGATTATCAACCATGTCTGAGATAGTTCATATCTAGAAGTGATAGTTTTGTATATCAGAAAGTTGGTATGTTTTTTTATAAACACTGTTGCAAATTCGTTTTGATAAAGAAAACTTCAAATCTAAAATATAAATTATAATTTGAAAAATAAAATATCAATCAAAGAATAAGAAAACTAATTAAGAAATTCAGATTGAAATATTTAATTATATTCATTCTGGATATTCAATACAATAAACAGGTAAAGTTATATCATAATCAATTTGAGGTTCTGTTGGTTGTCGTCGTCGTTTTCGATGACGATTATCCTCTACTTGAGATAAATCAATTGAACTAAACATATTTAAAATTCATCAAATAATAATAATAATTCATTAGAAAATCTTTTCTTTTTCTTACGCGATATAATACAATGATCTATCTCGAATTGCTGATGTACGTGATGTTTGTATTGATGAATAATCTCTTATATCATGAATATTTTCTAATCGAGATGTAGTTGTAGTATCAATTGATGATAAATGATATGGCTAACGTATATTTCTTGTTTGTACACGTTCTTCAAGACGAGTATCATCCGCATCTTGAATGTTTGATAATTTTGATATTCGAGCATTTTTTATAGATGATTTACGTAAATAACAAATATTACCAATAACAAGTGCAAGTAATAGTAGAAAACCTACAGAATCAAAAATTATAGATAAAACTCGACAAGTATCCTTTGTAGTAGGATCATTAGAAAGAATAGAACCCTAAAAAAAAATGACACAAAGAAAAAAAATGATTTATTTATTTTTTTTTTCAATAAAGCTATTCTATAGAAATTGCTTCTAACCTTGGAAATTAACAAAGTCTACTTGATGATAATGTTATATTTGATATACAATCTATTTCAGATAAAGTTTTAAATTGTGTTATTTTTAAACTTGATATATTACTACATGAAAATTGATTTGTAATTTTTCTTGATGAATTAAATAGATGAAAATATTCTTTGATATATATATTGAAGAACATTGACATTCAATTTCTATTGTACTATTACTATTTTTTATACGTTCAGATATGTCAATAAGATAATTTAATGATTTATTATTACATACATTATAATTTTGTGATATTTGATCAATAAGAAGAAAACGCATTTGATTTGGTAGAATAACATTTGTTGAAATTGGTCTATTAAGTAAAGATTGTTTTTTCATAATTATTAATAATATGATAACTATTAATTTTTTTTAAAAAAATGGATTATTTTCTAAATTAATATTTGCATCTGCATATGTATATGCAAATAAATCGAATTGACTTAATTGATTTGATTATAAAAGAAGAGTTCATTTCGATAATTGTCTACTAGAGATTGTATTTTGATTTGAATGTAAGATACTATATGATAATTGTGTTAGATTATTTGATGTTAGATCAATCAATATCCAATTGGATAATGTCAAATTGACAATACTAATTAGATTATGGGCAAGATTGATCTTTTGAACGGTATTATTTGATGAACAAGGAAATGTATTCCTATTTAATTATATGAAATGATTGGTTCGAAAGATCGATAGACTTTGATAGTAATGAATATAAGTAAATCGGCAATTGAGATAATGAATTTTGATTATTAACTAGAACTTGTATTATATTTTTAAAATAAATATTATCAAGAATCACTGATAAGTTTCAGGAAGTGTACTAGATTCATTAATACAATCAATTGAAACTCGTTGTCCAATAGTATAAAATGTAAATGGACAATAACTATTATTAATAGTTTGAGTTAGATAATATGGATATATCTGTTTAAAAAACAAAAGAAGACATTATTACTAAAAAACATTTGTTTATCCTTTTTTTGTTTCAACTGACTTCAGTGATATTATTAGTTGTATTAATTAATATTATATTACCATTGTTTGGATTTATTTTACAAAGACGTGGTAATGTATTTGTGAAACTAACTGATGAAGTAGAACAAGTCGCTGTATTTGTATTATTATTATAGAATAATGTCTGATCTGTACACTTAGTCTTTCATAAAGGATACGTTGAAGAAAGACTATTACCAAATTAATACAAGTAACTTTGTTATATATATAGTATTGATTACAAGTACAGTTTATTTTTGATGTGCCAAAATTGATATTTAAGAAATTGACAGTTAAAATGTGAACTATCGAAGGAATATTTGTGTTAAATATTTGTTGAATTTCATAATAAGCATCATACATTTCATAAATAGCATCTGTTACATTGATTATTTCACTATTATTTGTTAAATCAATAGATTGCACCAGGTGAATAGTTGTATGTTGAAATATTAACATTAGCATTATTTGTTATTTTTTAATATTTGATTATTAGATAAATCGATGGATGCTGAAATAAATACAATAGATGCAAGATCGAATGATTTTAATTGATTATTTTGTAAGAAAACTCGTGGAATATTCATTGTTTATGTTAAAAAAAAAGGATGAATATTCATTAAAAAAATTGTTACTCATATCAAGTGTTCGTAAAGTTTCTAGACAAGATGAATTTCACGAAAACAATATTGAGTCTAGATGATTAAGGCGATTGAATGAAACATTTAATATCTTTGAATATAATAGAATACAAACAAACAGAAGAAAATATAAAGTTCAGAAAGACATACTTGTAAATTAGTTAAAAAGCAAACATTTGGTGAAATAATTTTAAGAGGTCCACGTACACCATTACCTCCTTGTATACTTAATGATATAGTACGATTCAAATTCGTTAGAGCGTAATTATTAATTGCAAATAATGATATATTCGCATTGGATGGACATGTCAATTATAGATTTGTATCACTAACAAAAAAAATTGAAAGATATATTGATATATTCACGTCAGAAATTGAAGTCTACAATCACAATACATTGATTATACATAAAATCGACAATGATTTTTCAAACATGAAAAAAAAAGAATATGAATTTAAAAGATACTTTCAGACTTTATTGTTCAACAATCTCTTATATAGAATTCTCTACAGTTTCCATAATGAGCAGTAAGACTTTCAATCGAAACTGAAGCAAAATTATTGGTACGATTACTTCTCCAACACAGTACTTAGATTCTACTTTCTAAGTCTATATTATTTTATGATCTTACAGTATTTGAAATTATTTATCTTACTATAGTTGTGGACATTGTTATTGCTAACGTTGTAGTCGTTGATGATGTAGATGAAGATGTGGACGTTGTTATTTCCGATGTTTTAGTTGTTGATGATGTGACTGTTGACGAATTTGTGAACAATGTGGAGGTTATTGTTTTTGATGTTGTAGTTATTCATGATGTTGTTCGTGAGTCTGCCGATGTTGCCAATATGGTTGTTGATATTGTCGTTGTATTCTAGTCAGCAAGTTTGCATAACCGAGATTGCACTTGTGTAAAGTTGATTGTAGAATATTCGAGTGAAGAAATATAATTAACAAAGTTCATTGGTTCATTAGCGCATAATAAAGTAGATATACGGCCTAAAATTGAAAAACCAAAAGCAATTTGGAGCATTACTAGAATATAATATTGATCACAATTGCAATTCACTTATGTTGTATCGAAGTCCATGTTTATCAAGCCAAAAGTTAATTATATTGGACGATTAAGAGTATCTGTTCATGCTAGTCGAACTTCTTCACAAGATCCATACATTTCATAGATTCCATCATCAAATTGAAGTATGAGATTACCATCAAGTAGAATCTCAGCGTTACCAGTTTGAAGATCTAATGATATATTTTAATTGGTAGGATTAATAATTGATGTAATTTGATTTCTTCTTAAATCAACTGTTCTTCGAATAAGTGCAAGAATAGATAAATCGAACGAACTCAATTGATTATCATTTAAATAAACCATCAAATAATTATTGCTTAAATCGATTGTTTTCCATTGAGTTAAACAATTAACAAAATTAGAATCGTTAAGTGTATTTCTTAGTTGATTGTAAGTTAAATTAAAAATCCATATAAACATAAAGTTTTCTCAATGTAACTCTAAGGACTACAGAAAAGAATCTCGTAGTTAGATTTGATATCCAACAAATATTCGATGGAATAGAAGTAAATGGTCCATGAGTATTATTTTCATCTTGAGCAAGAAAACTAGTGAATTATCTTAACCATAACCTACAAATTGATAAAAAAGATAGTTCACCACCCTCTTAGTACCATTTAGGCATGTTAATATTAACTGTGGCTAATTAGTTGTATCAGTCGAATATATTGTTAGACGATCATACTGTAAGAGAATTAATTTTAATGAAATAAATATAATTATATTAATTTATGTAAAATAAAAGAAGAAAATAATATTTCTTTTTTTAGACAAAACTCTTCAAAGTTCAAACATAATACTTTCTTCTTGTCTTACTAAATAATAATATTATTGTTAAACATTATGCACAAACAAGAGTTGATTAGTTAGTAATCAAGCTACAAAAGATTATTATTGTTGATTTCTTTTTATTAGAAACACACAAAACATATTTCACACCCTAATATAAGAAAGTACAAAAAGAAGATAATACAATAATGCGCTCATGCTTGCAATCCAATGAATGAGACACGTCAGTTTATTGTCCTTCTATCCTTTTTTTGTGTCATATATATATATAAATAATGAGTGTCTCTTTCCAGATTAAGCATTGGATTTAATCACGCTTGTCAGATTCTTGGTTCTTGAAATTATTGTTGAAGAAAAGAACGTTGAATTTTAGCTGAATTATTTATAGGATTAAAATTCGATGGATTATTAGAGGTATATGAATTTGGTGCATATTGTGGAACAACACTGCTTGCTGACCTGTATGAAATATTTGTACAGTTATTTCAAGCAAAAACAAAAAGAAATTCAATACCTAATAGCATCAAGTCGAAGGGGAATACCTTTTGATGATCTACCTGGATCAGATCTATGCAATATTGCCATTGAAGAATGTCCTGTAGTCGACTCAGGTGCAACAGAACCAAAAGGTGGTCGAGGCAATTGCGATGTTTGAGTAGTAAGTGGTGTCAATCGAACAGGTCGTAAATTTCTTGTTTGTAAACGAGATTCCAAGAGAGAATCATGAGGTGCTTGACTCATAGCCGTTGCTCGAATGATTGGTTTATTCATCACTGCAGCATTGCTTGCAGCTCTTGCTTTGACAACAACCATAGCAGCAATAAGACCACCAATTAATGCAAAAAAACCAATTAAACCAAGAACAAGACCAACAATTAAACCAGTACGATTTGTATTTCTAACCATCATAGTTGTAGTTGTGGTTGAAGTAGATGTTGATGTTGATGTCGAAGTTGAGGTAGTAGTTATGCTGGTTGTTGTAGTTGAGGTTGAAGTAGATGTTGATGTCGAAGTTGTACTTGTTGTTGCGCTTGTAGTCGTAGTTGAGGTTGACGTTGTGGTTGTCGTTGAGGTTGACGTTGTGGTTGTAGTTGAAGTCGATGTTGTAGTCGTTGTTGTCGTTGTAGTCCACTGAAATGAGTAAAGCAGAAGATTTAGAAACACTAATTTTATAGATGACTGAAATATTATCGTTCAATACATATAACTTTTATTGTGTTCTCTAGTGTACATTGGTCCGATGATTAAAACATTCAAAAATTGAAGAATCATGCATAGATATACGTAAAGCAAGAATAAAGTGATGAAATCAACATGTTGAAAAGAAAAATAAAGAAGAGAAGTATTGGTGTCAAAAACTATAACAATATCTATTCATCTATGGCTATCCAACGTCAATTCTATTTGTGATGATAGGACGATCAAAAATAAAATATTGATTTGAATTAAAAACGTACAAAAAATGATAAAGAATGATTCATCATTGATGAAACACTTACGTCCGTACTGATCATCATATCGTTATCTGTTATTGTTTCTGTTGCGTCAGTTATTAATAATGTACTAGAAAGAGAGGGTATGGTCGATAATGTAGTTGAAGTATCCATTAAAATTGTTGTTGGATTTATTGAAGATGAAATAATCATTTGATGATTATTACTTGTCGAAGGTATTGATGTAACTTCTGAGTAAGAAGAATTTGTTGATATTATTGTTTCAATATATAGAGTTGATAATTGTGTTGAATTATTAGTTATTTCTAGTGTATACAAGTCCATACCTGTTTCTTCGAATTCAGGTAAACTTGTATATTGTTGATTTTTTGTTACATTTGATGATAATGATGAATTTATTATAAGAATAGTTAGAGAAGTACTAGTTAACTGAACATGAGTGCTTAAAGATTGTATTGTTGTGTTATCCAAAAATGTCTGTAAAATGATTAAAAGAAACAAACAAACAAACACACAGTTACAATGGTCATGCCTTGCTATTCGTATAGCATAGTTGGTAACGATAGTGCATTAATTATATATATTTGTGGATGAATGAAGATATTAGTATTTTGTTTTTCTTATTTTTTTTTTGTTAGACAAGAGGATTGACAAAAACACATTGAAAAGCTTTAGTTCTTACTAATTGACAAACATAAATAAAGTAATGAGAACACATTTAAATGATTAGATGTGCGCAGTAAACATTCTGACTATATAAAATTATTTCTTTTCATGGAAATCTATATAACTTTTTTTTTGTTTTCTTTAACTTAATTTTTCTTAGTTTAGATTCTTTAAGAATATCGAACATACCTGTAATGATTCATTGAAACATAATCCCGACGAAAAATTCATAGCAGTCGATCCACAAGAGAAAATTGTTAAAGTTGAAAAACTTTCTACTGAAGCTCCATTTGAACAAGTAAAATCATCAAGAATATCAGATTGATTTCGTAGAAAAATTTCTTTTAAATTTATAGATGCACATGTACAATCGAGTAAAATATTTTTGTAGATCGATTGAAGAATATCTCGATATGCTAGAACAGCATAACGATTACATGTACCAGCAGTTAAAGCTGTTTCATCATTGAAAATATATGTACTATTAATTATCGATAATGGAAAAATAATATTAATTGTTGAATTTGTATTATTCACTAATGATAATGTTACATTTAATGGATTGATAATACTTGAAATATTGATTGGATTATCTCTAAGATCGATTGTAATATCTTTAAGTGTATAAAGAAAAAGATCGATTGAAGTAAGTGAATTATTTCTTAAATTAAGAAAATGTAAAGAACTTGATGTTGATATAAGAATTGAATAAGGAATTCTTGTAAGTTCATTTGATGAAAGATCAAGTGAAGTTAAATTAGTAAAATGACTATTGTTCATATTCACGAATGTCATTTGATTATTAGCTAAGTTAACTGAACGAAACCAATCAAGACATGGAAATGTTTCATCATTAAGTATAGTGAATGATTGAAAACTCAAATCAATATCATGTGATGGTAATGAACAAATATACGATGGTAATGATGAGATAGAACGACCGAAATCAACATGTGTAATATTAGAAAAATAATTACTTGCAAGTAATTCGGACGGAATAGTCGACGAATTTGATATATCTTTTGTACATTTAATTCTTACTGTAGTCATATTCGAAAAAGTAAAGAAACATGCACCTGGATTCATTAATTTTGTTTCATAGTGTGGATAAGCTGACTAAAGAAAAAAAAATGCATAGAATTTTATTATTATATTATTAATAAATTCAAACGAATAATACACAGCTATGGAAATAAAAGCTTGTTTTTAGAGATATGCCGAGTTAGTCTATCCTGTAGAATAGGATAACAATTGGCAAATTTCTCTCAGTCAAAGTATGGAGTATGAGAAAACCTTGCTCTACACATCTCTATTTGTTACTACAAAAATTTTAATAAAACTCATGCTAAACAAACAAAACGTATTTTTTTTGTCTATTAAATTTTTATTCGTCATCTTCTACCATTCACAATTGAAATAACAATCATAAAATTAATGAAATCTACTGACAAACAGGAAAAAAAACGATTTGTAAAATTTCATAAACTTATATCTTACCACATTTATTGTGGGAACACTGATATTTGAAATGGTTGTCAAATTACCAGATTCATATTCATAAATTTTGCATTGTCTTGGATAAACTTTTGAAAAGTCGACAGATGAATTTTTCAGATTATCATAGTTACAGGTATTATCAACAAATAATGTACCATCGACGCATTTTGCGCTATATATTGGTATTCTTGGAGTTGCTGCTGGATTACGATCAGCAAAAACCGCAGAAATCATTGGTACAATATAGGATTGATCACAACTACAATTGATTCTAGTTGTTCCAAAATCAATATATGACAGAGCCGAAGTCAAAATTGGTTTAGTTAATTCTTCATCTGGTGTTGATGAATTGAGCCAAGAATAAACTTCACTACATGAATTATACATTTCATATATGGCATCAGTTAAATTTATAGTTGGGCTATTATTAGTAAGATAAATTGTTGAGTCTGACAATGTATATTGAGATATATTATAAAAGGCAGTATTTGTTATAGTAGAAATTTGATTATTGCTAAAGTCTGCACTTATATTCACTAGCAAAGCCCATAATTCAAAATTTGTTAAAAAATTATATGAAAAATTAATTATTTCTAGATTTGATAAATTAAAAAAAGCATTGCCAGGTACATTAGTAAGTTGATTATGTTGAAAATAAAGCTTATGTAATGTTGGCATATTATAAATCATAGCAGATGGAAATTCAGATATATTATTATAACTAACATCGAATGTAGTCACAGTAGATAAGCACTTACTCAATACATCCGCTGGATCTACTTGATTGATACGATTATGTGAAAAATCGATTTTCTAAAATACATTTAATTCGACACACTAAGGAAACACTATTTTTTTTTGCTAACCTGTAAATTAGATAATAAACAAATATTTGGAGGAATCGATATAAATGGACCTCGAGTAGTATCATTAACACCATTTACTATAATTGATGTTATTTGAGCCAATTCATCAGTAGTATAATTGTATAATGGAAGTTCATTGATTATAACATCGGATAAGCATGTAAAAATGATTTCTGATGTATTAGATATTGTACTAGTACATTCATTTTTGGATAGACATATCTACATAAAAGATTCTTTTTTAAATAAAAAAGAAAAGAAAAGAAATCTACAATTCAATACTTACAGTCCATAATATCGAGCTCACTATGGTAACTAAAAACCATTTGATGACCATGATTATCTAAAGTCTCCTAAAATATTTTTGCTTATTTTACATAACAAATGATCATCAAATCAAGAGATCTGAAACAAATGATATATGAATATAGAAATTTAATCATATTTTTAAATGATAGAACTTAAATTCTTTCATACTGTTCAATCTCTCTCACATCATTTTCTTTCTATCTAACTGTGGTTATGTTTAATTGATTGACAGCAACAGTCTTTATGAAAAAAAGAAAGAAAAACTTGCATTCGTTGGAGTGCGCAGATGATGAGATAACCTTCAACTAGCTTGAAAAAGAAGAGCGAAGATAGGAAAGAGAGAAAATAAAAAATTCAAAGTTACAATGATGTCGATGACGACGGCTACTATACTTCAATCACAATCATCTCTTATTTGTTGAAAGTAATATGTATGCATCAGGAAAACGAAGCAAAAAAAAAAGAATAAAGTCGAAAAGAAATAAATTAGTATAAGAAAATTGAAAAAAAAACGTGCTTGCATGTTGATAATATTAGTTTGTTTGAATCTGATTCTGAATAAAACCTTTCAAATACGCATATCAATATAATGTATATCTTTTTATTCTCATAACAAATATTAAATATCAACGTTATAAACATATTACTCAATGTCATGAAGAATTTCTTTTGTATTACTCCTCTAATGTTATTCTAGAATAATTTTTTTTTGTTCTTTTGATGTTCAAGTGTTTGCTTGCATATTTCATTATCAAGAATTGTACATTTAATTCTCGTCTTCTAATCAAGTTGTTAATAATGTCTGAGAAAATCGTATTGTAAGACAGTATACATGCTAGCAACAACAATGCTTATTGTATTGCATAATTAGTCTAGTGAATATTTTTTTTTATTTGTACACGAGCCAGTATAGATTATTCGAAGTTGATGTTCATTGTTTCTTTTAATTTAAGAAAGAAATACTTTTTACACTTTGATAGAATCAAGTAAAACTTGAAAAAAAAGCAATGCAATCTATTTTTACTTGATTTTGTTCTTATTGTTTCTATTTTCATTGTGGAAACTTTATTATTCTCTTTCAGTATCGGATACTGAACGAATTTGTGAATCAATGTCACATTAGGGCTTTTTTGTATTGTGAAAAAAAAGAAAATTATCGAAGTACAAAAAAAACATTGAGTTCTTTTGATTAACCTTAACATTATTTCTGTGGTCTGTATTTGCTTTGACATGCAAATTTAAACATACCCACTTGAAATCTACTTTATGTATATGATCCTTCGCTTTAAATTAAAAGAAAGACTATTTTTGTTGATTTAACAATACTACTTATGGATACATACAAATCAATATCTTCTTTACATACAATAGACCATAGCAAAAACCATGGTAGCAAAAAAAAAAACGTCTACGCCTTCGCTCACTCATATTCTCATCATCTTTTTTCTGTCTCCAGAATAAAACATATCTTCCATTGTTCGTTTAGTAATGTACAGACAAAAATGAAATTGTTTATGTAATGTTGTCACAAGACAAATTACCTTTACTCCATATCATTTTGCATTATCGATCATTGACTGAAAGAAAAAATAGAAAATAAAGGGTGAACGCCATCGAAAAATTTATTCGCTTGTCAAACGATGCTGTTTTTTTCAGTTGAAAAATCTTTGAAAAGTATAAAATAATTTTTATTTAAAAAGAAAATGATATTCTGTTCAATATTTATTTAAAAAAAAGTACTAAAAAAATTCATGAAGTAATAATGATCAAGTGGAATATATTAAAATCGATATGCAATTTCTTTATGATTTTATATTTCATTTAAAGTAATAGTAATAAATTATATCATCTATGAACATAAGAAGAAAAAAATAAAGAGAAATCATAATGAAACGAAAATAACTTTCTTACTATTTTAAAATAAGAAAAATAATTTATTCTAGATTATAGGATTAGGAAGGAAAAGTGGAATGATTTCTTCCTACTAAATTTTCTCTTGTTTCTAGTCTTTTCTACCAGAAACTTTTTGTTGACCAATGTGTAGTGAATTTTTCGGTATTTTTTATAGAATAAATATAGGAAGACTTTTTCCGTAGGTTTTAGAGAGAATCATCGATTTTCACTGAAAAATCGAAAGTTTTTTTTGTTCGAATATTTAAGGAAAACCAGCCTTGTTTAACAAAGAAAATGTTTCACTTCTATTTCCAAAAAGAATTAACTACTTTCTTCTTCGAACAAGAGAAAAGCGTTTCATTTGCAAATGTTTTCTTCTTGAGTTTAGGAGACTTTCCTTTTGACTTGCTCGTCATTCTAAATAAAATCAAACGAAAGTTATAATTACTTCACATATGGTTTATCTTTTTAAATTTTTATGATTCACAAGCAACATTCAAAATTATTTTGAAAGAATGTTCAATTTTGAATGTAGATGAGATTTGCATATCAAATGACTATATACATAGTTTTTCGATTAATCATGATATAAGAACGATTAAGTTGTTAACTTGATCGCACTCATTATCATATTATAGAGCTATTTCTATCAGTCAATTATTTAATCTGAATAGTAAAGTTACCTAGTCATTATAGATCTTTTAATAAAAGATCAATTACAGACAGAGATGTAAACTGCTACATTGATCAGCAGTAGCGGCTGAAAATTTTTTGATGAATTTTTTAAAATTTTCTATTTCGAGAAATTTTCAAATAAAACAGAAAGAAAACAAGGATAGAGAATTTATTGACAAGAAATCAAACGGTAGCATCTTCAAAAACTGATTTGAAGAGTCGAAAATTTTTAAAAACTTCATATCTATTTTGTTGTCGTGACGCTAGCAGCGGATTATACTTCTAAATACAGATATTGACATATTATATTACTAATATGTGACTGACAATGAACTATAACAGTATGTTTGAAACAGGCACAAAAGAGATATTCTCATAAATAATATATATTTAGTTTATATTATTAACTAGAATTAGTTTTGATTAACTGATACAATTAATTTTGTACTAATACACATTAACATTATTTCTCTACAAATAGAAATAATCGGATCTTTACGAATACATTGATTTTTATTGACGATCACTATTCGAAGCTGAATAAAATCAGCATATCTGAAATATTTTTTAAGGTGAGTGCATATGTTGAACTTATTTTCTTGATTGCGAATTCCGTATTGAAATTAGTATTAGCATTAATTAATATTAATTCTAACACTTAGACATTAATATAAAAATCAACTTTAATATATTGGTATTTTTTTGATATTACAATTAATTAATGATAAGGTATTAGTATTATTTTTAATTCTAATATATCTCTTACCTCAGACTAAATCTCTCAGAATTCAAACTCAAAAGTTCTCAGTAATAGGACGTTTTTGTTCTGTTACTGATGAGGAAAGTTCTTCAACTATCAAATCATTTTTGAGTCTAAACTATGTTCGTTATGTAGATGCAAATGAGCCATGAAAATTTTGAAAAGAATTCGTGTCCTTAGCTTATTACTGCAAAGATACTGCACTTTTATGGTATTTTTTTAATTATTGCCGTAGTTCAGAAAAGCTGATTTTTGAATAATCGACTTTAAACTTTGCATAGAGATAAGCTTTAACAAGAGTAGTTTATTGTGAAAGTTTCAGATCTTTTGGTTTACTTCTATCCTGAAATAAGAACATCAAATCTGCTAGTTTATATAATTGATGTAAAAGACATGTTATTACCATAGTTGTACCTTAGGATAGCAACAATGATAAGATGTAAAACATTCATAAAAAAATTATTCTCGTTAAGGTCTGTCTCTATACAAAGTTTCAAGTGGAAATTCGAAGATCAGTTTTTCTGAATCACGGTATTGATTAAAAAACTACCTTGAAAGTGCAGTATCTCCGCAGCAATAAGCTAAAGACATGAACTCTTTTCAAGGTTTTCAAAAGCTCATTTGCATCTACATAATGCACATTGTCTAGACTCAAAAGTGATTAGACAGTTGAAGGACTTCCCTTGTAAAAGTCATTTTCTCATAATAGAACAAAAGTATTTTGTTATTAAGGAACTTTTGAATTTGAATTCTTCGAGATTTAGTCTTGGGTAACAGATATGTTCGAACTAAAAACAATGCTAATACCTTATCATTAATTGATTCTAATGCCAAATATTACGAATGTATTTGAATTACTTTTAATACTTATGTTAATATGATATCCATATGTGTGACGTAGTTCTTTGCAATCGTAAAGGTAGGAACCTGACGCCCAATTTTTATATTAAAGCAAATAATTTTGTAAACTATTTAATAAAATGTAATACTTTTCAACTATGACTTTCTTTTATCCAATACTCTACGTAGTTTTATTTAGTTCACTTTGAATCATAAAAATTTAACCGATCTTTGTCTGTGACTGTTTTAAAAAAAATTGCTAACGAATGTATGATATACCGCACTGATCACAATTGCTTTTTCATGATAGAATTCACTCATGTTACGAATTTATAAGATTGATAGAAGTTTATTTGTTTTAAACAGATTTTTTCTTTTGGTATAAATGATAATTGTCATGAAATTAAGTTTTACAATGAACTATGTTGACAAAATGAATAAAAAAAATTTTGAAATCCAGCAAAGTAGATAAAAACTTTGTAATACAAATTGCATTTATTTTAAAATAAACATTATATGTTCTCGCATATCCTTTACAGATATCGAAGATCTATTCAAGATGATGAAATTGTTCGACACACATATGTAACATTTCGTCTGTCAAATCTATTGGCTTGCATAACTCTTGTCATTATTCTACATTTCTCAAACAAACGTTACAGTACGTTTAAAATATCTAATCGATCATCAATAATGGTATAAATGAAACAACAGCTGCATTTCTGTAGCTACGAAATAATGCACTGATTCACAAATATTCATCGCAATGATCGATGATTGTCCTTCATATGTCAAAATTCTTATGCAAGAAATGTTTGATTCAATAAAAAGAAAAAGAACAAGTAAAAATGTGAGTGTGCACCATATTGAACATAAGTGAGTAACAAAAGTTTTATCAATAGAATAAACTAAAGAATTGTAATATGAGAAGAATATAATAAATCTATAAAGTGAATTATTTACTCATTTCCACTCTCATAAAAAAACTATGTCTATCGTACTTGTAATTATTTAATTTTCTTTACATTATTCATATCGAAACATTATTTCTGTTCTATAATTTCCTGTAATTTTGATGAATGAATGAATGATAAATATTCAGCAAATAAAGAGAAAAAAAAAATGCAATAGAGAGAATATTTCATAGCATACATAATAATGCTTGTATGTTTATGCAAGCAGTATTATTCTAACAATGATAAGAATCAATTATAGTAAGAGAACATTATGTAAATACATAGATAAATAAGCAAACAAAAAATCTAATACATAACATTTTAATCAATTATGTACAAAACAAAATAATTGAAATTGAAAATTACAGTAATTTAGTTCTTTTTCTGTAAACGTTTATGCCAACGGAGAATTTGAATTATAAAAAAAACAAGTTAAGAAATAATAGTTTATTAATGAAATTTATTCGATCGTTTCATTTCATTCAGTATTTTTTATTTACGATCATATCAATAAATACATTCCATTAGAAAAAGATGATAAGCTAACAATTGAAGATAATCTAATAGACAAAAAAATTTTAATTAAAAAAATAAATAAAATTTTTTTCGTCAATATAAACTATATTTTATTTTCTCTTAGTAATACTTTTGATAAACTATCAAATATAAAAGATTTTTAGCAAACTTAGCATAGTTTCCTGCAATAAAAAAGATTTAGAGTAGACAAGACTAGAGAAACTTTTAAATTCTGTATAACACTAAACAGAGAAAGAACTAAGGATTTTTCATTTCTATGCAATGTGTTTCAAAACATTATCTTTCATCTTATATATAGAGTCATCCAAAAGTCACTTTACCAAAGACAATATCTGAATATTTCCGCTATATTTTGACCAAGAGGACTGAGATATTTTACCATTGATAAAGGAATGCTCATAGATCATATTTATAAGAAAAAAACATTGACAAACACTATTTTGAAGTATCATCGTTAACTTCAATAAAAAACTGTAACTTCTTCATAAGTTATGGAAAAATCATATTGCAAGTTTTTCAGTAAGTTCTTATTGTTTTGTAGCGAGAACTTTCGGGATACAGTGAGTAACAAGATATGTATCTGTGATATCGATTTCACATCAAACGACAATAGTCTAGAGAAGTAATACAAAAAAAAATGACGTATAGTTTACTTGTGATCAGTAGAACAATTCTATTGCTTTTTCATAACTCGCGAAAAGTTACAATGTTTTTTTATTGAAGTTAAGGATGACACATCAAAGTAGTGTTTATTAAATGTTTTTCTTACAAAATATGATCTATGAATACTTGTTTATCAGTGGTAAAAGAATTAACTTATTCGTCAAAATATGGCTGAGATGTTCAAAGTTTTTTTCTTCGGTAAAGTGACTTTTGTGCCATCTGGTATATATGACTTTTCTTTTTATTTATAATTCAGTAGTGCTTATAAATGATCAACTTTTTCTGTAACACGATCTAAAAGAGGTTTTCAAGTATATAGCGTAGAAATTTGCACCTTCCTTTCTTCTCCTTACAGACCATGGCAGACATATCAAAGAGTGTATATCAATAACATCTCATTATAACATACGAAACTACTTCTCTATGACATTTCTCAATGATTAAGTAAAAGAATGGCGAAGAAATATGTCCCAAAATAGATATAATAAAACAATCTTTCTGTGATCACCAAGAATAGTTACATCATGTTTCATATTTTAATCCTGCCGCGATTATGCTAACAAGTTTTATTATACGTAGTCGAATTTAACATTCATTGCTGAAGATATTTTATAAAAATCAGCTTTGAAAAGTCTGTTCTTTTGTTTATAACTAAAATATTTATGTATTTAAATAGTTAGTTCCCATATATTATTCAAAGATAGCTTTTGTAAATAGGAATAAATTCAAAGGCATTATTATGCATCTCACAGCAGGTAATTATTTGTATACATATGATTACATATTTGGTTGTATGTCTTAATAATATATTATTCTAAATGAGTCATCATTGTTTAGTCAATTGAAAGAACTTTTTATTTTTCTTTGATTTAGTTATTGTTAATATATTCTATTGCAATCTCGCAATAGAAATTTATTTTTCTTATTGATTTTATTGGCGAAATAATCTATATATATATATATATGTATCTATCGATGATTTAGTTAAGCATACTAATAACTCAAGCAAATACAGACATAGCATACGAATAAATATAGACAACGGATTTCAAGATATTTCAATTGAATCTATCAAAATTGATGTCGAACGCTATTTTCAATTGAATTATTATATAGAATGCATGATAATTTCATTGTTGATGACTCAGAATTAATAGAAATTTGATATGTAATATATTTATTACCGGAAATGTTTTACATTACATTTTAAGAAATCAAGACTAGAAAATAGTTTACTGTTCGAAATATTTTCATTGTTTATGATATTGAATACAATGTATTTCAATTAATTATCAAAAGATAAATACCTTTGCAATTAATTCAATTGATACAAGATATTAAAATATTTATGATAAATCAATGTCAAGTTAATGTTCTATTAATATTCCATATGTAAAAACGGTTCACTCACATATGTGGATAATAACTATCAAACATGTCATATCTTTTCTTTTTTTTATAAAATCTCATTCTAACATTGATATTATTAAAATATCTACTTATTAAAATTATTCTTTCAATTCATATATGACAATAAAAATAAATCTTTTCGATTTGAATACGAACAAATATTTGTAAATGATAGACTTTTTACATATAAAAACCGTTCTTATCATATTGATTTAGAAAGATTTCATCGGAGCTGAGATTTCTAACTCAATTAACAAATCGAAACAGTAATGTATGATAATCTTATGTCTCGAACAAAGAAGTGACCTCTTTTCCTCTATCTAAAAAGTTTTTTGTTTTTCATCAGCGGAGTTCCAGCGTTTTATTCTTTTCCATTGGTCACCAACTTTCAAAAAAAAAAGCTTGACTTCTCCTCAAAAATCTATCTATCGGGCTTCTGAGTTGTCAAGCATCTCCTCCAATCATGGTGACCGCGAAACAGCTCTGTATCTAGTAATGGTCTTGTGATCAATACTTGACAAACTGTTAACAACATAATAAAATAAATGAACATGTCATATACTAACAGATAGTAATTGAAATATAATAAAAACCCGCGCACATTTCAAGGTAAGTCAATAGTATTATGATTGGTATAGAATTTCTTGTTTCTTTATTTCTCTTTTCTCTTCTTTCTTCCATGAGAATACAAGACGAAAAAAAGAAAGTTTATCGTCATCAGCGAGTCGCGTGCTGTTGTCGATAAAGAAAAAGAGAAATATAGTATAGTACGCATAAGATCAGCTATTTATGATGATTCATTTATAGTTACTGGATCCTTGAGATAATAGAGGACAAGAAAACAAGTTAACTTGAGAATAATATGTGTATGATCAATGAATTTCTATATACGTAAAAACATATGATATATATCTATATATATTATGTTATAGATTTCTTGTTTTTTTTCTTCTTCATATAAAATTTATTTCAATTCATTCTCCTGTTGTTTTTTTTCTTTTTCTTTTTAGTTCTTATATAAATTTAAATTACAAAGTCTCTATTTGTATATTTATTCGTGTGATTATCTTAGGTGTTGTCATAAGACTTCAATTTACTTTAGTTTTTATTTCGTCACATAAACACACGTGTTTTTTTTGCGTCTTGTTTTGCACTTTCTCATCATTCTTTTTTTCCGACCATCGTTGTCAATGATGATGATGATGTGAACGTAGCTGAGTGTGCTGCCTGTTTGCCACGATCATTACGAGAGCGATTCATTCTTCGCCGTTCTGCACGCTATAGCTTGTCGACAACACTCGCAGCAGCAGCAACAACAACAAAAATAAATACGCAACAGTAGAAATACATTGCTCTAAACGTATACCAAAAACAAATCATTCAAGTAAAAATAAAAAGAAAAGCATCGTTTATACCATGCACGATCAGTGGTATCTCGCGGTAAGATTTTTATAAATTTCTTTTTTTCTTTTTTTGTATTTAAAATTTTATTTTGTTAAATAGAGTGAACGTATACCTGATGGTTTATATTTAATTGAAGTTATTCATTCAGGTAAATTTATAACATTTACACCTGAACGTTCAACATTAGTACAACAAGATCAGAATGTACATGTTTGTATTTATATAAATATATATATTCATTTCTTATATATTATGAAAATTAATTTATAGAATGAAGGTGAAACACAAGTATTTGAAATTCAACATATTGGCTATCGTGATTATATTATTCGACATCATTTAACTGGTCTTATTTTAACCGTGCATAAGTAATTAAATATTTAATATACATCTATATATATATATATATATTAATATAAATTTTTTTTTTCCTGAAAGTGGTTCACCTTCACCGTGCGCTCCAATTGTTCTTTGTCGTTCTATGGGTGTTCGTACACCATATCAAACAGTTAATTTTGAACGATCGAGTAATCAATCTGATGATTTTACTATATTTCTAAAACATACACGTATGGTACTTGATATTGATGGTGGAAGTCAAAGTACTAATGCCCGTCTTCTTCAATTTCCTCAAAAGAAATATAATAATTTTGAACCATCTACTCAACATTTTCGTCTTCATCCAATTGTTGATCGTACAAATCAACAACCGACTATCATCATTCCTGCTGAATATTTTCGATAAACAAATGAAAAAAAAAATAATATGATTCTAAAAATCACAAAAAAAAGACAGTCAAAAATATGTATGATGTTTGTTTTCTTTTCTTTTTTTTTTTTTCTTTCTGTACAAAATGTGTCAGATGATGATTATTTTAAGTTCCTGGTGACTCTTTATCAACATATATATATATCTATTTCTATTTAAAGATTTTGAAAATATATATAGTCAAGAATAAAAAGAGACAATGCAAAAATTATTTAATTAAGAAAAAAAAGCAATAAAAAGTTTTATTATTAAAATAAAAAAGAAAGAAAAATTAATTTTTCTTCCTTTTTTTTTTTGTTCTTATTGTTGTTATTATTATTATTATTGCTGGAATTATTTTTTTGACGCTGGCTGAGATTGTTGAGCCATTTTAACAAAGAAAACATCATCAGATTTAAGATGTGTATCTCGTCTATTGGATTTTTGTAATTTTTGTTTTTCATTACCTGGAACAAAATCTGAGGAATATTTAAATGGTAAACTACCTTTTGTTTGTTGCTGTTTTGAAGATGATAATTCAACTGGTTGTTTAGTTGATACAGTTACTCGTCGAATTGACTCATCACTTGTAGTAGATGACGAACTTGTTGATGTCAATGAGGATAATGTTAAAGAATGAGTTGTGTATGTTTGTTGCTGTTGTTGTTGTTGTTGTTGTTGTTGTTGTTGCTTTGATGAAGTTGGTTTTTGCTCATAACCTATTGCACCTTGCTCATGTTGCCGTTGTTTTACATGAGGATGATGACGACCAAATATTCGACTCCAACTTAAATTATTCATATGAGAATCAAATGATGATGAATTATAAACATTTGAATGTGGTTCTGAACGATAGTTTTTACCATAGTGATCTTTTCTCTTTGATTGATTGTTATAATCAACATAGGGAACCATAGGATAATTATAATTTTGATGATAACCTTGTGAATGATAATTTGAATAAGGTACGAGAGCATTTGATTGTTGATTATTTGGATATCGACCTGGTTGTGGTTGATAAAGTTGACCATAATATGATGATGGTTGAGAAAATACCTTTGCACTACCACCCGATACATAATTCATCATTAATTGTGGAAACATTTGTTGTGCTTGTTCCATTGGTATAGCTACAACAAAACAATTGGGTGGTAATGGATTACCAGTCATCAGTGCCTGCATGGCTTGTGCCATTGTTGTTGGCATGTATGGTGAAGTTGGATATGGATAATTCATCTTTGATTATTCAAGAAAAAAAATATAAACTACAGAAGAAAAAGCAAAGTTAATAATTTGTTTTCTTTTTTTATTAATAAATAATCAATGTATGGTATATTTTTTATTTAATAAAATAAATCTATACTTACAAGTAATAAAAACAGAGATTTTATTGCTATTTAAAATTGCTTTCTTTTTCTTTTATTATTAAGATCGTCTTATTTGTACCTTTATCAATAACTGAAATTGCTCATTTAACGTTCACATATCTTTTGCCTTGTAAGAACTTATTTTTCAATATTACAGTTACGACAAGGTTCTGATTGAATCTCTTACCGGTAAATGAATTTGATCGATGTAAAGATCTCCTTGAATTGTAAATATAAAAATGACTATATTAATAAAAATCTGTAAGAATCAATTGAAAGAATAACTATTCTTTTCTACAATAAAACCATATATAACTTGTCTATATCAAGAAAATAAAATAAAGTTATATCGTGTAGACTAATCAATAGCTATTATAAGTAATTTTGTCTATTGAATTTCTTAGATGTCTTTCTTCAGTCGATGTATCTTTAGTTACGCATCACTAAACTCGTCCACACATAGGTACAACCTTGTCCTTTTTTTCTTTTTTATTTCATTTTTTTTTCTTTTTAACTGAAATGCATAAATTACTAGTTGGCATTACAGATGTGATAAGTAATTATCCTTGTCTTTTTCTTTTTTTTTTCGTCATGTCATTCTCTCGATAACCATTAATTAACAAAGGACACAAAAATCTAAACTGGAACGTTGTAATACTATATTCATGCACATTAGAACAAGGTAGACAAATTACCTTGTCATCAATAGAGAAACATTAATTGTCAACGGTATATCTTGATGATAGAAAATTATGTCATTAACATAAAATTGAATGCAGATGCTAGAAGAAATTGAATACCATCTAATATTTTTTCAGTTAATCAATTTAGAAAATTGTTCTTTTTTTCTTTAAGTCTAAAATGATACATTTATAAATAATTTTCGAACTTTTACAGATGATTGAACTATATAATCAGTTGGAAACTTATTCAATGCTATTGTAGGAGTATTGTCATGAATAGTTTAATATAAACAAAATTTATTTGTCGGCGACATCTGCTCCTGCTATGTCGTGCGTCAAATTGACAACTAATGAACATTTTTTATATTCTGCATGCATACATTTTTTTTCTATCTTCCGTCGGGTGTTCTGTTCTTTTTGGGAGATCGTGCAAAAGAAAATGTGAGAGAGAAAAAAAGACATCGATCTTTGTGGCCTATGTATGGCTGCCGTTTACATCGTTGTCGTTGTCCTTTCTTACGCCTTCTTTATTTCTTTTTATCGTTGAGATCGATAAGAAGAATGTGACATTTTTTTTTGTAGAGAAATAGAGTGATGGGTCATCATCAATTTGGCTTTTTCAATCAATCTGTCACATTCTATTATTCTAGGTAATTTTTGCTTTGTATTCTTATTGTTTCTCTTTTATAATCGCGTAATCTTGTTTATTCTGTTGTTCATCTATAAACGAACGATTCATTCGTTGATCAAGGTCTTCTCTTTTTTTTCTCTCTGTTGTTTAATTCCCCAGATACTAACGATCATAAACATTAGTTCGATCATAGTCTTCTTTGTGTGCATGTTTCTTTGCTTTTTCTGCTTCTCTTTTGATGATAGTATAACTATTTCTAGACAACAACTATAGACGATCTCCACTCAACGTCCAACAGCTCTTGAGCATGGAAATGCACGACAGGAAACAAGATGGATTCTGATGAATCTTTTATTTTCGGAAGGATTCCTTATCGCGCTCGGTACGACTGGTGTTATTCTTCATTATTCTTTCTCTCTCTCTTTCTCTCTCAATTTTATATAAAAGCTCGTATTTCTTTTTTGTGCAGCTTTTAATGGCTTATAGACACCGTTTACATATAAATATATATATATATATATATATTTTTTTTTTCTTATATGTTTAACACAGACACATCGTTTTTTCGGTAAACAATCCGAGTATTCGGTTCTGTTGTGTTAGAAGAAAAACACTAAATCGTCATGTGAATGAGAATACTAAAATGATGTAGCGTGATGTTGACTGTAATATGCATAGGGAAGAAAAAAACCATACAAAAAAAAAATATAATCAACTCTTTGTGTGATCAGAAACATCTACATTGCAATAGAACATTCAAGGCTAGTCTTGTTTTTCTTTTTATAGTTTTAGATAAATTCATTCTTTTTTTTTAAAAATAATGCCAATCGTATAGTAACAATGATGAACTATTTGAAACGACGTTTCTCCTCCGGAGATCTTCAAAATGAAAATGATGACAGTACAATGACAATGCTGCCAACGTCAACGGAATCTCATATGAATATGACATCACAAAGTAATATAAGTCGTCCATCAGCATGGGAATTAAAATCATCAAAGTATACCAGTGCACCAAGTTCTCCTACTCGAAGTTTATCGTTTGCAAATCAGTTTATGAATGCTGCACGTGGTGTTGTTAATCAAGCTATTCAACAAATACCACATCAACCAACAGGAACAGGATTAACATCATCGTCATCTATATCTTACTCTCATCCTCATCATCACCATCATCATCATCAGTCTCAATTAACCCAAAATAAAGATCAACAACAATCAATATCGAAAGATAAACTCAAATTATTATTAGTTATTGATGATCAGCATACTGATTGGTAAATATGAACATTTAATTAATTTGTTTATTTTTTTTTATCTGATTTAAATTATCATAGGAGTAAATATTTCAAAGGCAAAAAAATTTTTGCTGATTATGATATTCGTGTGGAACAGGTTTTTATATATAAATGTTGCTTATGTACCTATGTGTCGTATCGTTAATAGGAAAAAAAAATACCATTTGCGTGATATAATATTCTATGAGAGTATGTCAGGTCTTTCCTTTTCATAAATGCAATTTACTTAATGATGATAAGTATCATTACCTGTTAGACTGAGAAAAATAAAGTACATATTGAACTGACATGCTTTGTTAGAAATAAAAAGAATAAGTAAAATATTATATTAATTCTTTTGTCTTCTTCTTTTAGGCAGAATTTAAAGACATTAATTTGGCAGCTTATTCTGATGCTGGCACTTTAGTTGATATAAATATTTACCGAAATGGAACACATGTCGTTCGGTATGCATGAATATTAAAAGGTCTTTTTAAAAAAAAACTGATTTCTTTTATGTTTAAATAAAAAAAAAAGATCATTTCGACCAGATTTTGTACTCGTTCGACAGTATGTCAGAGATATTAATATTGATTGGACAAATATTATTCTTGGTATGCAATATGGAGCTCTACCTGGCGTTAATTCAATGAAAGCCTTGTATAATTTTCGAGATAAACCATGGATTGTAAGATTTTTATTTTGATTTAAATTTAATTTAGAATAATTATTTATATAGTTTGCTGAATTACTTAATATTCAACGACGTTTAGGTACAGATCAATTTCCATTAATAAGTCAAGCTTATTATCCAAATCATCGAGAAATGGTAAGTAGTAATTTATGGATGAGTATCTTAAAAGTATTCACTAATTTAGATTTAATATATAAATTTTTTTATTAATATCTAAAATTTGTTTTTTTTTTAAATTTCAGCTTATTTCACCTCAATTTCCATCGGTTGTTAAAGTTGGACAAGCTCATCAAGGTTTAGGAAAAGTAATTTATACTAAAAACATTATGCTTTTTTCTCATTAAAAGAAAAACAAAACAAAAATTTTGTTCTTTTTTTTTCTGTTTTTCTAAGATTAGAGTTGAAAATCCATATGATTATCAAGATTTAACAAGTGTTGTTGCAATAAGTAATTGTTATTCAACAGTTGAACCATATATTGATGGACGCTGTGATGTTTATGTACAAAAAATTGGACAATATTACAAAGCTTTTATGTGAGTTGAATTGGAAAAAAACACTTAAGTAACCATTTTTGGTTTCAATTTATAAAATAAATAGACTAAATTAGTATTTACATAAGAAAAAAATAGACTACTTATAATGTTGTTCAATGTTTGCTTTCCATTATGAGTTTTTCTGAAAAATCTTGTTTTTTTTTTACATGTGTGATGTCGTGATGTTTGAGATAGGTTTTTAATCAAATAATGTTTTAAATATTCATATATTTCTAGTCGAAAATCATTAACTGGTAATTGGAAAGCTAATACAGGTTCAGCCATGCTTGAACAAATTGAAATGACTGATAGGTAGAAGTAATTTAATTAGTTTTCTTAAAGAGAAAAACATGTTTTTTGTTTGTTTCTAAAGGTATCGTTTATGGGTTGATGAAGTTAGTCAATTATTTGGTGGACTTGATATATGTGCTATTGAAATAGTTCAATCAAAAGATGGAAAAGAATATATTGTACAGGTTAGGAAGAAAAAAAACAAGCAGCTAAATTTTGTTCTAATTCAGATTTATTATTTAGGTTAATGATTGTTGTATGCAATTATTAGGCGAATCACAAGATGAAGATCGTCGATGTATTGCAGAACTTGTAATGCACAAAATGCAAATCTATTGTCGACCTGATAAACAACCAACTATGATGACGTAAGAAAAGAAAAATTTATTAATCCTTTCCAGACGGGATTTTTTTGTCGAAACAAAATAAGGAAACATGGAATTAGTTCAAATGAATTAATTTCATTTTTAATCAGCGCTATTGATCTTTCAAGAATCGATACAGTGCATATGTATGTCGCTTGTACTAAATCATAGAGCAATGCTAGTTAGATCAATTATCAGTGGTACGCATCAATAGATCTGAACTACTCCGGAACAGGAAACGCATATATGCATTAACCGTCCTTAAAGGGTTAAATAACTAATATTCATTTTTGATTTACTTTTTAAAATTATAGTCGAGTACCAAGTATTGAACAACCTATTCATGAATTACCAAAAATAACAAAAGTTCCATCAACATCGAATGATCCTATATCAGTTTCAACAACAAATTCACAAAATATATCATCATCAACAACACAAGTTTGTAATAGCAATCGTCGAGAATTACCAAATGTTCCACGTAATACAACGAATATTGATAATCAATCATCATCAACTATAAGTCAAAATCCATTTTATAATCCTTCAACAACAAATACTACGAATAGTATTAGTACATCACGTTCAACACCATCACAATGGATGGGAAATATAGGACATACACTTCGTAAACAAACATCAAATGTATCTGATGTAAGAAAAATAAATGTTTTTTGTTTTTTTAGTTTTTGATGATTTTCTATATTTCTTTTCTTTTTTTTACAAGGGTGGAGATTCTACTAATAAAGATGAATCAGAAGATACACTTGCAAATTTAAAAAAAACATTTGCTGGCATTTTTGGCGATATGTAAGCTGGGTATTGTTTTCAAATTTGTTTCTTTCTATTAAATTCTATGATTTTATTTTTTAGAATTTCCTGACATAAACATAATATTATTGATATATTCAATAGTTTTCTTCCAAATTTTTAATATCTTTCACCTAGTTTGTCTGTTTGATTGTTTTGTTTTTCTTTTTGTTTTGTGTTCATGTATGTATGTGCCCTAATTATTGGTACTAATATCAAACTAGAGAAATATTTACATACCTCTTTCTATACCTTATATTGATAAAAAAATAATAAGAAATAAATAATGACGGTAGTCTTATCTTGTTTTTAATATTTTTAAATGAAATATGAAATGAAAGTATAAAGATAGATTTTCTAACTGATTTATTCATATTCAATAAACTTTTGATGATATAATTGAATTTTTTTTCTATTTTTCGTCGTTAATAGAATCAGTTGGTATTAGCCTAACTAAAATCCTTTAGGATTTAATGATGTGTTATAAACTATCTAATGGAACATTGTAAGAAGTTTCCTATATAATATAGACTACAATACAATGAAGCATTTACTTTATAGGCTACGTTTATCGTCATCTATAAACTTAATACAAAATCTGTATTCCTTGGGGTTTTTTTGCTAGAAAAATTCTGTTCTTTAACTCTATGATTATTATTTTCTTTCGAGGACATGATACATTCAAATGAATTCTCCGATGTTTAATACAAAATACAGTATAAGATTTTAGATGACATCTCAATCGATTATTTACGTAAGAGAATTATTACATTTAAAATTTTATTGACAAATAAAAAGAAATTATTATCTCAAGTCGTGATGAAACGCGTCGAGATTGATGTGATAAGTTTAGGGTAAGAACGATAGATGGGTGAGCTGGCTCGTTATTTCATTTCCGTAGTTCTGTCACGACTGAAGACAACTAGTGATTTTATTTCTATTCAGTTTTTTATTCAAGTGTCAAATATAATCATTTATTACATTAATAATCTATTGAGGCTCAAATATCGGGAGCTCAAATGTCGATCTACCAATATTTAGATCTTGTATTAGATAATAACACAGGACAGTTAATTCATAAAGCAAACGATGTATTGAATTCAATCAAATAAATTTACATGATCATTGAAAGTGCTATTTGTTCTGAATATATATCTTTTTGTATATAAAGCAAAGTACCAAGGAAAAGTTACTGACAACTCTAATAAAAGAATGTTTTCAACTGATCAATCGCTGTTCTCACGAAACCTATTCGATAATCTATAATGCGTTAGATTTTGGTAAGAAAGCAATTGATCAATTTATCATAATAGAAAAAAGTTGATTTTATACTAGATACAATATGAATGCAAAAGCATATTTCCATTATGTTGTTTTCCGAACAAAATCCATCAATCATTACTACACTACTGCTTTACTATTTGTTTTGTTACTCTCTTCTCTTATACTTTACTAGTGTATTAGAACTTGAATGATGAATGATGTTGATGTTAGTATTAAACTGCCTTACTTATCACTTGTAGGGTTTCAACATATTTTTCTAGCATTCTTGGATTTTCTATTTTTTAATCAAAACCGTAATATGCATCAATTATAGGGAAGAAAGCTTCTACTTACGTATAGCTGTTTACTGTTATAAGAGAAATGCTTCTCATGAAGTTAAGCCTTTGAAATATGATTATAAGATACAATAGAAAACATTTAGTTTCAATGCTTTTTTTTTGAATCCAATTATAATAGATCGTCGAGAAAAATGTTTCAAAATTATTGAGACAATGTCGGACAAATCTCAATCAGTCAGCATCACAAGAATGGAATCTAATTTATACATTTCTGCTTCACTGAAAATACTTTTCTTTCATGTAAGATGTATTCTCTTTTAAATGAATATATTTTGTAATATATCGATTGAAGTTTTTTCTTTTTATCTTTATACGAAAGAAGAACGTCAGTTGATAGTATATTATACTTCGAAAAGAATTGATGTTTGAAAAAACATAGCAAAATAAATTACAATAGAAAATATTCTTTTAAAACATTCATTTATTGTTAAAGCACAAACAAACATTGATAATATTGAAGAAATGACGCAATTCTTGACTGCAAAAAACGACATTTTTCTAAGTATCTAAATATGTGAAAGTTGTTGAACTGTTTTGTTTATTCAAGATACCAATGAATAAAATATAAAAGCAATGGTAAAAGACCTATTAAAAGCATCTTCATAATTTATTATCATTTTAAAAAAAAAGAATTTGATACAAACTGTAACAGTAATATTTAATTTGTCAAAGAAGATATTTTAGTATAAATGTGAATTAGATATTTACTGTTTAAACATGAATATTGAACAAAACAGATTCTATAGACTCATATTCAGACTCAAACCATCTTGAGAAGTAACGAGAACATAAATAATGATCATACGAATGCTTTCATTATGGGTGCTGTTCAAAAACTTCCGAGACTAATTTTATTTAAAAACAACAAGAAGTGCTGCTGCATTAGCCTTGTTGTCTGCATGTGGTTCATACAGTTCTCGACCTACAGATGTCATAAGCTCTGATCGATTAATCATTTATGTCCAGATATAAAAACACTTTTTAGATCACTTCATATTTACTAATAGGAAATTTTAAAATTTGACCATCCTTCAATGATAAAGTTCTCAACACCGGAAGATTAATCTCCATCCAATATTTATGCATATATGATGGCAGGTTATAGTGACCGATATTTCATTACACACTACAGTTTCTGAATGAAATTACAGTTTTAAAGATGTACAATTAAGTATTGACAATGATCTTTGAAGTAGACGACGCGAATATTAAAAAACAATTAAAAGCTTAGTCATCGGAAAGTCTCAAATAGCAATTCAGTAAACAGCGAATAATTTTAGCATTTCAAATGTATGGTACATTGAATTTTACATGATCAATTATAAATGACTGAAATCTGTTCGAATATGAATGTCACATTCAATAGCAAATGTAAACCTATACATTGTTCATATATAAATGCTGATTTATCCATCATTATAACGACGAGCCTGTTCAAAAATCATAGTGAATGATATAATATTATCACTACAAGCTACGACTCTACTTTCATAAGCGTTGGATGGAAATTCACCACTCAAAATACAACATTTTGTTCGAGTTTTCGGTTTTCTATCAATGTATAGGGATAATTTAAAATGTATTGCTATATCTGGATATGAATGCTTAATCGATCACAGTTCATGCCGTCTATAGAACGAGAACTGTATGAACTACATGCAGACAATAATACTAATGCACCAATGCTACTTCTTGATTTTCAATAAAATCAGTCTCAAAACTTGTTGATGACCTTCCTATTTTAAATTGACTATGATAGATTGTTACTCATTAGTTTTAAGCATCTTCAAGATAACAGCGAATCAAAAATGATGGATTATCTTCAATATTTAATAATTTTCTTTGTGAAGCTCTTATTGTTAATTTCCGTAGGGACTTATTTATTCTGGTTGAACAATGAATATAAAAAAAAACGAGGAAAAAATTCTTAATACTAAGATCGTTTGATATAATTATTGCTTATTCTATTTTTTTATCGAAATAATGATTCATAATCTACTACTTTTTATCTTCTTGCAGCAAATGAATCTATATTTGAATTCAAATTCATTCTACTTATCTGCTCACATTATCTTTATATTCTTAAGAAAAGAAACAAAAACCAATTGTATTCTTTCTTAGTGCTTATTTAAATAAAAACAAAGAAAAAAATAGAGAATGTTGTTTATTTGAGTTATTTTACCTTTTTTTTTGACGCTTTTCATTCGATTACATGCATAAAAAGCGTCTCCAGTATGTAATGGGTTGATATAGGTTATTCTTATGACTAGGCTGTCGTTGGTTGCTCATTCTAGGTAGAGTAAATATAGAGAATGCAAAATAGAAGAGAATGAAAACATAAAAACCGATCTTCAGCTATCATAAACAAATATTGAAAGACACTAAGGTAAATTAATTGCACGTGATCGAGACCTTTTTTTTCTTTTCTTAGCCATTATTCTCTCCACCTCATAGATAAATCTTTTGCAATATAACGAAAGTAGCGTCTATCTGATGACTTGTGTTTAATTGCCTCGTGCAGTCTATATTTATCAAGCACATTTACATTTGTTGCAGTCCATTGCGTTCTGTACAATCGATTTCTTCAAAGTACGGCAATTTCTTTTATTTTCTGCTGTGTAAATTTAATATAGAAATATTTGTTATCATCGGACAATTTATTTCTAACTCGATTTTGAGTAATTATGAGATTAATCACTATATTATTAAAAAGAATATTCAAAATTTGACATTCTTGTCCTACTTAGACCAAGAAATATGAGCCGTTTTCTGACAAAAAACTCAGGAGAGTGTGAGAATTTGGAAGCAGGAATTCGGCGATCGACTTTGTCCGATTATAGTCGTTTCACTTCTAAACTCGAAAAACCCAGCAATCGATTCCAATCATGGTATCCATGTTTCTAAGCTCTTACCATTTTCTTGAGTTTTCTAACGGATTCTCTGTGGAAACCCACGGATCCTGGAGTCGGAATCATTGACTTGGATATGAAAAAGCAAACATTCCTATAAACGATTCTATTTTCATTCTTTGACAGTTCAGTCTTATAATATGTTGCACTCGTACAAAATATCCTCTTTTCGATCACAAAATACACTTTATGGTAAAGATATTCGGTTTTTTTTCTAGTATCAAATCATTTCAGACAAAAAAATCTTCAGTTATTTCTTTCTAGATCTTGAAAAGATTATTATGAAATATAGGACAGCAAACAAAAAAGTCGACTGTAATGTTATCTCATAAAGGTTACAAATAGCTAATACAAATATCTTCTATTCTTCCAAAAGTTATACAATTTTCTAGGACACTTCTGAGAAAGCAAGCAAAAACTCATTAATAGAGCCTGTTTTTTTCATTCTCACAATACGCTCATAAATATGGTATTAGTATGAAACAGAGAATGGCACAGGACGTGTGTCTTTCAGAATCTACAATGTTCTGCAGTGTAAGATGCAGTCACTGGGAGATACTGTTCAAGTGCTGTCCAATACTCAAGTCACCAAAATTGATCATGATTCTATAAAGTTCTGGTCTAGTAGTGAAAATCCTCGTAATCTTTCATCATTATCAGTAGTAGTTAGACGAGTACATGCTATACCGGCGACTAGTGCTTTGGTGCAAAGATTATTTATCTCAGTTCCATTGACTTTTTCTCAAAAATCGAACGTATTTATTATCAAGTCACATTGATAATGATTATTTATTTGTTCAAATGAGGTATTCAAGACATAGCAATACAAAGAAAACTTATCCTTTTTCGTTGTCCATCTGTTTATATTGATTACATTTTGAATACTGTATCTTTATGTTTGTTTTATTTATCTTATGGATATCGAGCACTTTTAAATTGTTCATTTCATTTTTGCTGAAAAATGTGTGATAAAGTTTATTAACATGATTATATTGTAAATGATTTTTCTATAAATAGTAAGTCTATGATGCTTGGCATCGTCCCTCATATGTAGACAAGTATTTATCTTTGCCAAAAACGTAACGAAAATATCCTCCTACAGACCGGACGTCGAAGAGCCCATTATCTTGCAGAACGGTAAAAACAGTTTTGCGACGTTCTCTGCTATGGAAAATTCTCCAAAATGAAATTTTCATGAAATACAATTATACGTTTCATCTGCAGTTATCTAATAATTACATATGTCCTTCATTTTTTAGGTTATTAAAATGCTAGCAAGATCATCCCGAACATGGATATTTAATCGATCATTGTATCCATCTATATTTACTCTTTCTTCACGTTTTTCATCATCTGACACAAAAACTTCTTCCCCTTCATCGAAATGTATTCAAAGTTATTATCATCATGCATCAGATACTCCACTTTTATATCATACAGTTGGTCAACATTTAGATCAACTTGCTGATAAAGATCCTAATCATGAATGTTATTTATTTAAAGGTGAAGGAAATAAAAGATATACATATAAATCATTTCTTGATGAAGTCAATAGTTTAGCAACAAGTCTCATTGAACTTGGCTTTGAAAAAGGTGATCGAATTGGTGTTTGGTTACCGAATACGTCAGAAAATTGTGCAATGACTTATGCTGCATCGAAAGTTGGCTTAATTAAAGTATTTTATTTTTTCAACAATCTATGTATATCTCAATATTTCTATTATAGGTAAATATCAATCCAGCTTATATGGAACGTGAATTAACCTATTGTATTAATAAAGTTGGTTGTAAAGGTTTAATAATGAGACCAAATATAAAAACAATTGATTCTATGAAAATCTTAAATAAAGTAGTACCTGAACTTGTTGAAACCAAAGGTGAATTAAATGCAAAATTAGTACCAACATTAAAACATGTGATATTAACAGCTGGTGACTATGGAAAAGACAATGAAAGCACAAATCGTATTTCAGGAAGAATCCATTTATATAGTGATCTTATTCGTAAAGGTGCAGGAAGTCGACAAGAAAAACTGTGTGAACGTCAATTACAATTAGATGGTGATACTCCACTTGCTATTTTCTATACATCAGGTACTACTGGACAACCAAAAGCAGCAACATTAACCAACTTCAATTTGTAAGTATTTAGACAAAGATGTCTTCTTTTGTTGTAAAGCACACAAAAAAAAAGAATTGATATGCTGCTTTTTCTTTTAGACTAAATAGTAGTGCTCCTATGTATTATACTCATCGAACATTGATGAGTCGTACCTGTTGTCCAGTTCCAGCATTTCATATATTCGGTGAAATAGGGGGTACTTTGAATATAAATGGGCCGGGTTATTTTACAGCATTTCCTGCAATTTTACCTGATACAATGGAATCAATGCGTACTATTCAAGAAGAAAAATGCACTGCAATCATAGGGCCACCAATTATTTTTCGAGATATTCTTCAACATCCTAAAAGAAAAGAATATGATATGAGTTCTCTTTTATATGGTATGATTGGTGCAGCTCCTGTTAATGTATCACTAATGGAACAAATAGAACGTGAATTTCCAATCAAAACTATGAGTCAAGTATATGGTCAAACAGAAAATACGGGTGGTTTAGTCCTGAGTATATATGCCGGAGATGATAAGCAACGTCGATTTACCTCAGTTGGTAAAGCAATACCTCATGTAGAAACGAAAATAGCAGATACAAATGGTCGTATTCTACCTATTGGTGAAGAAGGTGAAATTTGTGCAAGAAGTTATAATATTATGAAAGGTTAGTCTTTTCTAAAAGAAAATATTCTATAAATTGATTTATATATTTAGGTTATTATGGTGATGAAGAAAAAACACGTGAAACAATAACATCTTCTGGCTGGTTGAAAACTGGTGATCTAGGTATCATGGATGAAGATGGTTATATTTATTTTCGATCACGTAGAAAAGAAATGATTATTGTTGGTGGTATAAATGTGTATCCAGTTGAAATAGAAAATTATCTTTTGGAACATCCAAATATTGCTGAAGCACAAGTATTTAGTGTACCTGATCAACGATATGGTGAAGTTGTTTGTGCATGGATAAAAGTAAAAGCAGGAACAAAAATTGATAATGTTGAAGAAGTGAGACAATTCTTAAAAACTAAAATTGCCTTTTTCAAAGTGCCAAAATATGTGAAAGTGATTGAATCATTTGCTCCATTTATAACATCAACAGGCAAAGTACAAAAATTCAAATTAACAGAAGCAATGTTGAAAGAACTATCAACAATATCTTCATAATTTAGTATCTCATCGAAGAAACTTGTCTTTTTATATTTTTTAATAGAAACTATTTACTCAGGCTGTGAAAATAATATTTGATTAATTACAAGATATATTTTAGTATTATTACGTAAAGAATATTTATTATTCAAATGTCTGAGTTCATGACTGTTGTATCCCAGACAGCTGCTCCCAGCAACATTTACTTCTCAACAATGCTCATCTCCCATGAACAACGAACTAAACTCTTATTGATTACAAGTACAAGTTACACATTTATTTAATTAAGATGTAGAAATCACTAATATAATCATAAATATCTAATTAATTATAAAAATAATAGAAATCCTATGCAAATAACAATAAACAACAACAATAACAGAAAAATAGAACTATGGCATGAGTGTGAATTTTACCGAAGAGAAAACTCATATCCACATCCTACACACCCATGCTCATGTCCTTAATAAGAGTTCTGTTCGTTGCTCATAGAGAACAGATGCAATAATCGTGTTACTCAAATGTCCATATGGATGAAAACAGATTGTTTACCTAGTTGAAGAATCTGTAAGGATATCTTCTTCATTTCAATTCTGATTATTTTCCTATTGTCGATGCTTAAATTATATATTCTCATTATCATGTATACGACCTAGGAGTTTGATTGTCTCAAATTATTTTGAATTATATCGATATTTTGATATTTAAATTGATTAATGATTCAGATTTATTCATTATAAAAAATGGCATACAATAAATTCGATTGATTATATTTTTCTTTCTCACTTAATTCAGAGAACTTTTGTTTTCTCAAAAGATTGCTCTTGAGATTCTCTACAAATCGGCGTATTTTACTTCACGAATATGATCTTCTACACTTTTTCGAATCAACCGCAATCATACGCTCAAATTAAGTACACAATATAAAACTTTTTTCGTGTTCAAATTCCTTTAGAGTACATTTAAATTCGTTTATTAACATTGTCTTTGCTGAGATATGGTCACAGCTACCGATAGCATTTACTAAATAGTTCGTTCTCATCAGCCGCAATCAAGCAGTTTCAAATCCGTTGAATTCAATGATAAACTGATGATTGGATTAAATATCAGAAATTGATCGGTGTAGAACAGGAAAAAGCTGAATTTTTGATAGCAATCAACTTTTTCCCCTTGTCGGCACACCACTTTTGATTCACATGATGCATTTAAGATCTAATACTGTCTGAGTAGAACTCATTTTTTAAGCTTAACTCTCTCATTTTTGTGAATATATGTTATGATTAGTTTTCTCATTTGACTATACGAATAATGAATAAGATATTTACATAATACTCATTGTCAACACTCAAGCGATTCAGCCGCGTCACCGCCGTTGCCCAAAATAGTTGCTGAAGATTTTAGTTACCGTCACCGTGATATATAATTATATAGATATTTAATTTTTAAAAATTTCTAACGTCCTAAATTAGCTTTTGAAGATGTTATCGTCTGATTTCTTGTCATTAAGTTGTCTACCATCGTTTTGTCTCTTTTTCATTTCAAGATTTCTCGAAATTAACAAAATTTTTGTAAAATTCATTGAAAAGTTTTAGCCGACGCCGATCAATGTGTCAACTTATAGTCCAATTCGTGACTTTCAATATCTTATTTTGTTTCAAGAGTTTTAATTCTATATCAATCAATACTTTGTTTCGTTTTAAAGTAAAAAGAAACTAGTCAGTAAATAAAGATTTAATCGGATTTAAATAACATAAGAAAAAGATTTTAACATTTACAAAAGCTAAGTTTTAGTAGGCATAACATTGACTGCAGTTTTAACCAATATCACGTTCCAGTGACTAGTCAATCAGATCCTCTCGAATCGAGTCTTATTTATTTTAGTTGAGTAACAAAATTTATATAACGAAATAAAAATCATATTTGATTATAATAGGTGTATGTCTCCTTAGTGTAATGTAAATAATTTAAAATTTTTGTCGTTTGCCTTACTGACATAAGTTGCTATGAATTATCTGATAAAGCTGTTCTTTTGTATCATTTTATTTATGCTTGAAAAATATGACTAATTTTGATACATTCCGTATGGCTGCTAAATCTTTAAATCCGTTTGATTGTCTTTCTGATGAATTAATTGAATTTATATTTCTATCAATTATCTATTCTTCACCAAATGAATCTTTCAATCATGTGAATATTTCTCCTTCGTCATGTTATTTTTCTTACACTCTTCATGAATCATATCTATCGTTGTGCTCATAAGAGTTTTATTTCTTTGGAAATGATTTGCCGTCATTTTTTGTAATCTTCTTCGTTCACCAACATTTTGGTTGCAAAAATGTCATTGTAATCATGTATAAATTGTTAATGAACCACTAGCGATTCATGCTGGCATTGATTTTCGACAACTCTACTTTTCAAACCCATTCTATCCTGATTATAATCTTTTGGATTTCAATAATAACAATAATAATCAAGATGAACAAAATCAATTTTGGAGTAGAAATATTCAATGGAAACAAATTTCTGTTGGTTGTAATCTGTTTTACGATGCATTTGGTCTAGTTTCATCTTGTTATATGACATCATATACTCGGGAACAATATCAACATGGTAATATTCAATTACTTAGAAAAGAAGAAAAAGGGAATTGTATAAAAAAAAAAGCTGTTAGCTCAATCTCTTAAGGATTAAAATATGAAACATGATATAGCTACTCTGACCAATCTTAGAGAGATTGTTTTATTTTATCTATTTGGGGACACATTTCTTCATTTTCTTTTTACTTAATCTTCGAGAATATGTGATAAGGATGTAGTTCATGTATATTATAACGAGATATTATTGATATGCAGCCTATGATTATATGTCAACGCCTGTCACGATATGTGTATGTTTGGGGGCGAGGAGGTCTAAATTTTTATACCTATACTTCAACAGTTCTTTTAGATTGTATTTCACAAAAAAGACAATCGTCGGTTTATTTCTATATAATAGATTTGATAAAGTTGCATGGGCAATATACTCTTCACTGAGAGTCATATTCTCGAAAATCGATAATTTGTATTTAGGCGACGTGGCTATCGACAATACCTGTTTTCGACGATCTTCATTATGATGATCGAAGCTATTGGCTATATGCTGATATATATGATAACTATTTAGAAAGAGTGAATATAAGGAGTGATCGTCGAAACGAAACTCAAACATAGATGATCGAAAGGTATTCGACGATGAAGTACACGACCTACTTTACCACATAGTTGTCAGCTTAATCTGTATCCTTTAGATATATATATAATAATGAAGTATATTATAATCTTCATTCCAGCTGATTTCTGTCAATCCAATAATTGACTTTACAATTTGTGTCGCAGGACGTGGAAATTGTTCATCTATTTGCAATTTAGAATTATGGCGATATCTACGTTGGTTTACAAATAGAGATTGTCAATGGTATCGTATAACTTATCGTTATATTAATTAACTACACAATGAAATGCCCTCTAATGTGTTGATTAATTTGAAAGGTAAATGTCAATGATTTTGGGCTGGAAATTATGGAACAACATCTGCTCAAATTAAATTAAAATTACCATTGAGAGAAGAGAATGAAATAGAAAACCAAGAATTTGAAGAAACAATTATTGAATTACATCTATTCAATAGCTTCGAACGATTATCATAAAAGATCAGAAATGAATTTCTAAAACAGATATTTATTTTAATTTCTTCTGCTATTAGATCGTGAAATATTTTAATCAAGAAAAGAATTCATTAAAATCTATATTATTAGACTTTCTGTATACATATCAATCTCTCATAAAGTTATTTTAGCAGGTTTTTTTTAAAGATATTTGTGTTTCAACTATAGCAGTCAAATAATTCTTTTTCCTTTGTTATACTTATTCATTATTATTAATTTATTGAGTCTAGTTAATAATTGATAAAGTTCACAACAACAGTGACTGACGTTTGACTGTTATCAATGTTGAATCTAATACATCAGTTAAAGATCGTTTTTCTGATACTTTTATTAATCGATTAACATTTTGTATAGAGTTTTTAGTAGTTTGATTATCAATATTTATTGACGATATATCATTTAAACGATTATTATTTGAATTTCGATGGAAAGAATCACGAATAATAATATATGGAGCTAAATAATAAGATTTGAATTAATCTGCTCAAACAAAAAAAAATTCATTTCCTACCAAGTATTTTCACCATAGGAAATAAATCATCAATATTCTTGTCTTCCAATAATTTTTCTTTTTCTTTATTACATATTCTTAACGAAATATCCTTCTTAATAATAGATTCTTCCATAGTTTTCATTGTCTTATCATCTTCAACTATCGATGCTGTTTGAATAGGTAAATCTGAATTTGATCGAAAAATAAAAATATCGAAAGATGATGTATGAAAGTAGTAAAAGAAACCATAATGTTATAGAGTGATTAATAAAGACTTTTAATTTAATTTTAGAAATATAATAATCATATTTTTGGAGGAAAAAATATTTTTTTATCAAAAAGCGGGTGGATACAAATTGAGAGAGGATTCACAACCATACCTATATAGTCTACATCATAGATTTCTATCAATTTCAACTATTGATGATGTGTTAGAATAAACTTATACAGACAATATATGTTGGTTTGTTTGTTCAGTTTTATATGGATAAAGGTTTTGTTCATCCTGATGACCAGTTATGTAATCGAACAATAGCATTGATTAAAAGTATACCTGACTATGCCTATCGACCAGTGACGGAATCAGAATTCTGGCCTAGGAAGGCTCAGCTCCTCCTGACGAGATTTTTGAAAGATGTAGTTTTTTTTTTACTGACACAAAATAGTAAATATAAATTTCAATGCAAACAGTAACACAAATTTGTATCAGAAAAAATACATTTTTCGAAAGCTTCGTCCAGGAGGAAAGCTGAGTCCTTCGATTCGATCACTTCTATAGATCGGTAGTGTTATCTTTCTTCATATGTTTTGAATATTTTGCTCCAATGCCTAACTTTTTATAACTTCAAACAGTAGAACATTTTTTACCTTCAACAGTTTTACTTTCGATGTTATTCAGATCATTCACTTGAATAATTGAATTGTGATGAGATTCAGATGTTTCAAATTGATTATTCTCTTGTATTGAAGAATATGTTAATGATGTTTTTTGTTGTAAACTATTTTCTCTTTCCCATGCTTGTACTTTATTTCGTCGTATTATCATTGATTTTGTTTCATTATTATTATTATCTTTCTCTAATGTAAAATTACTTGTTAATGCTGTAAATAAATATTTTTGATTAGAAAGTAATTCTAATGGTAATGAAATATTCACAGGAGATGTTAACATCATTGAATTTGATGATAATGATGATGAATAACATGAAGATGGATAGGTTTGTAAATGAATAATTGGTTTCGAATGATTTGAATAACATAAATTTATTGATTGACAATGATTATCATGAATTTCTGGACCATCATTATGATTTAATAAACCATTACGAATAAAATATTCATTTGTATAAAGTGGTAATGATGATTGATCATCTGTATTTAATTGTTGTTGTAAATATGGACTTGTTAAACGTTGTTTAAGTAATTGTTTATGATTACATATAATTTTAGGTTGTATATAATAAAATATTGTTTTAAGTGCTTGTCGTAATTCAAAGAAATCTTTATTTGTTAAATTAAATTCTTTTAAATAAGAATTTAATGATGTATACGATGATGAATATGTACTTTTGGTTGAAATTTGTTGATGTATATGTATTGGTGATAAAGATCGATTTTGATTTAATGCTTTTTGTTTATATAAATAAGGTTGTTTTCGATGATGTATATGATGAAGTGATGGTGATAAATATAAATTATTCATAATTCAAGAATATTTTGAATATTTAATTATATTTCGTTTTAAATGTTGTTTTATTATAACAAGAAAAATAGAAAAGAAAAAAATCGTTCATGAACAATAAAATGAATAATAAATTCGTTTGTTTTAATCATATTTATTTTATTTTATTTTATTTTTTTGGGAAAAATATCTAATGATAATCCACGTAAATACGCGCCTAGTATGTTTCTTTTTAGTTCATTACAAGATTGAAAAACAAAAAATTTATGTTATTGTGAACATTAAAAAATATGATAAAGTTATCAGAAGATTGTTTTGAGTTGTTTTTTTTTATAAAAAATAAATAATGAATCATCTATTTATAATTATCTATAATTTTAACTCTTACGATAAGTATAAACGTTTGAAATATGACAGTTAAAAGCGCTCGATTTATTCATCTTTTTGTATAAAGGTTAATATGTGACTCATGCCTACCTATTGGCGCATCTTTTATACTCATAGTCAAAATAAAGTATAACGTAAGACTATCTAACGAGTGAATCACATATTTTGCGTATCAAGAGTTTGTTATGCAATGTTTAACCAGGTCATAGACGCTCGTCTTTCTCCATATATATATACATTGTATGCATTTTACATCAAACGAAATAGTCTCTATTTACAAAACTAATAATAAATGGCAAACGAATCTATACATGTAACAGATTCGAATGTAGCTTCTGATGAAGAAGGAGTTGAAGCAACATTTATTAGCAAAGGTAATTAATTTAAAAGAAAATACTTTTTTTTTTGTTGAGAATTATTTTATATTGAATTATTTAGATGAACAAATGACAACAATTGTTCATGAAAATGGTTATGAATCTGAATGTAGTTCGAGTTCGAGAAGTGAAGTAGATATAACTCGTTCAGTACTTGAAATTGAAGCTGATGCATTTACACGTTTTATTGAACGACAACGTATTGAAGTTATGTTTGAATTACGTCATTTACGTTTGGGTGAACGACCTGTAACTGGTCAACCAAATCGTGAACGAATTGAAACCTTTCTAAATAATATTCATGAACACCAACAAAACGTAAGAACACCATCAACTCGACCTGTTATACCTAGTGCTCATCTGGCTGATATTGATGCATTAGCTAATCGTCGATGTGTATCAGCTGCATTAAGTAGTACAGCATTTCGACAAGATCTTGAAAATGCTATTCGACGTTCCATTGTCACACAAACAATATCACCAGCACAACAAATTCCGCAAGCACCACCTATGCCACAAACGTTATCATCAACTATTATTGAACAACAACAACAACAACATTCACAAATTACACAAGGTTCACCAACGTTACCAGTACAGATTGAACCAGTTATTAGAGGCCAACAACAAAGTTCTCAAATTAATCTAATTCCTAGGCATGAGCCATTCAATATCGAAAGGTATTCTATTTTAATTATGTATCTATCTAGTAAGTTAATTATTTCTATAGACCAGAACGTGAACTACATGCATGGCAAATAATAACTCAATTACAACGTGAAATCATTGTTTTAGAAATTAGTGATCTTGTTCATCGACAATTAGTAACAAGTGCTTTAGAAAGTGATTTTCGTCGACATCTTGAACAGAATATTTATGTAAGTTGATTTGTCTTAATGATAACTTAATATAAAATACACATATTCATTAAATAGAATCATTTGCAACGAGGAGCACCACCTCAAGAAGAACAACAACCAAGACCAATAATTGCAACACCACGTGCTCCGCCTGTTCCTACTCCAATACGAACAACACCTAATACGCATGCCGTAAGTATTTTATCTAATGAACAATTTTTCTCTCTTCATACAAGTAATATTTATATTCTATAGTCTACTTTAACTGTTGATGAATTATCATCACGACTTGATACCATGCAACAAATGTTACAGCTGATGTTTTCTATGCAAATGGATATGCAAAGATCATTACGTCAAGAAGTAGCAAGTGCTATTGCTAATAATTCCTCAACTATGATAACTACAGCAAGTCAACCAATGAATGCTGGTCATTGTACAATATGTTTGACTGCTATTGCTGATACAGTACTTTATCGTTGTGGTCATCTCTGTGTATGTTATATGTGTGGATTAAATCTTCGACAAACAAGATCTACTACCGTCGTCAAATGTCCAATATGTCGAGCACCAGTTGATGATATTCTTCGTGTTTATCGAAGTAGCCGTGATGGAGAATCAATATAACATAAACAAAAAACACTAAATTAGATTTATTTGGGGAGCATATTTTCTGTAAATATTCTGTCTTTTTTTTTGTGATACATTCACATACATGTACAACATGAATAGTTATATACACTGAAATAAAAGAAAAATAAATATATAATTATTCTTTTTAATATAATTCATTATTTTTTTCTTTGTTGTTGTGAAACAGTTATTAATGTTTTCACATTTTCTTTTTTTTATCATTACATATTCAATTATGGAGAATAGATGATATCTTTTGTTTTTTAATAAACTAAATGGCGTTGTTGTCAATGGCTTTCAGCTGTCATTAGAGTATCATCCATTACTGGTGAATGTATCACTGGTGTCAAATTTTCATCACCTAATAAAAATTTAGATTTAAAAAACAAAAATAGTTTTATATAGGATTTCAATGACATACTATCTTCTTCTTCAGCAAAATATCTCATTAATTGTTGTCTATTGATCGGCAACAAGTATTCATTATCGATAAATTCTGAAGACGATTCTTCATCATCAGGTTCTTGATTATATTTATTACCATATATTTCATATAAATCATCAACTATTGGGCTAAAGTCAGTGTCGTCATCATCAATATTATCACTTTCTTTTGATAAATGTGCTTCAACTTTTTCTGTTTTAGGTTGCTTATTTTCATCTTTTATTAAAGATTCTTCTTTATGATTTGATGCAAGTTGTTCATTAGCAAGTTCTTTTAAAAGACGACCAGCAATAGCAGTTGCTTTTTGTTGTTTGGTTTCTTGAGAATCAGGGGTATCTAAATATGACATAATCATTTATTTTTTTTTATATTAATAAATATCTAAGAAAAAAAGATTTTTACTTTGATTGACAGGAGCTGAAATGACCAATGAATAGCCACAAATAATAGTAAAAAGGCAAAAGGAAATAAATTGCATGATTGAATATCTATGAAATAAATAATAAAAATAACTTCTTCTTGAACAAGAAACGTTTCGGATGATGTACTCACAATTACTGCTTTTTGATGTATGTGTGGGACTCTATATGTGTGTTATCGAGCTTATGCGTTCAAGAATAATGAGGTCTTTCTTTCTCTGTTCTCTATCTCTAACTGTTGATAGAAGAAGGATAAAAGCAATAGTGGGCGTTCGGGATGAAAATTGAATATATAGAAAAAAGGAAAGAAAAAAGAGAATGCAAGAGAAAACATAAAAGCTAAATAGAAGAAAAACGGGAACTACGTCATTGAAACGTCATTTATTTATTCCTATCGACAAACGCTCAGCATAAAGCTAGTCAGTTCGCTCATTCATTCATTCTATGTTAACTACGTGGGTGGATATTTTTTTCCGAGAATAGAAAAAAAATCTCGTTAGACGAACAATATAGGATGAAAATAGAAACAAGTAAGACGCCTACTCAAAAAAAAAACAGATGGTTCTCTATGAACAGTCGACTGGATTCATAAGAACAATTATCATGAAATCGAGAGAAGTTCTAAGTAGAAAAAGAAAAATAGTGAAGTTATTTATGATGTATTATAGTCTTTTTTGTCACTATATATCATATTAAAATAAGTTTGTATTACTTTCGCTACAATCAACTTAATGACAGCAATAATATTTAGAATTAACAATTGAAAATCAAAAGATAGTTTTTTTTGTAGAACAAGTGGATAGATATTTTATATATTGTCACTTAGAATAGAAGAAATTTTTTTCAAATTGAAAACCATTACAAAAATATTAAAAAAATATCTTGTATCAATTTTGAAGAAATTCATAATGCAATTATTGTTCTATATTTTTTTTCTCAATCATAATCAATTTCTTATGAATAATGCATGAATATTTTATTGATATTAACTATTGAAAACAAACAAATAAGGGATCATCCATAAAGGATGTTGAGATAAAAAACGTATGTTTTGATCTCTCTTCTCTAGGTCCTCTTTCATCAATCTCGTCTGGACGTCCAGCAGTGTTGGACATGGGTCACATTTTTGTGACCCAACCCGAGTCAGACACTGGCATTCAGTATGAAAAAAATATACTCCTAATTTTTTTTTGTTTTATTAAATAACAGTTCATTCAATGAATTTATCAAAAATAGAAATGAATATGTGTTGTGATCAAAATTAAAATTTCAATTTTGACTAGATGAAACATGAAATTTTGTTTTGATGAACAAGACAAGGTGAAAAAAGACAAACCATTAAAGTAACAACATATTTTTTTTTAATTTCACAATATTTATTAACAAGTACTAAATGAAGGCATGGATATGGTTGTGGATAGAACAGGGACCTAATACTCATCCACATCTACATCGAAAATCAAACAGCTACATAGGCACACCCATACCACAATATCCATCTAGGCAAACATTCGGCTTAAAGTGAAAATCACACTTTTTCAAGATTTAAATATAGAGAAATATACTTCGAAATATAGCCTATCTAATGGTATGAATAACTTTGTTTACAATCCTCAAAGAAACTGAAAAACCAATTGCCCAAAAATTAACCTGAAAATTGTGATGTCATCAAGAAAATTAATATCTGACAAAACTAAACTGTTCGACAAATAAATCAAGTAGAGTTCGCTGAGGTTATTCGGATCAAAAACTCAAAATTTCATTTTGTTTTCGCCCGTTCTCGGACATTTTACATCATCAAGCGATGATTTTTGTATCATAACTAATACCGGCGCCAGAGTATAAGGCACCTGGTTGTTTTTTGAATAACTTTTGACAGGAACAAGATAGAGACCTGCGATTTTCAAGATTTGATAGCCAAGATCCAAGAGCATATTTTTATAAGTAAAAACTTTTCTGAGAAAAAGTCCGAAGTTTGGTTATTTCAGGAGATCTTTGAAAAATGACGCTGGCGTTTTGAAAATTGTCATAGAAGCCTATTGATTTTTTTACATATTCGGAATCAGCATCAAAAACTGCGTCGACTCATGTACTTTTCTAGTCTTTTAACGAAATTTTTTTTTTCGTCGAAAATTTGCCTCTAATCATCCTCAGGACCACATTAATAAATGAATTCAGTGAAAAGATGACGAAGGACGAATTTTTCGACGAAAAAAAATTTCGCTAAAAGACTAGAAAAATATATGAGTCGACGCAGTTTTTGATGCTGATTCCGAATATGTAAAAAAATCAATAGATTTCTATGATAATTTTCAAAACGCCAGCGTGGTTTTTCAAAGATACTCTGAAAAACCAAACTTCGGACTTTTTCTCAGAAAAGTTTTTGCTTACAAAAATATGCTCTTGGGTCTTGGCTATCAAATGCTGAAAATCGCAGGTCTCTATCTTGTTCCTATGAAAATTTATTCAAAAAACGAGTAGGTGCCTTATATTCTGGCGCCGATAGGAGTTCGAAGTTTTCTCCATCTATTGACGAAAGAATCTCCGAAAAATAATGTATTGGAAAAAAGTATCAATGAAAATGATAAAAGTGGTGTGAAACTGATCCGAATTATCCCACTTGGGGTAACTCGGATCATTCCAGCGGAAATGACGATACCTGATTTCTCCATCTCTTAATTCATTTTTTATCAGTTCTTGAAAAACTAAAAAACATACCATTAGATAGCCTGAAGTGTCTTCTATAGGACCTGAGAATATCTTGATGAACGACTGTATGATTGCGATGCAATATGCATAACACGGTCTCCTCTGTTCGTCATCTTTTCTCAAATGAAAATTTATCTGAGATGATTCAGATCACCTAGATATTTTTGGTTAATAACCACTTATAAAATCTCTACAACTAGTACATCTGATAGAGAATTTTTTTCTAGTTTCGAATGAAAAAAAAATTGAAATTTGATATAATTGACCAAGGATTATGTCACTCAATGAAATGACTGAAAAAAGTGGTTTTTATGATACTCTTCCAGTCTTTCATAAACTATTTCAAATCTGTGATAGACTTTACAAAAAAAAAGCTTTAGTGTGTCCGATTCAGAACTGTTTGAGTTACAAAACGGTATAAAAATATCTATGAAAACATACTGATCACTTGACGAGATTCAAGGAATACAAGTCTTCAGGAATGATTTAACGATTTTTTGCCCCATATTTCGAAGAAATTAGCCTGAAAGGTAAGATCAAAAAAACCAATATGATATTCTGAATCAGAGCTGCTAGCCTGGCTTAATACCTGGTAGGCAGCAGACCAGGCGACCAGGCCAAAGTTGGTGGCCTAGATGAAGTATAATACTAATTTTTCTAGAAGTCAACTTTGAGAATAAGATACTGCTACAAATTGATATGTTTGCCATTAAAATTCAGTTAACAAACAAATAACTTACTATTCCAATGACTAATACTGGAATAGAGCGTCAGTTGGATATTGCAAGATTAACATCAGCGAACAGGAGAACATATTTAGATCCTGAACAATAAGATAAAATGCATTGCGTTTGTGTAGTTGCAAAATCCGATAGTGGAATGCAAATTTTCTATCTATTGTTATCATTCTTTTCTTTATTCTCTCCCTTTTCCTTGTACACTCTCTTCAGGATTGCTCGATCTTCTGGTACAAAAAGGAAAGTTTCTGAATTTAGAAAATTGTTCTGAATACTTTCTGATGTTCTAATTGTTTTTCGATTTCGGTACTTCTGAATTTTTCTGTTTTTCTTTCCAATTGTGAACTGTTTTAGATCGCAGTTTTCTTACAGACGTGAAATACGATTATAACTCATTAGTATAATGATGCTCAACTTAAATAAGAATGAATAGTAATTATTTTTCTGAACAACTTTATAAACAGACTTCAACTCAAACACATTGTTCAAAGCGAAATCGATCGAAAAAGAGAAAATATGAACAATATTGTCAAATACATATTAAATAATTTATTTCTCTTTCGCAGAATCTCTTAACCTATACAATATATATTTAATTTGTTTTTGTATATTTTTTAAGAATGAAATTCGAGTCTAGTGGATGAACTCGACATTAAATGTCTTTTGTGTTTCGCATTAATGAAACAACATACTTATTGGATTGTCTTTCTTTACCATAGAATATCTATGATCATAAAGTAAGGTTAATTAAAAGAAAAAGTCCGTAAAACATGTGCTACGAGCATATTAATATCCTGGCCAATTATTTGCAAAAATAAGCTTTTTCTAAATTATTTCTGATTTTGTTCAAAAAAATTCTGATTGTGTTCTGTTTTGAAACAAAACTTTCTGAATTTTAACTTTTTGATCTAGCAACCCTGATCCTCTTTGAACTTCTCTTTCTTTGTCTTATTATATGCTGTTTTTATTATGGTTAATTAATTTACGATTGTGTGAAACAGTACTGATATCATCACAAAATTTTGTTAACCTAAGTCTCTTTTGTATGAAAAATATTGATAATGCTTGCTTCTTTTTTTATTCACTATTTTCTGGGAGAAATTGTTATTCTATCATCTTTATGGAAACAAATTAAATATTTAATTGAAACCAATATCATGAATTAAAGTAGAGTGAAAAATGTAATGAATCTGAAGAAAAACAGAAATATCAATCGGCCTGGTTTAGCCTGCAGGTCAGGCAAGATAATTCAGCCGACAGGCTGGACAAAAGTGCCCTGTTACTAGCTCTGATATATATATGGATATGTATGGATTTACATGATAAATGATCTGAAAGAGCAAATAGAAGAATTGATCGTAAGATATTCGATGATCTTCGGTTCGATTCACTTCGTGTCCAGGCTGATTATTTCGATGATCGTTTAGACAAATAGTAAACAAACAACAATTATTAATAAGGTGCCCTCGTTAATTCACTCTTTGGGAAAGTTTGCTTCTGATCGTCTTGTGAAATATTGTTTAAGATGATGTCCTGCCGAGTCGTATCAATGTCCAACATATATACAGTAATCTAATCCATTCAATTTACTATAATGTATAAACTGTAGATATATTTATGCAGTGAAACAGCATTCGTAAACTTGTAATATGGTACTTATGTTTCTGAATATATACGATCTTTGTACGCTCTTGTCAGTAAAACCATTCAATGGAACACTTTTGAGTATATAATCGAGAAAGTTAAGCTCAAAAATGATGAGAATAATAGACACATTAGAACAAAATATGACCATTTAAGTATATAATATGTTTTGCTTAGTCAGCTTTCCTTGTCTAAAGTTTCTGCTTGTTATGAAAGAGTTCTTTATCTAATTCTCTACAAAACGTATATTTGCATTTGATTAAAACTTATTATGCAAAAGCGTTAATAAACTTTATTTTTATTTCTTGCAATGTTCAAGTTTCTTTATGTTTTCTTTTCTTAAACCTTCGCTATTTTTCTTTTAACGAACGAAGACGAAAAACATGCCAAACCAAATTGTCGAATGTGATTTCGGTAAACACTTTTCTAGCTATGAAAAAACAAAACGGCTTTAAAACTGGCAACAATTTGTTGATCTTTCTTACTTCATTTCTATTCATAAATTTATTCTCATAATGATATTTCGATACAGCATTGTGATGAACTGAAATAGTAGCTTAATCTCTATCCTCGATAAGTTAATTGATCACTCCAGCCATGTCTATATCACTGTAAACACACATATATCCAATAATCGCACAAGCGAAGACTAAAATGAATAGATATCGTTAAGTTCAACACTACATAGTGAAGAAATGATATCGAAGGAGAAAAGAAGAGATGTAAACTCTAACAGCCATTTGCCATTGCCAATATGTTATTGAATTCTTCTTAAATTAAAAATAAAACTTAGTGATACAAATATCAAACAACTAAAATTCTTCGCGAATAATAAACAGTGATGACAAGAGCTTAACGCTGATGGAAGGTGAAGCTTTCCATAAACAATAAAAAATGATTAATTTCGAATAAACTGCTTTCCATTGTAAAAAACGTGAGCGTTTTGAATAAGTACTATTACAATTTACTAAATTGTTCATATAAACATGTTTGAATCAAAAGCAGATATAAGTTTTGTGCAGAATTGAACAAAGGATATTTTCATAACAAGTACAAACTTTTAAATTAAAGTTGTCTGCGAGAACAAATCATAAAAATAGTCCGATCCTTTCAGAAACACTCGTCCCTATGCATTTTGGAAGCTAACAATTCATGTAAACTGAGAACATTACTTCGTTTTGTTTCTGATCCTCTTTTAGATTATCGGGAACATTTTTTGATGATTTAACAAATCTACAAATCTTTCTCCAATAAGATTTCATTAAAATTTAAAATTTCTTAGAAACAATAGCTGTTTTTCAAAATGTTTTTCTATCAAATTGGATAATTTGACTTCATTCAATCTGAAAAACGACAGTTGTGATATGTGCATTACATTCTTCAGAACCACTCAGTCAATACGAGAAATTTTAATTAATGAAATGAAATGTTTGTTCGACTACTTACCATTGATAAATCTACCATATGATTTATTCAAACACATAAAAGAACAATATCCATAGATCACTCTTGTTCTTGTGCAGTTGTTATAATGATTCCTATTTTCCTACATAGTCGTTTGTTTAACTGTTTCTTTTCGGAAATAAAATCGAAAACAATGAAGCACAACATCTAGCTAATATGCTACGATAAAGTAGAATGACTCTGAATTGGTCTTCGTATATCTCATATTTATTTTTGATTTTTCACAAAGACGCTTTCCGCAATTAGCCTTTATGAGAATACAAACGGAGATGATCGGCTAAGCTATGTGACCAATGCGTTAAGGAAGAATTGAGTTTAAGAGTGTGGGCGTGTGTACGGTGGAAGGGAAGACTGACACCCACACTCACACCCATGCCCATTCCGCAACCGACACTACCGCGTGCGACAATTCCGGGCAAGGTGCGAGGGAGTGTAACATTCGTTCAGATTTCTCTTCTTCAACGACCAGATGCATATCCATCACACATTGTAGTATCTTCGCAAGTGTTCATAACGTCACAGGATATGACCGTAACATTCCAACCGAGGTCTTAGAGCATGTCAAGTGATGTCTATAGCATTTCAGAAGGTATCTGTAGGATCACAAATGATGCTTGTGGCATTCCAGACGGTGCTTATAGGATCTGAAATGCGACAGATAGCTTGCCAATGTATCCCTCCCAAAGCTACATTTAGTATGTGTATTACAATTAAAAATACTACTATGTTATTGGAAACAATTCGGGATTAATTAACTGGATTGCTATTAGTGCTGAAGCTTTATTCTTAATGTTTAATGTTTATAGACTAAGTATTACCATTAGTTTAATACTAATGTCAAGCTGACACTCTTATCCGTTCCCAAATTCTGCGCGGAGGTGCCGCGCATAAGTTTCGTATACAATTATTGAACACAGCTGAAAGACATCTCAATTTGTAAAAGGATATTATTGTCAACAGATGAATAATGTGAGGTACAACACACGGTTTTTATATTAGATATCCTGTTTTAAGGTTTTCTTATTATTTAAATCAACAATATTTTTGGGCTCATCTTCATATCTCAATTACTTTTAATGATATCTTTTAATTTACAAGAGGGTCCACTAGAAGACTAGATAATATGGCTGGAGAAAAGATTTTGATTCTAAATGTAATTATCCTAAAACATTGACCTTATAATCGAATACTGACTGTATATTAAATTCAAGCAAGAAAATTTAGTTTAATTTCAAATTTTCAATTTATATCTTGCGAAAAAGAAAACATTGGAGTTTTTCCAACATTTTAATCTTAAAAAATCCAATTCAACATGTTTTTATTTCATTCTTAAGTACATATGAAGAATTTACAACAACAAAATTTTCTAACATAATTAATGTATTATTAAAGCCAGATTTTAATCGCATTGGAAGAAACTCGTAAATAATGATCATCAAATACGGATATTTCTCGTGATGGAAAACTAAAATAATAATAAAAGAAAAAAAACGGGTAGCACAATTTCTGTGAAAGTAAAATATGAAGTACGATGTACTAGTTGGTGTTATTAATTATGCGAAGATTGTTTTCTGCTAGCGATTTTCACATACATTCAGAAAAGTTTTAGATCGGTTATGATTTTTAGTTCTCCTCTTGATGATAATAACTAGCAAAAATCTGAAAAAAAAAGTTATTTGTGGAACTGAAATGATTTTCTATCATGATTGATACGTCCAAAGATTTCAACAAAGTTGCTTTGATCGAGGCTTTCGAAAAACAAAAATCAATTTTTTGACATTCATTCGAAGTTTTTAGAAAAAGATTTTATCTGAAAGAGAAGAATGAATTGTTTTTCATTCACAAGTCCTAAGAAAGATTTTTTTCTTTTTTTTATCGAAAATATCAATGTTTTTACCATGTTAGCCGCTTCGAGGTCTTGTGTAAGATGAGTACCGTTCAATGAAAGAAGATTGGAGTAAAGCTTACAGTGTCCGACAATTTTCGAACTCAAGCCTGACGGATTCTACGTTGAATCCATCTCATGTTTTTTATTAAATTAAATCATCTTTCAAAAGCTTTCAATAGATTAGTTGAAGTCTTCAGATCTAATAACCCCAACAGAGAATTTTTTCATATTCCGGCTAGCTATTACCATAGGGGGAAAGCTTAAAAATACAAATGATCTAAACTTTTAGATCGTGTTCTACAATAATAAATTATATATTCATAATTTCTTCGATTACGTAGTTAAGAGAAAAATACTAAAAGAAAATTAATATAGAATATATTTACCGAATATTTCAATGATAGGTTCAATTTTCTATATCATCTTCACGAATTGATGATGGTATGTTATCGGATCCGAACTGAAGAAAAAAAAAACAAAAATTTATAAAACTATTCTTAGATTTATGATTGATTGAGTTTATTCTTCCAATTCCAATGATCTCATCTTTTGTGTTAATTTCTTATAATTAGAATAAGAACGACTTAGATCTAATATATTGTTTAGAACAGCAAAGCAGCAAACTATAAGCAAGCATTTAATGAGAAAATATAAGTAAAAATCGAGTGTATTGAGCATGATATCAAACCTCACATTCGTCGATAGTGTTTACCAGACGAGGAAGCTAATGTAGTTGCATATAGGAATGAATAATATCGTTTACTATTATCATCCATGCATACACACAGACACATTATACAGCAAAATGTGAATAATTTTATTCTGTTTTGAAATAAGAAAAATTCAAAAAGAAAAAGAAAAATTTACGGTGAGTGACGTAAATTTGTACAATTATCTAGTGATTTTGTTCGTTTATGAATTGGTTAATCAATTCGACTTCGATCACGACTATGATCAGACGAAATATAAGACGAAAAATCTCATTTTATATATATAAACTTTAAAAAAACAAAACAAATCGATTGAACAATTTACATCAACGCATTACAATATCACTATGTACATTGACTAAAACATGGTACAGAATCGAATTCTGTTTGTGAATTTCAAAAAAAAAACGATGTAAATGAGGTAAGACATGCATATATACATTTCCATTTCAGATAAGTTTTTTTTATAAACAAGATCCAGTTCAAAATGAACTCCAACTATTAACACATAAGACTATTAAAAGTTAGTCTAAAACACACATCGTCTATATCATGGTTATTAATATCATATACTTTTACTAGAGTCCTCCAGGACATTTTAAAAATAAAATAGGATGGAACAAGTGAGATTCGAGACTCGAACAAAGTTTATCCCGCAGGACTCTAATTTTTATTCTATTATGCTCGATTAATAAAGATCAATTTATATTTATGAAAGAAATAATATGACAGATTCTTGTTGACTATAACACTATTGTTTTCTCATCCTGTAAATACTTATTTGATCATATCAAATCTTGTTAAATATCACTTTTTTTCTTTCTACCTTCTAACGGAGAGTAATTCTTTCTTGAGCATTCATTTCAGATTTTAATATCATATTAATCATTCCATAAATACCATCAAGATTATGTATTGCTTGTGTAATGAGTTGCTCGATATGTATCCAATATATATCTACTTATTTAAATATTATTCCCCTTATGACATAAGAAATAGTAGTAATGATTCTATAGATGTCATTTAACCATGGTCAATAAAAGATATCATCAATAAGGTTCTTCTGTTCGCAAGAAACAAACCTATAGCATTTCTTTTAACATTAAATTTAAATCTCAGAACAAAAATTGCAAAAAAAAAAATGCTTTATCCATAGAACATCATAATACAATACCTATGAAAGACTAAAAAGCTGAGACAGTCAAAATCCTTCGTATAATTATCTAAAAATTATTTACAACATTTTTTATAAGATTTGAATCGACGAACTAGATTCAAAGAAAGCTTTTTTCTATCATACTAACACAACGGAACCATCATTCATGAAAAGCAATTCTCTTCTCACAATTCAATATTCAATACTTTTAAATATTTAAGATTTATTTCTATAACACACAGTTTTACTTGTCTTCAATCATTTTTACTACAATAATATCACTATTAATATTAATATTTAATTCTTTTTTTTTAATTAAAAACCTAATGATTTTCTCATATTTGCAAAATATTTTCAACATGGATACTTTTCTAAAGGACATTTTCTCATATTACACAGAACTGTTTATTTTGCTAATAAACACAAAAAATATTCTGCGCTATATCTTATTTTCGATGGGTGTACTCAATATTCTATGTTTTGACTACGTTATTTTTCACTCGTAACTATCAACGAGTACATTTTTCTTTCTGCTAAGGTTATTATCTATAGATCAACCATATTGTTTAATTTAAGTAAGAAGAAAACAAAAGACTTAATCGACATTTTTGTCCTTTTTTTTTTACAAAACGACACGCCTGTCTTTTTTTTTCATTTATTTTCCTTGATTTTTTTTCTTTGACTAACCAATCATTCAAGCATAGTAGAACCCCCCAAAGAAGTTTTCTATAATAATTCAACACGTGACACTAGGGCAAACTAGAACAAAAAAAAGAGAGAGAGAATGAGAGAAAGAGGACGCCACTGTTTACCGATATAAGCGTCATCTAACATGATTTTCTCATTGCTAGTAGCTCTATTTGTATTTTATAGTGCATGACTATGTTGTTTTCTTTCTAAACTGACCAATCATCGTCATATTCTAGAACATTCTTTGCCCACTTTCTCTCTTTCTCAAAAAAAAAAAAAATCTATCTATTAAAATTCTTGCCACATATTCACTCATATGAACGATGAAATATTCATTTAGTCAAGAGAATAAAAAATATTTTACGCTTATTATTTTATTCTTTTTTAGAAGAAGAAAAAAACACACGCACACACACACGAAAAATGTCCACTGCTGACGCTTCAAATAGCAATAATACAAGTAAAACAGATGAATATATTAAACTTAGAGTAGTCGGTCAAGACAATAGTGAGTTATTATTGATTTAAAACAAATTCGTTTTTTTTGTGTTAAATGAGAATTAATTTTATTGTGTCTTTTTTTTTATAGGTGAAGTTCATTTCAAGGTAAAAATGACAACATCAATGGGAAAATTAAAAAAATCATATGCTGAGCGTCAAGGTTAGATTAAAATAATTAGTTTATATTTAAAAATTTATTAGATTTATTTAGGAGTTGCCGTTGGTAGTTTGCGGTAAATAATTTTTTTAGAAATAAAAATCTTTTGATTTTTATTTCTAATATTTAGGTTTCTATTTGATGGTAAACGTATAAATGATGATGAAACGCCTAAACTCCTAGAAATGGAAGATAATGATACAATTGATGTATATCAAGAACAAGTATGTTTTTTTCATTGAAAAGAAAAAGCAAAAGTTTTATACAATTGATTTCTTTCATAGGTTGGTGGTTCATGTTAAACAAACAAATCTTTTCTTTTTTTTGATTATTATCATCATTCTAATTCTCAACTCTATCTCGAATGAACATTTTCTTGTTTGTTTTTTTTTTCCTTTGTATCCTTTTTTTTTCTGTTTCTTGTTGTTTGTCATTGTTTGTATGTATATATTAGTACTCTGACTTATGTATTGTCAAGGTAATTAAAATCATATTTGGTTATTTTTCTGGCAAAACATTAGAAAAAAAAAATAGAAGATCATAACGTTTGGATTTTTTGTTTTTTTTTGGGAGGGGATTTTGCTTGGAAAATAAAATGTCTATGTAGAAGACTTGTGTTTCTTGGTTTTTTTTCTTGCGTTTATTTTTTATTTCTTTTCTTTTTTCTTTCGATGTGTTAACAAAAAAATTCGAGTTTTCCTTTTCTTTTCTGTGTTTATGTCTTTGTTATCAATGAGCTTTTGTGATGATGAAAACAAAAAAACAAATAGAGTCAAATTAAAATTATGATGAAGAAATCATGTTGAGAAATAAAAATTAGATCTTAATAATTACATAGTTATTCATTTGTAAATATTCTATTTTAACAAAACAGGTAATGATAATAGGCCAAGATCTATCGAACGGAATAGTGAATTATTCATGCATGATAAATAAATATTATCTTGTGTTTTTTATCAGAAAACGTGATATTTCAAAAGAAAAATATTGTATCGTCAAATAATCATGATTTAGTCAGTGATAATTTAGAATATCGACCGGGGTTATCGATAGAAAAATGCTTTCGTTCTTGAAGTGGTGACTGGGGGGCGAAGGAAGGACTAAGCTTACCACGACCCGACCCCACTCACAATAGACGATTCGCCATCAAGTCGTCGCTTCGCTGGGGCCTCCCCAATTTTTTTCACCTCACAATGACATTGTCTGTTTATTTCTATTTTACTTTTTGCCTGAGAAAGGTTAATCGTGTTTCAAAATCTGGTTGCTGTCCGAAATTACCACAAATCTTTAAAAAATTGGCAGGAATTATTAAGAATTTCGCAGAAAGTCGGGCATTTGGGAGGAGAGCCACACCCCGCCTCCTAACCGAGAAGCATAATATCAGCTCATGAGGGAATTTCCCCAACTGGTAAATCGCTTTTCAGTCGAGACTGTGTACATTATGTAGATCCAGATGGGCTATGAATATCCTGAACAGAGTCCGTGCCCAAAGCTTATTACTCCGCAGATACTGCATTGTTACGGTACTTTTTAAGTGAATGTCGTAGTTCACCTCAAGAACATCAGCAAAACTCATTTTCGAATTTCGACTTGGAATTTTGCCCAGAGACACGCCTTAACGAGCGAAGTTTATTGTGAAAGTTTTAAGTTTTTGAATTTGCTGCTACTCTGAAATAAGAACATCAAATCTGTTGGTTGATACAAGTGGTGCAAAAAGACACTTTATTACCATAGTTATATCATAGGATAGAAACAGCAACAAGATCTGAAATATTCACAAAAAATTATTCTCATTAAGCTCTGTCTCTATGCAAAGTTTCAAGTCGAAATTTGAAAAATAAGTTTTGCTCATGTTCTTGAAAGAACCACGGCAATTCTTTAAAAAGTGAAGTATCTCAACAATAATAAACTATGAGCACAAACTCTTTTCAAGGTATTCATAGCTCATTTGTGTCTATATAATGGACATAGTCTCGTCTCAAAAGCGATTTATCAGTTGGAGGACTTACCTCGTTAGTGATATTGACGATAGTGTTAAAGAGTTGATCGTTCTATTAAAATGTTATTCTTTCATTTTTGTTTGATGATGACTGTCAAGATAAGTTTATTCGAAATGTTATGTTAATAACAATTTCATTGACTTAGCACTTAGTTTAAAATAACATGAAAGAATCGATGAATGGATATGATAATTGCTATTGATGTACTCGAATATGATGTGAAACATCATTTTCATAGTCAATACTAAAAATGTCTTTGTTAAGATCTTTCTATTCAATGGTTTATTTCTAATGTGTTAGTTAGACTTACTTATCATATTCTTAATAGACATAATCTAGAACTAAACTATTCAGATAGATGGATCAAAAAATGGAGCATTGTCTGTTCTCCATTATGGCTTTTTTTTTGATTATCCAATAAATGGTTGAGATGAGATTCTAGAACTAGGTCAAGTGCTTGGTACTGATCTCGATTTTATGCTTGTGTCTAGATGCAAAGTGCTACATTGGCTCGCGTACCTGGCATGAAAAAAAAATTCAAGATAGAGTTCATTTATGATTAATATTCTGCACAGGTACAACTTTTTGTACCCGAAGTGCTTTCGGCAAGGTTATGTATGTCAACGCCACAACGAACATTATCAAAAAGATAACTTTTCGAAATGAATTTCACCGATTATTATTTTGATCATCTTCATATCGATGAATTTCTTTTGATGATTCTATCGACAATCATCCCTTTCGTTCGCTTTTCGAATATTTACTACACAGAGAGATACTACAGATATTATTTTAGAATACTGTCGATAGGTTCGGTCATCAAAATATAAATCATCAAAAATAGCTATTGCTGATAGCCACATTGCTGACGTATGAATTATCGAATTTCAACGATCTTCATGTTGGCGAAGTGCATACTGATGCTCTGTAGTACTGAATACCTGACGAGTGTTTCAGTCATCATACGTTTCTACGCTTTCATATCTCAAAAATATTCGATGTGGAGTCAATTGGCTAAATAGTAACACATAGAAAGAAATTATGTGCAATCGCACAAACAACTACTCAGTGATTGTCTACTTGAGTTTAAAATTTCTTCAGTATAATTGAACATACTTGTTCTTTTTGTTCACAATGCTAGAGTTAAAAGTCAAATAATGGAACTAAATATGATAATTTTAGTACATATGTATATTATCGATTGTTTCATCACTTCCGTTATACAATTTACCAAAACTCATCTATCTTTGTATGAATGCTAGGAGTTAACGAGTAGGCTGATTTCGTTAAGACATGAGTAAATAGTTTTTCACGTTGATATCAAAAACTAAACAATACGTTGGAATAATTAGAAAAATTATATATTATCGGAACATACGTTGCTGCGAAGCCGAGACCAAGTATGACATTACACTTTGACTTGACCTGCCAACGTTTTTCATCTTCGGTATCCAAACTGACCTATTGAATCTTTAATTGGATTCATGATCCGAGCCAAGTTGTGCACCGCATACTCGGCAAAATTGTAAGACACTATTTACAATCGCCTACCCGGCAGCTATGTACATTCTCATAACGAATAATAGTCTTAATTGTTTTAAAATTGCTATTTGTTCATAGTGTATAGAAGTGAAAAATAGTTCCATCATATCATAGTAGTTAGATTGGCATACTTGAGAATCACTAACATAATAAAAAATAGAAATAATTTTTGATATTCATGATGTAGATCTGTATATATTTATTTATATTCATTATGTTTAACCCCAATATGATCATGAGTTTCAGTGTTATCAACAATAAATGAGTGTATATTTAATAACATAGATAGAATTTTAGAATCAGAATGTTATGTATCTGTGTAACTAAATCGAATATTTTTGAATATGACATAAAAGTTTTGTAACTTTTTATGAATGATAGAATTTACTGGGTAGTACTGGACGAGTCGAGAGTACCGATAACCGTGCCCGATTTGTGTCTAAATATAAGATCATTAGATTGGGTCAAATTCGAGCATGAAAAAAAAAAGTTGTCAACTCGGATACAACTACGAAGAGTTGCGTCTGTGTAGAATACTGATTGAGAAAAAATATATATGAAAAAACATTGAAATGTTTTTGCATGTCTGTCGATCAATCATTCATGTTAATGGCATAGATATATTATCAAAAAAAGAAGCCACATTTGTTTTTCACTTGTCAGATTTCCATGTTTGACTTGCTATTTATCATACTAGATTATTACAAAGTTTGTGTCACGAAATACATTATTTATTAAGTTTTATTTAAATGTCTAATATTTAATTAGTTGCTTTTGGTAATTTCAAAATGAGGTGGTCCAACAAGTGGTGTTGCTCGTTTACCACCTAAATGAAAAGCGACTTCAGCAATTTGATCATTAGGCAATGCAACCTTGAAAATATCCAATAAATCATTTTATTATTTCAAAACAAATATGAAATTATACCTTATAAGTATAGAATGTACCACAACCAAGTTGTTGATGAATACTCAATGGTTTTACATCATAATCAACAGGTATGAATGGAAATGTTTCACGAATTCGAGCATTGATCGATTCTTTGTACTATACATAAGATAAATTTAGTATTTTGATTAATAAAAATAACTTACAGTATTAAATAATTCTTTATCTTCCTCTGTTAGTGAGTTAAATAACGATTCACTTGAAGACATTTGTAATATGAAACTTATGAAGTATCGTGTGCGACTATCAAGGTGGTATTTGCTTTTTATATGCGTTCTCTTATGTTGTTTTTTTCTTCTATGATTCAAAACTTTTATCATAGATGAATCATATCAATAATAATAATTTCATGTCAGAATGAATAACATATTCTTTCACATTGACTTCATTTTAAGTTTTATTTGAAATTTTTTCTATATACAATTTGAAAAAAATTAAACAACAGTAATACGATAATCATCTTCATTAGCAATATTTTTATTTGAAGAACTCTTTCTTGATTTCGATGTTTCAACTGATGATTTTCTTCTTAATGTCCATTTCATTGCGTCATAAGTATTACGAACTGATGAATGTTGTTGATTTCGATTTAACACATTTGAAACAACTGATGTAACAGACGTTTGTTTTGATGGTGATGCTGGTGCCGATAAATTTACTCCATGACGTAATGTTGGTGGTGATCCTGAAGATACAACAACTGATGAATGTTGTCCTTCGGATCCAACTATTGAACTTTGATAAGGAACTTCCATTAATTGTATACGACGTAATTGACGACGACGATCACGATAATGCCGACGAATCTATTTAAAATATAAATTTTCAAATGAGAGTTAATAACTAGATAATGTTACCTCATCATTAAATAAAAAAAATGAAAGAAAAAGAAAGCCTCCCTACAATTAAAAAATTAGTTATCATAGAAAAAAAAAAAAAAAGACAAATAAATTTTTGTACTTGTAAACCATTAAAAAAGCCATGTAAAAGTCGGAGAATAGTTTCATCATAAAAATAAGGAAGTATTGCAAAAGACCAACTAATTGTTAGTAAAAATAATTGTGACCAAATACCACCAGTATATGTTCTATAAATTCAATCATCAATTATTCATATCAAAAATTTCTTCTTTGTTAAAACTTACACAATAACTTCATTGGCTTTTTCATTTTTCGTATATGAACTTTCATGATGTTGTTTAGCTGAAAAGATCATTACCATTATTGTTATCTATTACCAACGAAAAACAAAAAAGGAATTTCTTTAGAATCAAAAAAAAAACAAACAAAATATTCTACTAAACTTATACATACAAATATAATAGCTGATATTGGTATAAAATATATTTTCAACCAATCATCAAGATCAATAAAACATAAACGCATTTTTATTTGCATAAAATATGTTGACTTTTTTATTGATGCAAGTAATGTTACAATACAAAATGGTAAAACTAGAATAAATATTGAAATAAAATAAATTTTAAAATAAAATTTCACTTACTATAACCCATTCCAAGAAAACGATATTTTGAAGCCGCATCCGAAAGTGCTGTACTTGCACCAGCAACAGCTGGATGTGTTGTATAAGTTATTTGTATATATAAATTAAAAGCTTCATTCATTAACCAACAATAAGATGAAAGTATAAAAAAATGTGTTGTACATGCAACTGCACGACAAAGAAATGAATGATGATATGGTATACCATTAAATGCTAAAATTAAAATTATTTGTGAACAACATAATACAAATGAATAATGTTTATGAATATATGCAGCTGATGAATGAGTTCTAAACAAGAAGAAAAGTTTTCTTTCTTTTTTTTGTTAATAGAAGAATATTTTACCGAAGATAATTTAACATAAATAATGTCATTAATGCAAACAATATATGAACAAATGAGCCAATATAGGAGAATATACCTAATGGATATAATCGAAATTCTAATGGACGCCACTAGAATAAAAATTTATATGATAATAATAATAATAATAATAATTTTTGTTCAAAAAAATATCACTCACCTTTGGATCGAACATATCACTTGTAATAGCAAATGTTCCATTGGAAATCAGACATGAACATGTAGCTCTATCAGCTATAGATATTTGACTTATATCACATATATTTGGCGAATTTTGCCAATGCCATTGACGAAAAAGTGTTGCTCTAAAAATATTAAATATATTTTCAATAAGAAAATCTGATCTATAGAATTTGTTTTTATTTACTTGTATTGTCCATGTGTAAATGCATTTGTTGTGTCAAGATAAACACATTGATTACCTGAGATATTATCGTACTATTTAAAAGAAAAAGTTTTTGTTTGTTTCTTTTTTTTTATCATACAAATGAGTACAAAGAAAATTTTACATTTAAATAACCCATTGTTATAAGTATAGGTATCTTATCGGTTGATACAAGTGTTGACAAATAATTTGATTGTTGAATTGGTTTACGAAGTTTAACATCAATTGATACGACATGACTATTTATATTGTCATATTTTGAGATACTAGAATTAGAACGGTTTTTGTTTTCGATAGTTTCTGCTATAAAAATTTTTATGTTTGTTTACCGTCCTAATCGAAGATTTGGTATATAGAGATGAGCTGTACCTAAACTTGTAATAGATACTGAATACCATGCAGAACCTAATTCAAATACTTGTAATTATAGTCTATACTATTAATCATTCTTACTATTAGTTTTATCATCATAAATCAATGTTGTTTTATTACTATTTAGATTTTTCTTTGTATTAATAGAACTAAATTTGATTTGTGTTTTTTCATTTTCATAAAAAAATGAATTTAATTCTTGTCGATTTAAAATCCTCATTGTTTGATTTATATTTTTTGTATAAACACTAAATGAACAACCAGGAAATTGATCACAATTATTAATTAATATTTGTGCAAGAATCATTGTTAAACGTTGAAGTGAAGTTAATAAACGTATAAAATCATTTCCTAATGGATTCGTACCAATCCATAAAGATGCATATCTTTCATCAATTAAATCTGATATAACTTCAACTAAATATCGATGTATATGGAGAGTAGCATTTATGTCACCTAAATATAATGCTTCATCGGATGATGAATACCATTGTGTTAAACTATCAAAATGACTTGTCTGAAAAGACAAAACAAAAACAAAACCAAACAAAAATTTTTATTTTTATTTTTTTCGAAAATATAAAGAGATGAAAACATACTAAAACTTTTGTTAATTGTTCAATTTGTTCAATAAGTAAAATAAGATCAATTGAACTATATAATTGTGTTGTTGTTAAATTCATTGATGTCATTTCAGCTAAATATGCACATTTATCACGAAGTACAAGTATTTCTTCTTTATCTGATTTAGGTATATGTAATTCTTGATCAATTGCATTTATTAATGGATGAGTACATTCATTATAATCAATATATGTCCAACGAGCTATTTGTTCAATACGTTGGCATGTTCGATAAACACTACCTAAATTTTCTATGAATATATTTATTAATAGATTCTACAAAAACAAAATTTACCATTTTTTACATGTCCTGGACAATGTTTAACAACTGTTTGACCAGCTATAGCTTTTTGCCAAATAATACTTAATTGACTTTCATTTTTACAATGAGGTCCTAATTAAATAAACACATTTCGATTTAACTATAATTCAAAATAAAAAACAAAAAAACAAAAAGTTGTACCATCAAGTTTACGACAATAATTATCACATGCTTCATGAAGCCATTGTTGAGTAGGACAATTACCTAAATAATACAATAAATGAAAATTAAAAATTTCATTTCTTTTTTGTTTTTGTTTTTGTCTGAGGAAAATTTTACCAAAAAGTGAATAAATTCCTGATGGCCAATGTATTTTAATTTCACCTTTAATATCATTAACAAAATCCATCCATGTAACCGCATCTCCACATTCTTGTCGTTGTGCATGACAATCATTTGCTAATTGATGTAATTCATGGTCAGATAAAATTTTTTGCCATAAATTAATAAATGCAATTTCACCATAAAATGCTCGTTGTATATCAAATTCAAAATCTCCTGTCATACTATTACTTGTTAAATTTGTTGTACGTAATGCTTGACCAACAAAAAAATCACCACCACTATCAATAATTGTTTGATGATTTCGTTTTTCATATCGATAAGTTTTCGATGAAATTAATACAACAACACGAGTACCATTTATCATTATTCTTATATTGTCACTTTCAGAAAGATTGTGTGTTATTGATATATGATGCCATTGTTCCAGAGATAATGGTATAGATACATCATAAATATTATTTAATAATTCTACATGTAAACGAGAATTATCTATGAATGATACAAGTAACACTGGCTGAGCATCATCTATAATAATTAAGGATATATGTGATTAGACAATAAGAAATATTATAAGACCTGTTTTATAAAAAAGAATTGTATGCTGAGCAGAATCAATTTTTGCCCATACTCGAATCCAAAATGAAATAGTTAATTCCGAAATACGTGGAAATGTTTTACTATCAAGTTCAATATAGGATGGAAAACGAGTACCATTAAAAACAAGTCTTGAATCAACAGCATCCGCTAAAATATAAACATTAATATTTATTTGTTTATTTTGGATTTAATAATCATTTGTTTTTTCTTACCAACACATGTGTACCCATTCCATAATTGACCTTGTCCACAAATACATTCGTAATGATCAAGTTTATCAAGACATTTTGTTGGTGGATAATATGCAGAATTACAAGTTTCTATTATTAACAAGAAAATTCCTTTTTTTTTAACCTTGTATATAAGTGCTTACTAGTTAAAGGAAATTTGTTAATAGTAAATATGACGATGCCATATAAAATAATAACGATTCTCATCTTCGTTGATCGTCATCGACAACTGAGCTCAGTAACAAAGACGATATTTTTTTTTCTTATTGAACATCGTCAAATGTATGTTTGTCGATCTTTTCTCTTTTTTTTGTCCTTCTTATTGCCGTCTTTTTCCTTAGCTGCGATCGAATGATTGCAAAAAAAAGAAAGAACAAACACTCTTCTTCCTATACATCGGGAATTTATGCTATTACTACCATTACTTGTAGTATCTGAATACAACAAATCATTTGTCGTTTATGTTGTAGAAAAAAATGAACCATTGACAACATTTTCTTTCCTTCTTATTAGAATGAATATATTAGTATCTTGTCATGAATTTAAATGTGATGATGTCAATAGACGAATATATACGTGTGAACTCTTTTTTTTTTAATTATCTTTCATCACTAAATAAACTTACTATACAATCGAGCGCTGTTTATTTTTTATTAGTATTCATTTTTTTTTGTAATTCGAGACAATGAACAATTACTCTTGATCTCAATGATCTTGACTGATGATTCATCCGTCCAGCATATAATTAGCTTTTATATTTGTTAATGATCATTAACTTAATCATACAATTATTCGTCCATCATAAATAGATTGAGATGGTATTTTTATAATGTCATATGAAACTTTACTCTTATGAGGGAAATTTCTCGACTGACTGATCGCTTTTGAGTTACAACGATGTGAATCGTGTAAGTCTTAATGACCCATGAATAATTTGAGAAGAGCTCGAAGCCTTAGCTTATTGCTAGATGTATACTGCATTTTGACGATATTTTTTTGCTCCATACCGTGATCATCTCCAGGAGTGCCAGAAGAACTGATTTTCGAATTTCGAATTTTGAATTGAAACTTTATACACAGACGGGCCTTGACCAGAATACTTTATAGTGAAAGTGTCAAATCTTTTTGTTGTTCCTATTCTAAGACAGAACTATGGTAGTAGCATATCTTTCACGTCGTTTATATACACCGACAGATTTCATGTTCTTATTTCAGAATGGAAGCAAATTAAAAGACATGAAAATTTCACAATAAACTATACTAGTTAAGGTCTATCTCGGAGCAACGTGTGAAGTCGAAACTCGAAACTTAGTTTTCCTGATGTTCCTGAGAAGAATTATGGTATTGAGTTAAAAAGAAATGCAATATCTCAATAAAAATAAACTAATGTCTCGAATTCTTTTCAGATTATCCATAGCTCATTAAACTTGACTGAAAAGTAATCAATCATTTGAAAGGATTTTCCTCATTAGATGAGTTAACAAGAAATAGAACATCAGAAGCATCACATTCTGTTGATTCTCCAAAACTATCAACTTAATGAACAAATTAAATAACGAATTGGTATATATCTGTTAAAAGAAATTTTTATTCAACTTCAAAATGTTAATACATATCAAGAATTAATCATGGCTTTACTTGATTGGTATAAGAAAATGAATCAGCAATTTAATATTTCAATTTAATGTTCATGTTCATGAAATAAACTCATGTATTCATATGCCTGCATGAAGGATAATAAAAATAATTTTCCAAAAACCAATCATAATAAACACTTGATTAGATGGTGTTATACTTTGGTTAACATCGTATTTTCAATGTTTTAACCATTAGAAAAATACAATTCTTCTTATGTATCAACCAGATTATTACCAATTATTAGATAAATTAATCTGTAGTCAATCTTTGAATTTATGAAAAAATAAGGTTGTTTGAAAAACAAATCACAATGAATGAAAATAATTGAAAATACCAATAAATCATACATAGTTGAATTATCAGGACAATTATATGTACATTAATACTTTTTCAAATAAAGCCAAACAATATGTATTAAATTTCAGCTAATCATTCAATTGACCTTTGTCTTGAACATATTATTCGTAGTAAATGAGAATGAGTGATATAACAAAAAAAACCAGCATTAATAAAAACTAAATAAAAACGACTAGATTAATCATCAAAATGAAAAAAACTTATACTGATGTTTATATGAATCAATAGTCATATTTTGGTTGAATAGCAAGTGCATTTAAATATGACGATCATAATAAATCAGTTGATAGACATGAAAATCTATTTCCAAGGTTAAAATTTTTTCTTACATCTCAAAAAAGAAGTCTTTGTTGTAGAATTTATTATTCAATGAAATCATTTTTTCTGTTGGTATTCTATAAGAATCTTTCTTTTTTTCTATTTCATGTTAATGATACAATTAATTCTGGTGTTATGGATTCTATAATTGATCCTGATTTCACACATAGTTTCGATGATCAAAGAAGAAAATAGGATAAGAATGGTAATCTTCGTTTGTAGTCTACATCAAAAGACATCGATATGAATTTATTTATCATACAAAAATTACTGTTGAATAATATAATACTTCGATATTAATAAATACAAATGTTAATGAACTTTTAACTTTCGGAGAAAATATCGCTGATCTCGGCAGCGTTGAAATAGCATATGTGAAGCATTTTTTTAGTAGACTAAAGAACCAAAAAATGGAATATGAATTGATGGTGTTACATCAAAGCAATGGCTTTTCACGGTGTATTGAGAATAAAAATGACTGATGCGAAAATTTTATTTTTCCTTAAAATTGATTCACATACATCAACTATTTTACGAATAAATGAACTATTATCGAATATGATTCGGTTTTATTAGATATTTAATGTAACAAAAGGGTAATAAAATGTTTAGAGAATCATTAAAATGTGTACTTATTTATTGAGAAAAAAAGCTTGTAAAACTAAAGAATAAAACGTATGAAAGAAAAATCAACGTAGGTTATGTTTCGTTATTATATATGTTTTTAAAATTGTTATATGTTAGAGATGCAACAATTTCTAGACTGTATCTTCAAAGATGACTTTTTTTTAGTATTGAGAATTCATTGTCCTAGCAATTGTGATTGCTCTATTCGACGTTATGATTATATCTCATGGAAACTAAAAAAGCGAAGTTCAGAATTGGTCGAAATTTATGGATTTTAAGAGACAAATCGACCATTTTTGTAATCTATTTTAATTTTTTAAAGAAATAAAACTATAGAATACAAAGTTGATCACTGTTGGCATAAATTACTGACGAAAACTTGTAGTTCTGAATCTTGAAAATATGCTGTCTCTGGATGTTGAATGTACTAATTTCTGGAGCTTAGATTTAAAAGTAACATATCTGTAGTATTCATAATCTACATGTTCTATCCGATAGTATCATTTGATTTCTTTGAATAGTTAAAAAAAGTTACGGAATTGGTTGGATTTTCTCTTAAAACTCGTAAATTTCGACCGATTCGAGATTTTATCTTTAGACCCGATGAAATCTAACAATAGCGTCGAATAGAACAATCAAAACTCAGCAGAAGTTTTAAAAAATTGACAGGACAATGAGTTTTCAATACTGCAAAAAAGTCATTTTTGAAATCATCATCCTAGGAATTGCTATATCTCTATTATATGTTGAAACGCATAGTATACATATTTGATTTTCTTATTGTTGATAGTATTATTTAAGATTTGCTCGATAAATCTCACAGAAGAACATGTTAAAAGTTTTGTGGATGTCGATTGTATAAATGTAAATTTTCAGCATATATTGTCTTAAAAGTGGATTTTCTAACAGTTTTTAAATATAAAAATATAATATTAATGCATCAGAAGAAAAATTTTAAGTTACAAACCACTATGGACTCTCTCACCAATATCGATATCTCCTCTTTGCCAAGGATAAATTTAGTTTTATATAGAAAACATCTATTTTCTTTCACACATATTCAATTTATCTCTTAATCACGACAAACATTTGAATAATCCAACGAATCTACGGAGGATTTTGTTTGTAGTTGAGTGAGATGAATCTTATTCAATTGATTGAAAGTAGTTTACGTTTAATGTTAATATGTAACACATTATACAAAATATTTTTCAATATTCAAACACATAAATGAGAACTGTTTCATAACAACAGTATATGTAGAGATGTCCAGTGAGTCATGAAATAGACAAACTAAAAATTGAATATCTCCATTATAGCTCGACCAAATGGGCTCATTCTTTTTTACCAAGGATAGAGGTATGTTCACACTCCAAATTCATACGGACAAGGTCAGTGAGAACCTTTGTTAAATACCACTATTGATCTCAACAAGAAAATTTTAATTGTTCACAGATAGGAAAAGAAAACAATATGCTCATCATAGGTTCTCATTAATGTCCTCCACACAGATTTGGAGTGTGAACATACCTCTATCTTCGGTAAGAGAATCAACTCGTCTGCTCAAGCCGTAACGGAGATATTCAATTTTCTTTTCTGACAAAGTGACTTTTTTTCTTACCTGTGAACAAGTAAAATTTTCTTGTTGAGGTCAATAGTGGTATTTAACAAAGGTTCTCACTGACCTTATCCGTATGAACTTGGAGTGTGAACATGCCTCTATCCTTGGTAAAAAAAAATGAGCCCGTTTGGTCGAGCTATAATGAAAATATTCAATTTTTAGTGTGTCTGTTTCATGACTTACTGGACACCCTATACATCTAGAAACAAATCATTTGAATAACACTACTCATTAATCTACAGACGAGAACATTATTACTACTTCTTGAATTTGAATTGAGTATTCTATTTTCCAGTCATTTCTTGACAAATACTTTCAGTATATCTTACACACCAATAGTATAAGTAATATGAAATAAGTTTATTTTAATAATAATAAAAAAAAAATGTATGCAATAAATATATTGTTGAATTTTTTTGCAAACAAATAGAAAAAACCATCATAAGCATTTATCCAGTAAGTTGAAATGTACCTCGGCCTGTATCATAGATGGCTGAGTGTGGATGTTTTGAGCCACATTCACCATTGCAAATTTGAACTGTTACATTATAAACTCCTGGTAACCATTGTTCACATGGTTCTATTGAAGAAAATAGAAGATAAATATTTTTATTAAAACTATTTTGAAGATAATTTTAAAAATCTTACGTTGTGTAGGATCACATTGTGGATCAGGTTCAGCTTTGACAGTAATTCGTTCATTGTATGTACCAGGTTTCTGAGCTTGTAATAAGAAACCAGTACCAAGTGGAATATGATCAGGAGTACGAATATCAATTGTAAGTTCACCAGTACCAGTTCCATTGACTGATACAAAAGTGAAGTCAATAGTAAATGTTTGTCCTTGACGACCAGTTGGTGGTAAGATTGTAAATTTGGTAATTTTAGCATCACCATGATCATTAACTATACAGATAAATATTTCAATTATTTTTCTTTAATCAGCATAAAGAAAAAATATCCTTACCTGGACATAATTTAGCAATTTCACAGTACCATATTGGATCAAGATCAGCTTTTTCGATTAATTTGATGAATTCATCAATGCCAACAACATCACAAACTATATCACAGACTGTACCAAGGATTTCTGATCCAGTTTTTTCAGCCAAAGCTTGACATAATGTACCACATGTACCAATAATACCAGTGTCCAAAATTAAATTGAGCAAAATATTAATTGATTCATCAGCAACATTGATACATGTTGGACACAGATCAAGACCTACATTTTTTTGTGAAGAAAATGATTTAATATGTCGAATATTTTCTGCTTTAATGTTACTAAAGCCACGAGCATTAGCAATGCCAATAATTACAATAAGAATGAAAGTAAGACTCTTGTACATGGTTTGTAACAATAATATCTACAATAAACGAAAGTGTACAAATACAAAAAACATGACGCGAATAAATATTCGTTTGATGGAAAAATACTTAGCTGTTTCAGATGTACAAATGCACACAAGATTTATATCGATATTACACAAATGGTCAGAGTTTTATATAGTGTTTTTTTTTCTTCTATAAGATTCTCGTAAAATTAATGCGTCATTTGACGCAATTTTGTTCATTTTTCTATCCTTATCTTTTGCGTTAAAAAAAATATTACTAGTTAAACTTGCTGAAAGTTGATGACGCGATTTAAAAATCTAAAAATACACTTTGTTTTTATATTATCGGTACTATTTCAACTATGGCATCTAGAATAAGCTCAAATTTTTAGGTTAAATTAAGAAGAATTATTAGGTTTTTCTTTAATTAATTACTACTCATTGATATTCATCTATACTTTTCAGTGCTGCTACCTTTTGAAGTTCAAAAAGTGGAAACTACTCTGCATCATTCGAATTCGAAAAATTTTTTTTTTCACGAGTCAGCTGATATACGTCGTGAGAAAATGCGAAAGTATCATAATAAAATTCATCACTATGTGAACTCTATGAAAGCCTATGAACACTTATCTGAAGGACGATTTCGATTGATTATTTAATTATCTATATAATTCATTATCTACAATCAGCTGTGACTACAACTGTTTAACATATGAAGAAAGACAATGGCTCTTAACTTTTCTCTTCCTTTTCGGAATCTATTTCTGAGGAAACCAAACATACTTTGAAGAAGAACTCAAAAAAAAGTATCAGTTCGATTTCGATACTTGAATGTCGCATTTCAACGACTATTTTACGAGTTTCGACTCTCGAGATCATCGCGATAAAAAATGACTACATGAGATGCGTACGTAAAGTAAGTAAACTAGATGGTATTCGAGTTTCGACTCGAATACGAAATGTTCTGCGAAACCGAAATTTCGAGAAATCAGAAAAACGATATCTCTTTAAATATCAGACATGACTAAACTCATCACTTCGAAAACTCTACTGAACCCTGGAAACGTCCTTTCAAAGAATCATATTGATTGATCGATTAATTATCTAGATGATTCATTATCTATAATCAGCTGTCTTCACAACTGTCCTGTATTCAGGAAAAAGATTGGCGCGTAACTTTTACTGGTTTAATTATCTCAAAGATAACTTCTTTCAAAATCGTCTTTTTCAGACATGTTTTATGAAAGAACGAAAACTCTTATGATGAATCAGGCAAAAAAAAGGTACTATTTCGACCTTAGTATTTTCGACTCGCTTTTAAACGATCCTTTTATCACTATCCGTTCTCGAAATCATCGGATCACAAAATGATGACTTAGGATGCGTACCTCAAGTAAGAACGAAAAAAAGGAAGTTAACTCGCGAACCACTACATAAATGCCTCTGCTTTGCAGTGCATTAAAATACCTCGAACGATTGCTATACAGTGCTTCGCACCGTAAAAAGTAAACTCGTGAAGGATTACATGAATGCTGTGCTTCGCACTGCATTAAAAAGAAAAAAGAAAAAAAAAAGTAAATTCGCGCAGGACTACATAAATGCTGTGCTTTGCATCGCATTAAATACTTCGCAAAAAGCATAAGATAACAGAAGTTTTATCATCGAAATGCAGAAAGACAGCACAAAGTCTATTTATGATATGAAACTTACGGGTAGCTCGTAATAAAAGAGGGTCTTAATATTTTGTTAACATCTTAAGTGTTATCTTATCGCTCACGTTTTATTTTTTTATCAAAAGATTCATCGTTTGATTCTGCACAAATTGGTACATTTTGCTGTAAAAAATACTTATCTTTCTTTTAACGTCATTATGACTTAAAACAAGCATTACAAATTACTTTCAAAATCTAAATTTTTTTCATTTTTTTCCGAAAACATCCAGTCCTGAGATTAGTCTTATTATCATTGGTCGTGCCATATTCTTTGTCCAGAAATAAAATAAATTGCTTTTGGTACGTTGATTGAAATGAACCAATTTATCTCCTGAGTGGCGAACAAATTATACTCAAAGTAACAAGATTAATTGAGAAACTAGACATTTTGGAAAAAACTTGAAAAAAATTAAGACTTTGAAAGTTATGTGTAATGCTTGTTTTAAGTCATAATGACGTAGAAAGAGAGATAAGTGTTTTTTACAGCAAAATGTACCAATTTGTGCGGAATCAAACGATAAATCTTTTCATAAAAAAAAATAAAACGTGAGCGATAAGATAACGCTTAAGATGTTAACAAAATACTGAGACTCTCTTTTATTACGAGCTACCAGTTACATTTAAATTTTAGTTTCAGTATACTAATCACTCGTATTGTATGGTATCACAAAACAAAACTAATTAATAAATAGACAGAATCATTGAAGACGTTTTCGTTTTAAGGAGTATTCTTCATCTGATTTAAGAGCTTTTGATAAATCTTTTTTTACCTAATAAATATTTATCCATTACAGTATATGGTAAGAAAAAATTCAAAATAATTGTTGATTAAATCATAGCATTTAAAATTTTTTTGTTTCTTATTATTCATAGGATTATCAATATTAGCTTTTTATTAGGAATGTTTGGAAAACTGTTAATGACGAACAATAAATGTTAGTTGAGACAGATCAAATTTATATTCTTTTAAAGATCATTAATATTCGACGACTTTGAACCATTCTCTGTTGAAGATAACTCTATTCAATTTCTGTTTTCTATTTTAACTCCTGATGACATAATTATTACTTCAGCAACTACCACTGTTTTGTGAATACCTTCTTCGCTAGTCGAGTTGTCATTATCATCTAAGGATGCTTTTTCTGTTCCTTTCCTCTCACTAATCATATTCATTATTCATGTTCATTGAATAGACAAACGAAAGAATGTATATGTTGGTGTATATGAATTACATGAGTAATCAAAACACGAGAGAAAACTATAGGTAAAGAATTGATTTAAAACCAAATATATAGGTTGATAGTTGTTTGTAGTCAGTAGAAAATAAAAATTATCTGTATCAAATAAAAAAAATTAGAATGGCACAAAAATATCAGTAGTTTTTGATACGGTTTTTTTAATAATTATGGAAACGAAGGTATTTCAGGTGAAAAATGTTGATTGAAATAATAAATAACGCCATATCAAACAAGGCAGAAAAATCTTGAACAAGCAGAAACAACAGAAAAAACTTCAAAAAGCAGAAGAGGTGATAGCTCTGATTCTTTTCATCAGTTTTGATATTGTTCTTTTTTTTATGTTAGATGTTATCAATAACTGAAATAAGCCTGCTTCATAATGAAGAGAGTTTAAGTGACTTATTTCATGATATGTGAAGTAAAATAATTCGATCAAGAAATATTTTGTTCATATTAAAAGGACATAATAATTTTTCATTCAAGCTTTAGTTGACTTTTTTCGACAATGTTAATGAACATATATACTTCGGTGTGTATCTTTATATGAGAGGAAAAACAATAGAAGAGGACTGATCAATATTTTCATAGAGAAAAAATAATTCAATGATTGTATCAATAAAGATATTAATTATGTCGTTTGATAATCACAGTGATATATGAAATTAAAAAGATTTAATATAGCACAGAAATAATAATATAAATGGATAAAACATAATAACGTAATTTCTTTCTTCTTGATTCAACATACAACATACATTTTCATGAGGGAACCTTACCAACTTGAAAATCGTCTTTCAGGTCGAACTCTGTGTATAGAGTAGACTTGAATGATATATTGAAAATCTGAAAAGGATAAATCCTTCCCAACAAAGTTATAGTTATTTTGCTGAGATTTTAGCCTATAACACATTATGTACAAAAAGCATTGAATGACGATATTTTGATCTGAACTTTTGTCTATAAATAGACCTAATTGTAGCTAGAATGTTCTGAAAGTTTCAGCTCAAAAAAATGTTTCCTTCATGAACTATTGAATTCCCAAAAATTACTCATATACTACGAGAGATTCGAGAATTTCATGTTTTTAGGAATTCAATATCTCGTGAATGAGATATTCTTTGAAGCTGACATTTTTAGGACGTTCTAGTCACAACTAGATCTCGTTAGAGACAAAATTCTAGGTCAAAATATCGTCACTTGACTCTTTCTTTTGTACATACCGTCCAATTGGCTAAAATTTCTGTAAAACAGTTATATCTTTGTAAGGAAGGCCTTATCTGTTTGAGGATTTTGATATCTCATTAGGCTTCATCATATATACAGAGTCCGAAATTGAAAACGGATCTCAAGTTGAAAGAGTTTACTCGCCAGGCAACCTTTAATGAACTAGCATACATTCAATTAATTGAAATTAAATGTAACATTTATTAAAATTAAATTCAATTGATTAAGAATTGTTAATGATCTAAACAACACAATTCATTCAATGAATCAAGTTTCAGCATCAAGTATTTTAACCCAACAATAGCATAGCAACAAACATATTTATAATGAAGAAATCTGTTGCATTTGTCATTAACTTGTCATTCAATTATGATTTTTAATATCAGAACAAAATGAATATGACTATTAAAAATTGATTGAATGTTTGCCAATTGCTTTCGAAATGAAAATTGTTAATGATTGCATATTACGAAGATCTTCAGAGTGAGTTTATTTCAAGTCTACTGATGAAGGTAGTCCCTCAAGTGACTAATCACTTTTGAGTCGAAAGCATATACGTCATGTAAAAAATAATGATTTATGAATTACTTCGAAAAGAGTTCGAGTCTATAGCTTATTATTGGCGACATATTGCGTTTGTACAGTATTTTTGCAATACAATGCTATGACTCCTCTCAGGAACACTAGGAAAACTGATTTTCAAATTTTTTGCATAGAAACAAGCCTTAACAACCATAGTTAATCGTGAAAGTATCAAACTATTTGATCTGTTCTTATCTTGAAATCAGAACATTGAATTTGCGGGTGTATACGGAATGCACTTTTACTATGGTTTTACCTTGAGATAGGAATAACGAAAATATTTGAAACTTTCACAATCAATTATTCTTATCAAGGCTTGTTTCTATACAAAGAATTCGAAAATCAGTTTTCTTGGTATTCTTGAGAGAACTCACTCCATTATATTGAAACATACTGCAAACGTGCAGTATCTTCGCAGCAATAACCTAAGAGCACGAACTCTTTTCGAGATATTAATAACTCATTACAGTCTACGTGATCCGCATGCTTTCAATTCAAAAACGATTAATCAGTTGGAGATTTTTCTCGTCAGTAAATGTTTTATTGCAAAATAAACTCTATTGAATTATAATGGCAGTTTTATACTTTTTATTTTCTATGATTACTTTTGCATTAAAAAAAATCAATATTACATCAATTCTTTAAAAGAAGACTTTTTTCTTTGTAAGTTCAAATGAGCCTTTAGCTGTATCATAAATAGACGTATGTGGATGAATTGAACCACATACTCCATTGCATACTTGTGCAGTAACATTATAAGTACCTATTGGCCAACCATCACAAACACCTATTAATAGAATTCGAAATAATAAAATTATCAATTTTCAAAAACAAATAAATCTTCTCTTACCTGTTATAGGATCACAATTAAATTCAACTAAAGTCTGAAGACCAATTTTCTCTGGATATGTTCCAGGTTTTCTTGCTTCGAACCAGTAAAGATTAGAGATTGTTCGATTTTTAGGATCAACCATGTCAATAACAATCGTACCTGTACCCGTACCATTAATACTAACAAAAGAACAATCAAATATAAATTTAGAACCATCAGGAGCACTTTTAGGTGCAATACCAAAATTTGTAAATTTAGCATCACCATGGTCATTAACTAAAAAAAATTTTTATAAATTTTCGAAAAATAATAAAATAAATTCTTTGTCTCTTACCTGGGCAAAGCTTAGCTAGTTCACAATACCAAATAGGATTAATATCAGCTTTAATGATTAATTTAACAAACTCATCAATACCAAATGCGTCACATGCAACATCACAGAGATCACCAACAATTTTCGAACCAGTTTTATTGGCAAGAGCTCCACACAAAATATCGCAGGACTGAATAATTCCTTCATCAAGAACCAAGTTAAGCAAAATATTAATGATTTCTACAGCCTCTTCAATGCATGTTGGACAAAGATCAGCGTTCGCTTTTGTTGGACTAGACCTTGGACTTAGTGGTCGAAGTTTTTTTGGCGTAGTATTAATCGATCGAGAAGCAGAAGCTATTCCAATAATAACTAAGATAACCAATATCAGAGCTTTATACATTGTTTTTTTTTCACTTTAGTAAAGACAATCAATAGCAGATGCAAATCACATAAATATAGTTTTTTTATGAGAAACGAACAACCTGTTTGAAATGATCCAAACAATGTACTCTTTTTATTCAAATAGTGCAAATGGTGAAATTTTCACACAACGTTGTTTTTTTTTGTTGGATTCTGACCTTGATTTAATTTTAATTTATTGTATTGTTTGACCTTCGCATTTTTAGTTCGTTTTTTGCCAATTATTAAAAGTGCATTGCTAGAACAAATTCACTGATTTGACAAAATGAATATTGAAGAGAATGACGTTAGTCTTGATTGTTAAAGAATATTCAATATTATCGAATTGAATTTTAACTTTTGAATAAGAAATTCATTCGATTCAACCAGTATTTTAATTAGTTTACATTAAATTTGTGTTCTGCTAAGCACAACATGCATGTAGTCGATAGCGTGCGCATTCGGGCTCTATACATTGTGTGTTTTTTGCTGTAATAAAATCCGTACTTTGTATCGCAATGTTCTAGAGAACGGCGAGTCACTAGAAATTCGTCTAATGATTCGTAGAATATTCCTAACGTTTCAGTACAAATGGATACTTCCTAGGCGAGATATACTGTTTTTAAAAAATCTCGACTTTAGAATATCCTCTCAAAATATGGGTGTTCATTGAAATTCTAGTAGCTCCCTATTGAAGCATCCATTTTGACTAAAATGTTAGGAATATTCTACGAATCATTAGACCTATTTATAGACGAAATTTTAGATCAAAATTCATTCATCTGATTTTTTCTGAAATACCGGGTCTTTGACCGAACATTCAGTAAAACAGGCATATCTCAGGAACAAAGGCGCGAGGGAATGGATCTTCTTCAGGTTTTTCATACCTCATTGAGGTCTATTTATAGCCGAAAGATGGGGTCTAAATAGCTTGAACACCTAAATATGTTCCCTCATCAGCCAACACACTAAAATAAAAAATGTGTCGTGATCTATTGGCTAATCATTAATTCATCGTTTTGTTTTACGCATGCACTGATATATAACCAAGTCGACGAAACATACTGAACTTATGCATCTTCGTATATCTTTTTTCTAGATTATTTCTCGATTAACCTTTAGCCAAGAACATATTGAGAGATCGATCAATGATCGTGATTGAACTATCTTGAAGTCGTTTGATTGGGATCAAATCGACTAGACGCGACTGGATTTTAGGATTTTGCCGTCTTGTACTTCAAGAGTGAGTACTAATAATTCAATTTAAACTGGAAAAATAGTAATTAATGGGTTTTTCAGAAAAAACTAACAGATATACCGTAGGGTAGATTCGAACCACGTTTTGAGAATGGATTGCAACGAGCACCTCATATCGCACTTTTATGTGCTATATATTGTGTAATTGAAAACGAAAAACTGTTGATTTATTTTTGAACAAAGAATATCTTTCGGATATATATTGATGTATACAAAGTTTACTTTTTTTTGTGATTTAAGTGGGGATATTCTCTTCCTCAATTCACATCCACCGTTGGCATACAATACAGAGTAGATCTATGCGTTCGAGGCAACAAAAATTCCAATATCATCGTTTAAACATATACATAGCCTTATTCAACATAGAATTATTTTGAGTATACCGAAAAAGAGACATACTCTCGCTTCTTTTTCGCGAGTTTCATAACATTATTTGGTAGGTCTCGTCTAGACCTATCGATTGATATGAAATTCGAAGTAGACTGTCACCATTGGAGAAGAGCACTAGGTGATTTTTGTCATGAGAGTCCATTAGGGTTATGCAACATGAACGATATCGTTATACAAAGAAAGACAAGGAAGAATTGTTTCTCATATGTTCATACACCCTTCGATAGAGAATTGAAACAGCTTAATTTTTCATATGGATCGGTTAAACATATGAGCAAATGAATGAAGTATTTTCCATGAAAACACTCTATAATCTTATCTTTTAGAGAACATAAAACCTAGATAAATTTCGGTAGCTGAGTTACATGGTATACTGTGCAGAATGCATAATAAAGTTTGATTTTATTAGTCAAAGATGTGGGTGTGGATGTCAGTGGGTGTGATTAGAGAGATCCATATATTCACATGCCAACATCCACACTCTACACTTAATGGATATTCAGCAAAAGTTCCTACGAATTTTAATGATCAATTGATTGAAATGATTGACGATATCGGTCATCCTAATGATAAACGAAAAAATAGAAGTACGTGAATTTCGTGAAATTTTTTTTTCTCTTGACTTGTGTATAATCTTTGTTAGAATGTTAGTAGTATCTCATACAATAAAAAATGTGTTTGAGTACATAAAATTTTCTAAAACACTTTCCAATAATTTTCCACTTTGATATTTTTCCTTTTGACGTTTGCATAGTCAACTGTATTAACAATTTTAGTATATTACCAAACGAATCGAGGTAGATGTTTAGGTTTAGTATTTCTTTTGGCACAATGAAATTCTTGTATTGCAAACTTTCAAACTAATTTTTTATTATTTAGAACAGAACAAGATCTGCAAATTTATAGATTTAAGATATGAATTGATATGTTAATAACTTTCATTTTTACTTTTGGCATTGTGATTAGTTTGAATGTCAGTAGAATAAGTTCATCTGAAGCACTTCCAGAATAAAAATGAGCTATCAGATTTTATAATTTTTTTGAATTTAAAGACATTAATAAACAAAAAAATTATATATGAATAAATGAAATGTTATATAGAAGATATTATAATAGAAAAATATGATGATGAATTTATTGTTTTTTCTATTTTGTAACAACAAAAGAGATTACTGCAGTATCACGAACAACTGTATAAGGATGACGCGAACTGCATTATCCATTACAAATTTGTGGAGTAACATTGTCAGTACCGATTAGTCAGGCATCACTAACTTCTGTGAAACAATCCCTTGATATAAGAAAATTTATTGCAAGAGAAATGATCTATTCTTACCTTTTGAAGGGTCACAATTTGCAAAAGTTTTGATAAGAAGTTTTTTCACAATATGTGCCAGGTATTTTTTTTTGCTTCAAATCAATACAAGTTATCGAATGATTGATTTTTAGGATTAATAATATTAAAAATAAATGTTCTCATATAAATACCATTTAAAGTCATAAGAAACCAGAAATATCAAATATAAATGTTATTCCTTGAGTGTCAATCTTTGCTAGAACATCAAAATTTATAAATTTAGCATCTCCATGATCATTAAGTATATAGATAATATTTCAAAATGTACATAATATAATTATTGAATCAGTTTTTCTTATTTGAAAACATATCAGCAAGTTGATAATAATAGATAGGATCCATCTTAGCTTTGATGATCAATTTGATCGATTCCTCAATACCAATGACATCATATTCTACATCAATAGAGACCGTCAAGAATTTTAAGCCAGTTTGATTTACAACAGCTCCATAAAAGAAACGGTAAGATCCTAAAATTCTCTGGTCAAGAATATTAATTAATTCTACCACTTCATTGATACACATAGAACAGATATCCATATTGACTTTATTATGCTTGAGATTCGGGCTAAGGACTTGGAATTTTGTTTTTTTGAAAATGAATACTGTATGAACGTGAGTTATATGCAGTTCAAACTATAACAATTATAATCAGAGTAAAAACCTTCTACATTGTTTGTCATTACTTTTCTTACGAAACTGAAGGCAATCATGCAAGATCTCGCGCATCATAAATGTACATTCTTTGTGAGAAACGTCCATACTATTCGATGGTGTTTGAATAATAGAGAAAACTTTATCATTTTTCTTTTGAATTCATAAAAATATATCAAGTACGAACAAGTTATCATTATGTATTTTCTGTTTGACTAACGTCAAACGTTATTAAAATTAAATTTACAAAAATAGTTAAAGTTTCCAGCAACACTGTTTTAATCTATTTTTAATTCTAAGCGCTCACATCATCATTATTTAGCGAGCAAAAGAAAATAGTTCAGTTCAAGTGATTAAAAGATTCAAACGTATAATTATTAAGTAATATATGAAATTAAAATACATCAACTAAAGCTATTTCAATAGATAAAAATCTGTATGTGACAAAAGAGACATCTATATGTATTTCAATTTTTATACTCAAAGCTGTTATGGATAGTTGGAATAGTAGAAATGATAAGAGAATTAAAAACAGATTTTTTTTTTATTTCTTCAAATTTATAGGATAGAAGGAAATCATTCAGAATTCAAATATTCTCATACATTGCATGGAAAAATAAGATGTACACTATTCGAGAATAAAAAAAAACAATTGTACAATATAAATTCTATTCCATAATAGCGAATAACATCATGAATGTTGTTTAAGACAAAAAATATATTTTATGATTTTGTTTATCGCTTCTAATAAAAAACGAAAAGCGAAACAAAAAAAAGTACTTTTTCAAACGACTATTTAGTGGACGTTTATGAATGCCTTATCACACTCGTCATATGCTTTAGTATCTCAGAGATATAAAAACTATTCGTAAACAAAACACAAACCGTCTTAGAAGAAACCATTCCTAATTGTGAGCCTCTATTTTCAACTGGCTTCATATCAGTTTCTAGAACTAAATGACCTGATCACAATAGCATAATGTTTTCTTTCCCAAAGATTGTCTTTAAAAAGTAAGGTCGATTTCAATGACAGAACAATGACTGTAAGCTGTTATTTCAACAATTTTAATTTTTATGTTATCTTAGCTCTCAGCATTCAAAAGTTTAACACTAGACGCATCTTAATTGACTGTACACATCCACAAAATCAACATAAATAGAAGTTCTAGTTACGTACATATTGTGAATATTTCCGTATTGTTAATGTAATGGACGTACAGAATTGAACTATTTTGAAGGCGTAATAGTTAAGGCTTTACCAGATATCTTATTTTCAATAGTCTGCATTCTATTTTATTCTTTTCTCATATGTCGATGTACTAAAGTACATTAGATAGGGCAGCTTATTAAAATATGATCAGCATGTATTTTTAATATACATATCATAAATAGACGAACATAAAGTTGAAATTAGATGAATTTTAAAAATGTGATTGAATTCTGTACATCGTCAATATTAATGGTATTGAAATGTTCAAAGTATAGACGTAGTTAGAACTTCTATTTATGTCGATTGTGTGGATGTGTACAGTCAATTAAGACGCATCCAGTGTTAAATTTTTGAATATTGAGAATTTAGCTCTAGAAACTGGTATACTGTCGGTGGAAAAGGGAGACTTGGACTTGAGTAGGTTTCCTCGTTAGTAGGAAGAATTGAATAATGTATTGTATGATGAAATATTCATTGAAAGTTTTCATTGTAAAACTAAGATATTGATTTGTCATTAATCTATTTGATATTTTCTCTGCTGAGAGAAAATAAAACAACACATGATTGAATGAGTATGACTATTGTCTATAACAATACGTTTTAGATACTAAAAAATAGTAGATCATTCAAATATATTTATTGACACAGTTCTGTCTAATTATCAACGTACAGAATGATTTTTTTCTGAAATAAAGTATTCTTAAAAATATATTGATAACTTTTTTCAATGTCATATAGGTAACCAGCTAATCTTGTGGTTAAGAAACAAAATCCTTCAATTTTCCTCAATATTTACAGAGCAAAATAATTTTGTGAATAATTTTGCACAATTTATTTTTAAAACAAGTAAATACACATAATTACTCTTCATAGAGCGTAAATGAACCTCGACCTATATCATAAACAGCTGTGTGAGGATGATGTGAACCACATTGTCCATTACAAAGCATAACCGTAACATTATAAGTACCTTCTAACCACAGTTCACATTGTTCTATAAAAAAAAGAAGTTTTTCAATGGTATTATTGATTTAAATATATTCAGAGGAAAAAAAACAAAATTTTTTACTTTCAGTAGGATCACAATCTGGATCAGCAGTAGTATCAATAGTAATACGTTCACCATAAGTACCAGGTTGTTTAGCTTCGAGTAAGAAACCAGAAGCAAGTGGAATTTTATCGACTGTTTGAATCATAATAATCATTTCACCTGTACCAGTTCCATTTTTTGTTACAAAAACCATGTTAACATCAATTGTACTACCAGTTTGAGCACGTGGTGGAAGAATAGCAAATGATTTAAATTTAGCATCACCATTATCATTGACTATAAAGTAAAACATATTTTTTACTCTCAATATAAATTATTTAATTTACTTGGACAAAGTTTGATTGTTTCACAATAATAGATTGGATCAATATCGGCACTTTGCACTAATTTAGCAAATTCTTCAAGGCCTAAAAAATCACAACTCATTGTACAAATCAATCCAAGAAGTTCTGAGCCAGTCTTTTCAATGACAAGATCACATAAATGACCACATGTATCCATAATGCCAAATTGAAGAATAATATCAAGAGTAACTTCAATTAAATCATCAAAAGTACTAATACATTGTGGACACCAATCAAGACTGTTAGTTCCATGATTTAATGATGCACCAACACGTTTAATATGACTTGATCGAATTTTAAATTTGTGTACATCAGCGACCACACTACCAACAAGAATAAGCAGTAAGAGAGCAAATATCTTATACATTGTTTTTCTTCATAATAGACAATCAAACGACAGTTCTTTAAATAGATTGTGTATGAGAAACGAACAATCTGTTTCTATTATTGTCGAGTACATAATATCGATTATTTCAAGGGACTTAAATTAAAAAAAAACATCAACTCATCAGATAAGATTCTTCATATATTTGCTTTTCTACAAAAAAAAATAAACTATTAGTACAACAATATTTGTCAAAAAGACATTTGTTTTCAAGTTGATCGAAAAGACTTGTTTTTATATTCTATTTGACAACTATAACATGAATTACTGTTTCTCTGGATGATTATACGATCAATATATTAAATGAATATTTTTTTTTATTATCGTTATTCATTCAGAAATATCGACGCAAACAACTGAACTTCGATTATAGTCTAATAATAATATATTTTTTTAAATCATCAAATCATTTTTAAAATAAGCTTTATTCATTCATAAAATATTCACTAATGTTATCTTTTGTCGTTTAAAACCATGTATTTTATTTTTTTTTCTCTTTATAAACAAATACACAAAAAAAAAACATATATATATATATAAATACTTCAAGCTGTTACATGTCCTGTTGTTGTAGCATTAAGAGCAAAACTGTCTGTATCGAAAAGATCACCAAAATCATTAAAAAAATCTCCATGAACTATTTTTTCTGTTGCCATTAATGATAAATGATGCGACATATAACCAGTAGCTGATGAAGAATCAATACGCATCATTGCTTCACCACTGCCAACGCCCATATCATCATCATAATCATCACAATTTCCACCGGTTTCATCTGCATACATTCCTTCATCGATTGGTTTTGTAAAATATTGATTCATTTGTTGTTGTTGTTGTTGTTGCTTTTTTTTCTATCTGAAATAAAAAAATTTTCAATCTGTTATACTTATTTCAATCAAAAGAATATATCATTTATTCAACAATAAAATATATTAATAGAACCTAACCTACGACACGAAAGTCTTAGCACAAAATATTCGCTAATTTTTCGACCACTAAAAAATAATTGGTTAGAATTAGACTTTTTCTATATTTTCAATTGTTTTCAGATAGAATATAAGGAAATAAAAATAATTATCAGATTCACAAAGACACGAACTTCAGAAAACCAAAAAGCTAACTTTTCAGCATCTAGAATGGGTAAATATAATTTTGTTGAGACTATATAGGATGATAGAGCAAACAATTCTCTACAAAATGAAATATCTCCGAGTTTTCTGCAACGTTGTCTAGCTAAGGTACAGCAATCTTAATGAAACCCCCAAAAGTTGGTTTTTTCCAATTTCCTACAGACAAGCATTTTGTTGACCTTCCATCGAATTGCTCTATTTCAACTAAAAAACATCTCAGACAACTCGGTTATGTCTCGTTTTGTAGAGGATGGTTTACTTTATCGTTCTATGTAGTCTAAACAAAATTATTTTTATGTACTCTATATGTTGAAAACTAGGATTTCGGTTTTCTGGAGTTTCTATCTTTACGAATTTGATGATAATTTTTATTTCGTTATAGGCTTATTGGAAACCATTTTCTCTATTCGAATTCTTTCTAAGACTTATGCCAACAACAAAAAAAAATCTTATTGAATAATTTTGTTTGTCACTGTATGTTTAGATTTTTCTTCTGGGATAAGATTGAACAACTATTAATAAGTTTTTCTGAAAAAGTTCAAAATTGAGTCTGTATAAAGCAAAATAACAGTTTTCACGTAGTTCTTAGTGTATGTTTTAGAACAGCTTCAATTCAAACATTATTCTATAGCACTGAATTTTGTACAAAATGAAATATTACAATAGGTAAAATTTCATCTATATGTTTCCACTGAAGAATTAATTTCAATAGAAATCATCGTTGTTAAAAAGCTGTATTTAAAAATACCAAAGTATTAAAATCTATCTTACAAAAGTAAATAGTACGCTTTGAAGAGCTAACAAAACAGAGCTATTAAAAACTATTTTGAATTTGATAGGTATTATAAATCATCGATTATGACATATCTTTAGTTAGATCGTTTGTTGTTTCTTATACACTCGTATGTATTATCATGTCTTGTTTACTCTTATACTATGTATTGCATTTTTTCTTCTTTTTTCTCTTTTCACCTTTCTCTTCTTTCAAGTCATACCTGTTGGAGAAAACAAACATCATTGGTACATTACTGTATGCAAGGGAGAGGGAATGTTATCGAAGATATACGTATATACATAAGATGGGATTTCTTTGTGTTTTTTTTCTCTTCTTAATTTTTGGTTCGAATCAAAGGCATGATATGCCCACACAGAGAATAATGCGAGAGTTATTAGCAATAGGTTTCAATTGAAATGTAAAATTGACCAAAATAGTATTCTATACAATCACTATTTGGGACCTTTTGAAATAATCTAATGATAGTTGTTCAATCTTACTCCAGAAGGAAATTGTGAGCACATATTCGAAAAGAGCGAAAAAGTTTGATTCTAACTAACTTTAACTAATTGTCTTTAGGTAGCCAAAAAGTGAATGAATATCTTGTACCAAGACTTTTACACCATGGATTAAAATTCTCTTTTTTTTTTGTCCTATAATAAAAAAATGAAGATAATGCAAGCACGTTGAATGAAATAAGTTATGGAAGTAAACTAGAGATAAGATTTTAGAAATAATGTAAATAAGATTCCATGACCAAGGGATTTATTTAAGCAAAGATTTTCCTATCTATCAGTGAACCGAGAATAAATAATTCTTCTTTTTAATTTATTTGAAAATTTACTTAATAATTATTAGCAAATGTTGTTTTCTAAAGTTAAAAAAACCCATCTTACATTGTATAAATTAATGTTAATCGATTAACTGTCAATCATTCATGAATAGAAAGAAAAGTATAATGTAATAAACTTCGTCAGCGACTCTAATCTTGTCGATATATCATTGAATATCTCAAGACAATAAATAAAAAAATTTCATCATGCGAAGTTTTTGTTTGCATTACTTTTATTTTCTTTTACTTATCGTGAAAGTAGTTGAAGAGTATTTAAAAAAATTTCTATTTGTTAGTTTGTTTGCAGTTTAAAAAAAAATTCACAACATGAAACCCAATTACATTAAGTTTTAGTCACTATAGACGAAAAAAAAAGCAACAAGAATTGAATTATTGAAATAGAATTGTGAAATTACGTTTTATTTCGATGATAAATGAATTAATATTTTGATATGAATTATCATTGAATTGAAAAACATAGGAGAAAAATATATCAAGATGTATAAAATCTTGAAAGAGATTCTTAATAGATTAAAGTCATAATCATTAAAAACATTATTCACGTTTTTAATAACGCAAAAAAAACACATTCATTTACTGATGTCGAAATTAATAAAATAAATGTCAAGTAACAAATATGAAATAGAAAATTTCCCTCTTATTTAAACATATTAGTAAAAATAACAACATAAAAATCTAATTTTCACGTGCATTTTAATTGTTGCGCAATATAATATATAACCATCAAATTATTATCTGATATACATGGTAACGTGGGAAAAAATATGTACTTGAGTGTGTTTAGGGGTTATTTTTTTCAAGTGTCTACTATTCTTTCCGTCGTTGGATGTACAGGTTATTACTAAAAATCATGTTTAGAATATACCTTCATTACTTGTAAGAAAGCATTGAAGCGTAACTCATGATGCTATGTCACATCTTTTTTACCTTGACTCTTTTTTTGTACTATAAAAGGGACAAGGTATCTGAAACGTAATAGTAAATGAAATACAAATAATGGCCAGTCGTCAACGTCCAGTCATATCAGACAAACCACAGAAATCGCGGTCAAAGCCTGCTGATCCTTTAGCTAAAAATGATCTTTCACATGGAATCAAACCAGCATTAATACGATTTAATCATGCACCACCTACAGTCGCTAATAATCCAGTTAGCACAGTGTCAAAAAGACGGGGTAATGGTCCTCCACCGTCTGTCAGAGGAAAAATAGCACTACCTAAAATACTGACCACTACGTTTCCTTCTAATAATGTGTCTTCTGCAAATGTCCCACGATCTCAATCTCCTATAGCGGCTAGACCTATGATGCTTCCTCAGCATCATGATCCTCCTCCACAATCTTCAAGTGCACCATTGGAACCAGCTCGCCGACGTCGTCCCCAAAGAGCTCCTGTACGTCCTCACTAAGATTTATTATATCTGCGTCTTGTTACTTTCTTAATTAAATAAAAAATTTTTATTTCATCAAAAATTATCTAACATACATAATGAGATAAATGATTATTGCATTTGAATCCATACATTTGAATATTCTTCACATCACTAAATAAAAAAAAACAACATTGAGTTTGCATATCAAAAAAGAAAAAAAAACTTCTTGACAGTGCTTGTTGATATTACATAGTCGATATCTCGACAACTTTAACACGTGTATTTTCTCATGATAAACATAAATGAATTTTCATCATAAGCTTCTACTTTTATACTAAATTCAAGACGAAAAGAAAAAAAAGTAATTTTTTTAATTTTTTAATATTAATAATGTACTCAAAGTGTGTTTGCATATAAATTTTTTGTCATGAAAATGACATTTTATTTTGAATTAGTCTATATTAAAATTATTATAACATATTTGTTTTGCTATTTTTTAAAAAAAAGAGAGACAAGGAAAAAAAAACTTTTTTCTTTCTTTGTCCTTGAAATACGAGAACTGATTTTATGTCTTTCTTCAATAATTGGTGTTCGTTGCTCATTTTTCTCTTTAACAAAAAAAACAACGACACAAATAACTTTCATTCATTACGCTACATTTTAATGGCTACATTTATAACAAATAGTGTTCATGGTCAAATTAAAATCAAAGGTGAACAACCCAATTTTCATGGTGATGAAATTCTTGATATGTCTGTTCGTGATACACTTCGATATGATGCTGAATGCATTGTATTAGGCTCAACGAATATACTCTTAAATAAAGGACAACAAATGCCAATTAAATATCAATGTTTCTATGACCCAGATAAAGCACATATGAAATTTGAACAAATTAAATCAATACCAGGTGGAATAACTCTATCAGCAAGTATTGAACGAAATGGACAATTATTATATGCAAATAATACAGATCTTCCATTAGCAAAAGAAGTTAATATTGAATTAGTTAAAATTGAATAAAACTTTAGATTTCTTTTTACTCATCTTTTCTTTTCTCTTTTTGATATAAAATTGTACAGATATTAAAAACAAAAACAAAAACTAATTTTATTTTTTGAAATGAAATATATTATAGGCTCAAGTATTTCGGAATCCACTTTTTAACTATAACTATATAGGTTATTTTATTACATGTTATTATCCTATATGTACTTAACAATAATCATATTGAATTGTTTATTAATGGCTTTTTATGGATAGAACTGTATCATATCATATTGCCGCATATTTAAAAACATGTATGTTACTTTTTGTTCTAATAGATAATCGTCAAAATTAATATGGTAGATTAAACTTTTATCGCCTGACACTAATTCAGTAGAGTTAGTGTTGAGTCCACTACAAAAAATAGCTAATGGATGTGCTAATTAGGACATTAATATGGTTAAATTTAGGCAATGTAGAATGGGTCATATATAACCCATTTGTCTTGAATGATATAAAAATTATATTTAATGTTAATATATTTTTAATCAAGACCTTTTTAAAAACTAATCTGCAAATCGGCTATCCTTCTAGTGATGTCTATCAACCTGACAAACATCAAAACAACTAATCTGTGTAATTAAATTTAAAGTTTTTTTTTCACTTACAAAAAAATACACCGTTCTTCAACCCATAACCAAGGAATGATAAAAAGAAGTTTGATTTTTAACGAATTTGTAGCTTACTGAAGGCTTTATACAACATTTGGAAATTGTCTCAATTCAATGCTTTACTACTGCTAATAGATAGTTTCTATGAATGAGTCAAAAACTACTCAAGAAGGATTGAACAATTAAGAAAATTCATCGTATAGGTGATATAACATTAGCTTTTAATAACGAAATTAGATCATGAGAATTAAGTGTACAAATTATATTTAGGCGTAGTATCATTCAAAAATTGAGCTCGCCCGGTAATAATCGGTTTATTATTCTTGCAAACAAGCGAAACCTATTTCCAATATAAAACTGGGAAAGGTTTTAGAAGTTTGCCAAAAAAAAGCATATGATTCAATATTCTCTAGAGCAACTTACTTTTGAATTCCAATAACATCTTCATCAATATGATTTGTTTGCAACACATCACTGAAAAATAAAAAACAAAATTTTATTTTAATATTTATAAATATATAACAGTTCTCAGCTTAAAATGGGTTTAGTAATCGTTTTTATCAATCATTTATTTTTTTTTTGTCTGAAGACCGTCGTCTGATTCATCATCGAACTGTTAAAGGATAAACTTACAAAATTGAATTAAAGCCATAACTGCTGTGCCCATAGCATGTGATGACTCAATAGACAATTCCAACCAAATAACGAATACGTGTTACATTTTTAATATCTACACAAAGAAAACAAATTGTATCAATAATTCGTAGACTATGTAATATTAGGAAATAGTTTGATTTTCCAAGGCTTTTAAAGCAGATATAAGAATCTGCCATTGTTGCATTTAGTTTCATCGACACTCTAAGCTTCGATAGAACTCAACTTTACACCTGTTGGTCAGCTATCTAGCACTTATTATTGTTTATTAATAGCACGGTGATTTGGTTCAAAGATAATACATACTTGTTCCGTCGATTTCGTTCATATTTTCAATACATATTCACTTGTCAATCAATAATTTTCTTTGTTGAATTAATTTATTAACAACCAAATATCAAATACATAATAATCATATACTCAGTGGAATATTTTAAAATGAAATAAAGATCATTGGAGAATATTTCTGTTGAATCGATCTTTGTTGAACTAAAATTATTGCATATATATGATTTAGGTAAATAATATTAATAAACAAGGATATTTAGAAAATTTTTTTAAAAGTGGAAAGGATTGTTAAGTTGAAAAAACAAATTACGAAAAGAAATAAAATATTCATGTCAATATTTCTTTTCAGATCAAATAACGCTTTCTTTTGTACATTTATTCACATCTGACATACGCGAAAGGAGTATGAAAAATTCTACTATATGTATTCGATGAATACAATCTTTCAAATTCAGTTTCAATTAATTGTATCTGATCGTCATTTCATCGAGTAATCGGATTTTATAGTGAATCTATATTTTGAAACTTATTTGATCGACTAGTTTCAAAATGCTAACAAGTTTAGTGATGTTTGGCAAAAATAAAACCTTAAGGGGAAAGTTCTGTAACTGACAAATCGCTTTTAAATCGAGACTAGAGCCTGTCGGGTTCAAAATTTTCCAATCCGAATTCTAGTCTTCCCGAAGCTACGAGATAGTTTTTCCAGTTTTTTGTATTCAATGACCAACATACCCTACACATTTTTCAGACGACTAGAGACCACTAGAACCAAAATTTTCGGACACGGATCCGAGACCAATCCGATGGACTCTAGTCTAGACTATGTGTATTATGTAGATCCAAATGACTTATGAATATTCTGAAAAAGAGTTCGTACACTTAGCTTACTGCTAGGGAGATACTTCACTTTTACGGTATTTTCGAAATGAATGCTCTGGTAACAGAAAAACTAATTTTCGAATTTGACTTGAAACTTTGTATAGAGATAGATCTTAACGAGAATAGTTTTGTGTGCTGTTTCAGATCTTATTGGTATTACTATCCTAAGATACAACTATGGTAATAGCAGGTGTGTTATATCACTCATATAAACTGGTAGATTTGATTTTTTTTTTATTTCAAGATACAAGCAAATCAAAAGATCTGAAACTTTCACAACAAACTTCTCTTGTTAAGGCCTGTCTCTATGAGAAGTTCCAAGTCAAAATTCGAAAATCAGTTTTTCTGTTATCCAGTGGCGTAAGCAGAAATTTTTCAAGGGGGGGGGGGGGCGCGGGGGGCTTGTAAAAAAAGTTTTGATACAATTTTTTTCCCCCCTCCCCCCCCCCAGGGAATTTTTTTCCCGGGGGGGGGGGGGGGAGCGGCCCCCCCTCGATACGCCACTGCTGTTATCATGGCACTCATTTAAAAAGTACGTAAAAGTACAGTATGTCCAAGGATGTGACGTTCACGAGATGCGGGTGCACATTCCATTTTTAGAAAATTTTTAGTTTTCTCCTGCCAAAATCGTATTTTTTATCTAAAAAAAGATCGCAAAATGAAAAACCGAAGTTCAGCCCCCTCCCCGCATCACTTTTAAAACATTGTATATATGCCTTTCCAGATCACAAAAAATTTTCTCGCACTTTTTCTCTTAGCCCACATCCCTGAGTATGTCTGCAGCAATAAGCTAAGGCCACAAACTCTTTCTAAGATTCTCATAGCTCATGCATGTCTACATAATGCACATAGTCTCAACTGAACAGCGATTTATCCGTTGGAAGACAATTACAAGTACAAGATTTTTAGTGTTTAATAACAATCCTTATGACTATCCTAGTGCTATAGAGATTCAAATTGTTAACAGTTCTCAGTTGAAATGGGTTTAGTATTCGTTTTTTTCGATCATTCTTTATCTGAAGACCGTCGTTGGATTCATCATAGAACTGTTTCTTTTTTTTTCAAAAAAAATAAAATCATATATCTTCTATCTTCAGATTCATTTTGGAAATAAATCTTCCTCATATCTGATTATGATCAGAGTGGTGCATGTAGAATCATCATTAGAATAGAAGAAAAATGTTATATATATATACATATTTTTTTTTTCAAGAAAAACTCTCTTACCAATATTTATCCTAACACCAAAGTTCTATATATCGACATTTGTTGAATGTAAATTCTGTAAATACTTTATTCAACCACAAAATACAATTTTCCAGTGTTTTACAGTTAGAATCGAAAATGTTATAATTTAAACGAATGATAATGGAAACAAAAAATAAATCGAATATGAACTTAACCGAAGGAGGAGGAGGACAATAAACATTATTTTGTAAAGTAAACCAATCCGAGGTTATTGGTGGTTATCATGCCTCCTTCCTCTATTTGAATTCAGCGACCTCTTGAAAAAATAAAATAGTTTTATTTATTTTTTTATTTTTTTATAAAAATAAATTTTAATTTTATTGTTTAATAAACTCAAAATTTTAATATTCAATTTTCTTTCAAATTATTATCGAAAACAAATTAGTGAAAGAATTTGTCATGACAATTGACATTTATAATGGCGAAGGTCATTCAGAGAAAAACACAAAAATTATGTTGTTATAACCGGTGAACGAAAACAACAACATGGGTGATAAACCTCGTTTATCGTTAGCTTCATTAACTGGTGTAAAAGGTGCAGCTGCTGCTGCTCAATTTAAACGATTATTTAATCAACCGAGTATAAGTTCTTTGTCGAAGTATAGAATAAAAGTTCAATATATGTATTAATTAAAAATTTGAATATTATCTAGCCATGAAGATATAAAAGAAGAACGAATTGAACTAGAAAATTTATTAGGAACAGAAGATCTTGAAAAATTACGCTTACATGGATTTGTATGTAGAATTTACATAAAAATAAATAAATAAAAGTATTAAGTCTTATTTATTTAGTCGAAAGATAAAGTTCTTGACAAAGAACAGTTTATTGAATTTTTACGAAATACATTAAATCGTGGAAGTGATCAAGATGTATGGTTATTTTTTTTTTCGTTTTAAGTATTTGAATATGAATTTTTTTGTTTTTCTTCAGTATGATGAATTATTCGAATGTGTTGATGTAACTAAAGAAGGTTTTATTTCATGGTTAGAATATATTTTTATATTGAAAATTTTGTTTTTCAAATAGAACTTTTTTTTTTAATAGGGATAAATTAGCGACATATTTAATGTTAAAATTATATGATAATGATGATCGTGAAAAAGCATCATCAGTACCGAATTGGAAAAGTGGAAAGAGTATATTGAAGTAATTCAAAATTTTGATGGTTTTTTCTTTGTGTAATTTATTCGTTTAGTGCTCATCGAGATTCAGTTAAACGTATTCAACATATGGATAGTTTTAGTCGATATATATCAATTAGTAAAGTATGTAAAAATAGCAAAAAAAAACAATTAATTGTATTAACAAAAGACATTATATAGGAAGGAACCGTTTGCATTTATAATGATGAAATGCAATTATATAAAACATTTAAAGCAGCAACAGAAAGTTGTAAAATGCGTGATTTATGGATAACTGATTTTGTATTCATGGCAAATGTTAATAAAGTTGCTATTGCTTATACATCAAAAGAATTAAGTAAAAATTCTTTTTTTTTTCTTTTCTATTCGAATGATTTATGATTTTATTTTTAAAGTTATTTATGATATGACATCAAAACTTGAATTAAGTTTAACTTATCGAATTGTTGGTATTGATGCTACGTCTTATTGTTTGGATTATTGGTGAGATAAATAAAAGATTATTTTCTTGATAGTTAACTTTAAAATAGACAGTAAGCCCACAAAAAAAGGATTTTAGACTTGGCTACAGTAGTATAAATGATTTAAAAACTGAAGGTCTGTAAGTATCCTAAAAAAGGGTCAATATTGTTCAGAACTACTCGAATCTGAATACCAAGTCAGAGTTTGGGTTTAATCCGTGTCTAGTTTGAAGTTTTCATGTAGGTCTGATCGAGAAAATCCAAACGATGCGATATTGAGTTGGGGAGATGTAAAAGGTAATGTTCATGCAATTTTATTCAATTCAGCTATAATTGCATTATTTGAACGGCCGCCACAACAAACAAATAATGCCGGTAAGTTTTTGTTTTTGTTTTAATACTTATTTTATTGATTGAATATTGTTTTCTTGAAGCATATACAAGAGTTCAATTAGAAGATATAGCAAATGGAAATTATAAAAATGCATCTTATTTGACATATAATGCACATACTGAATGGACTCGACAAGGTTTTATTTAGATAAATTAAAACGTAGATTTTATTTTTTTTTTCTTTCGTTTTAGTTAAATATGCTGATCATCTTGACTGTTTCATATCATGTTCAACAAATACTAAAACAGCATTAGTATTTGGTTGGATGGATAAATCAGGATTAACAGTACGAGTGTAAGTTAATATTATATGTTTTTTTATTTTTTTAAGAAAAATGAAGAAAATTTTCTGTGAATATTTGCATAAAAACTAATAGATATAATACATCAAATATTTTAGTTCTGAATTTGGCCGTGATCGGAGGTATATTAATGAAAAGAAGAAAATGATATATTTTGTACACTGTCGATTATCGATAGTCACTTTCACTAACTTAAAGACTCTATTTTTTGTTTACAATCAGTCTAACAATATGAGATTTTTTTCGTTTTGATGGTTGTTTTTTCATAGAATCTTAATATTTGATAATTTTTTTTAGTAATTATTCAGTTCGTATTCGACAGTTACGTGAAATAAGGTATGTCTTTAGAATTAGATTATAAAATTTATATATTTTATATTGAAGAAGTGTGGTTGAAATTAGTCAAGGACTTAATTCATTTGATTATTCACGAAATTTTAATTTGATTGGTAAGAGAAATGATAAATATCATTTTATCGAAATATTGAATTTTAGTTTTAAATATGAAGTAAAATAAAATATTAGTATGTTCAAAAAGAACGGAATCCAATAGACTTGAAAAGCTTCAGAAATTGGAATTTAATTTGACCTATTTAGGAAAGAAATCGATAAGAGTATAGGCTATCAAATTTTAAATCGAGCGTTTGTTTCTAAAGAAATGAGTTTCGAGAAGTGCTAGTGTCATGAAAATATCTGATGGATTTGATTTTATAAGAATTTCTCTAACGACAAAATAAAACCAGCTGTTGGACACTGTTCGGCTTTATATTATAGCTGTCAGCAGATTTCTGTGAGAGTAGGACAAACTTAAAAGGATTTGGGACTATGGCCTATTGATAAAGATTGATGGCCGTTTTAATGAGAATTTAACTGACAGAGAGACGTTTCTGAAAAACAAGTTTCAACGAGAATAAACATGTCTTTCTCGAGAGATTCAATTTCTAAGTAGATTTGATTTTTGCGTTCTGCTATGATAAATCGGAACTTTTTTGCTCATTGAATATTTCGAGAAAGACATGTTCGTTTCAGTTGAAATTTTCAGAACAATCGGATAATGACTATCAATCAGATCTATGGACGGAATTTCCGGTTGAACTGTTTGTTTTGAATTTTTTAGAAATGTCTTGTTCTCAGTTAAAATTTCATTAAAGCAACCATAAACTCTTCATCAGCAGCTCATGGTCTCGAACCTATAATATGTAGTCTAACAGAGTTCGGCACTTGGATATGTTCCCTTGAAAGACTTTTCTATATCGTTATAAACTTGATTGATAGACTTAATGTAAGTGTTAGTGCTTTAATTTTTATACATTTGCATGATTACACAGACGAGACTTTAAATATTGATTTCCAATTTTTCTCATGTTTTTACAATTCATTAGAGAACATTAGGTTCGATAAGCAATCGATTTGATCTGTAAGCGTTAGTAATCAAATAGCCAATTAGCAATGTGACCCGAAAACCCTTGATTTGATCATCAATAACACGGAGGTAATTTTCAGGCAAAGTATCGAAACTCTAGAATCAGACTTAAGAGTTACAAGACGATGCTATTTTGCTCAGCCTGGGGCAGATAGATATCATGGAGAATATTAAATTTACTAAAAAATGAAATTTTTCAAAAAGTACCAAATCGCTTTTGGACGAAGATAATGTGCATTTGATGAATGCTAAAGAGTAATAGAAAAGTCTAGAATGGTTTGCTTTTCCAGACCTTCATTCTTGAGATATCGAAATTTTACTGAGGTGGTCACGTAGAAAATTGACTCTCGACTTCAAACTTTGCACGAACAAAATTCTCAATGAGATTAGTTCATTGGGCAATATTTAGTTTTTCTAGTATTTCCTTTCTGGAAATATAAATTCACTTTTACAGATGCGAGAATTTCAAATATTCAATACCTCAAGATAGGAGACACTAGAAAAGTTACGATTTGTCTAATGAATCAATTTCATCGAGAACTTTGTTTGTGCGAAGTTTGAAGTCGAAACTCAAAAGTCAATTTTTTACGTGATCACAGCTATTTGTTGAAAACTCAGTCAAATTTCGATATCTGAAAACTAAAGACTCGAAAAACTAAACCATTTTAGACTTTTCTATTACTCATTAGTACTTATTAAATGTACGTCGTCTTAGTCGAAAAGTGATTTGACATCTGGAGAGGTTCTCTCTTAATATTTCATCAAGAGTCTGTTCAATTGATGTTTGACTAAATTTTTATTTACTTATTTTTATTTTAGCAACTGCAGGTGTAAACTATCAAGTTAGTCTATGGAATCCATTTGTTTTATCAAAACCAAATGGAGTAATAAAAATCTCATTTTGAAAAATAATAACAATAATTAAAATATCTTTTTTCAAGATTCTTCGTGGACATATGCGTTCTGTACTTTATGTTCAATTCATTCCCAGTCGTGGTCAATTATTAAGTTTTTCTAAAGATAAAATATTACGTATATGGGATGTTCAATTACAAATATGTCTTCAACGTTTATCAAATATATTTCCACGTGGACCCGAAGGTAAAAGAGACGAAAAGAAAAAACTTCTTTCTTTATTTTATTTTCTTGATTACAAGAAAAAAAGACAATCAAAGCATATTAAATAGCTTCACATATAAATCGATAATTTCTTTGACAATCATCTGTATATAAACCACATGATGTAATACTAACACATAATTCATTATTATTTATTGTTGCTAAATGCATATAATCACTTTGTGAACACCAAATATTATGAAAATTAATTTGTGCTATTTCATGATTATCATACCAACGAAATACAGTTGTTGGTATTTGTCGTTTAATTCGATATTTATATTGATATAAATTTTTTTCATTAAAATTACTTGTTGCACCAATCCAATACATATAATCAATTTCTTCATGATTCGGGCTATGTAAAAAACGTTTTTTAAAATATTGAATATCTGTTTGATTAAGATTTGATACTAATTTCATCGTATATTCCTGTTCATCATCAATAATATCATTTTGACAATAATCATTTGCTTCATCCCATGTTGATTTATGATTTGATAAACGAAAACAACGATTACCAATTAATAAATCATGACATACTATACAACTATGTAATTGTGTAGACCAAAATAAATGTTTTGGACAAATACAATGATTTGATTGACATATCATTAAAGATTTGTTTCCATCACAATTTTCATTCGTAGAACATAATTTATTATATTCAATTAGATCATTTGATACGGATGATGTTTCAATAGTTGGATTTGATGGAAGTACTTTGAAACTTCCAAAGCCATTTATTAAAGGAATATTCACGGCAGATATAGTTTGTGTTGTTGTTGTTAATAATGAAGAAGTTTTTGTATGAATTTTTTCATTTTGATAATTATTAATTGGACTATCAAGATTATCAACAAGTACATCTAGTGCATTTGTGAATTTTCTAGAAAAGACATATAATCTTATATTGAAATATATACAATACTGAACAAAAATATGAAACTGACATATTTTGATTTTTTTTCTATGATACTATTTAAAATAGTAGTTTGAATAGCTAATGAAGTTGTTTTCTATCAAATGCATTCTATACTGAAATGTCATAGATGAACTATGAGAAGAAAGTTTCTGAAAAATCAAACACAGTAGTTTTCAAGTCCATGAAGATTGTGTGACAATTATTTTTTAAGGATATCGTCTTAAGGAGCATAAAATCCTTAATAAAACTAGAGGTTTCCGCATTTCCTACGACCTTCCCTTCAAAAGTTACAACCATTACAAAGCAAAATTTATCAATGCATTGCTGAAAAACCCTTTTTTTGTGATGTTTATAACTTTTTAGTAGCAGGACATAGGAAGTGCGCCTATCCGTCATTTTATTCAGAATTTTGTGTTCTTTAAGATGATACTCTTAAGAACTAATTTTCACAGTCTTCTAGGACTGAAAAACAACCGCATTTGATTTTTCAGAAACTCTCTTGTCATAGTTCATTCATGAAATTTTAGTATAAAATGCAATTAGATAGAAAACTTTATTAGCTATTCAAACCATTATTTTATATGTTCGGTATCGTAGAAAAAGACTTGTTAGCATAGTCCCTTTGAAGGCTGAAATGTAGAACTCAATATGTTCTTTAGCCTCATTATACTAATACAAAATACTTAAAGTGAAAAATTTCTCACAGACCTAAACTTCAACTTAAAACTTAGACTTACTATTCTCTTCAAAAAATATATGTGAGTTCTACAAAAAAAACATCAAAAATACGTTGGTGTTTCATATTTTTTTAACTATTACTGTATATTTGAATAGAGATGATTAACCTTAAAGTATATTTATCTGGTAATAAATCTTGATTGTTTTGGTCTAATTTTAAACAAAAAAACATTTCTGCTATTTGATCAATTGTTTTATTAAATAAAATTAATGTTGACTGACGATTATATTCATATTGATTATTATTTATTATTTGTCGAATTATATTTTCTATATAAAATGTATCAATAACAAATTCTTGATCAATTAATTCACAATTAATATAACATTGTATCATTGTTGATGTTATATGTAAAAAAATAACAAGATTATTATTTAATGATAATATACGATCAGTTGATTTATCAGCATATAAGATAAATTCAGTATGATTTTCATTATTAAATCGAATATTAAAAAGATGTTCATTTGGATAATATTGAATATAAAATTTTAATTGTGGTATTTTAAAAATAGTATGAACATTTATATTATTGATATCGATTTTATCAATATTAGGTTTATAGATAATTGTCAATGAATCAGATGAGACTGTAAAAGAAGTACGTTGATTATTTTGACGTCTAAATAATAAGAAATAATGCATGTTTCAAAATAAATTGTATTAAATTTTAATGCCTTTTTCTTTTACTTCCTAAGCACGATAAGTTTTCTTTATATGCTAAAAGATAGGGAATTTCAAACTGTACAAAACTGTCAACTTTATTTTGCAATTGATTTTTGTAAAGCTAACACCAGAAGTAAATTACTTAATATCAATAAATAGAGGATTTTGTGCTTTATGGCTCTAGAATCTATTCAAAGTTCCCGAAGCTCAAGTTTACGAGAGAAAGATTTGGAACTGACAATTGTGGGTATTTTTGAGTTATGTCATCAGATGTAAAACTTAATTCTGAACAAAATTGTGTAAGGAAAGCTTGTACAAAGCTTGAGCCTACGCCGAGCAGCTCGAGCTCGATTTATCTTGGTATCGATTTCTGATGCTTGCACTTTTGTTTTTACTTCGAAATTGTTGCCCCCAGATATTTCTTCCAGAATTCTGAAATATGCACTTAGAGATGCAGAATTTGAAGAAGAATTTTCTAAGATAGTTAAAAATTCACCGAGATCTTTATTAAAAAAAATGGTCATTAGATATTTTGTTTTCTCGACCGTTGCAGTTGAACGACTAAGTAAGTGTTCTTCTTCTGAATTTGACACCGTCAAACTTGAAATTCTCAATCTTTCGGCGTAAGAGAAATTTTTTTTATGATTAAAAAACGAAAGAAAAATGCACTGAGATTGAGTGTAATTTTTCCTTGGATACGCGTTAGAAATGAAGAACAAATATTTTTTGTTTATATTCTTTACCTTGATCGTAATTTACGTTGTTGAACTTTTTCAACAACATGTTGCATTTTACGGATTAATGGTTGTTCGATTGTGATGATTTTTGTTTTACTATCAGAAGATGTGCTTACATTAGTTTGTTTACAAGAAAACATATCAAATATTTGCTGCTGAGTATATTCATTGTTTGATGTTATTTCATAATATTCAATATTTTTTGTAATATTTTTTATTTGATAAATTATATTTTTATTATCATATTCATTGATTAGATTTGATGAATAAAATAAATATGAATCAATTAATTTACAATTAACATAAGTTTCAAGTTTAGTTTGATCTCGAATAACAACAAAAATCATATGATTTAATGCATTAAATACTATATTAGCACGTTCAATATTTAATTTAATTAATGGTTCTTGTTGTTTTATTGTTCCATCAGAATTATAAATGTTAATATCCACAATTATAGAACGGTCATATGTAGATAAAGCAAATGAAAGATATTTTTGTTCTTGTTGATTATTTGATGAAGAAGTTAATGTAAAAAGTGGTGTATAAAATCCTGGAAATTGATATTGATCAAATATAAACCAATGTTCAGTTGTTGATGAAAATCCAACAAATATAAACAATAAAAGAATTCGCATTATTATCTATATTTTTACTTTGAATTATTTTGATCGAAATGTAAATGATGAATGAAAACAAAAAATGAAACTGATAAAAATGAATTGTGATTCATTATAAATTTACTCATGATTTTTATAAATAAGTGAAATCATATGAAATTTGATATGCACAAAGCACATCAACAATTAAAGTAATTACTCATAGTAAAAAAACAAAAGAATAAAAGTTAATCGACAAATGAAGTGAATCTGTCAAATTAAATTTGCTCATAAAAATAACGAAAGAATACTAAGCATTCAATCATGTTTTTTAAAACAGTTATTATGATTCCATGCAATTTTGAATATTACAATTTCAGGAGTTGATGTACTTTTTTGTAGATTCTATGTTATTTTGATGAAAATATTTTTTATTATAGTCAATTTCTAATCTCTTACGAAGGAACATACCTAACGGTTGGACGTCGTTCGACTTCATATTATAACTAGGAGTAGATCTCAGTGAGACAAAGAAAAACTTAAAAAGGTTGAGCTCATGGTCTACTGATAAAGAGTTATGAATGTTTTAATGAAATTTTAGCTGAGAACAAGATACTATTGAAAAATTCAAAACAAACAGTTTCGACCTGAAATTTGACCTATAAGCACATTTGATAGTCATTACATTGTTCTAGAAGTTTCAACGAAATCAAACATGTTTTTGTCGAAATATTCAATTTCTAAAAGACAGCGACTGATCATAGGAGAACACAATAATTGAGTCTACTTCGAAATTGAATATCTCGAGAAAGACATGTTCGTTTTTGTTGAAAGTTTTAGAACAATGTAATGACTATCAAATATGCTTATAGGTCAAATTTCAGATCGAAACTGCTTGTTTTGGATTTTTTCGGTAATGCCTTGCTCACAGTAAAAATTTCATTAAAATGTCCACAAGTCTTTATCAGTAGGTTATCGGCTCGAATCTTTTTAAGCTTGTCTTAGTCTCACTGAGACCTACTCCTAACCATAGTATGAAGTCGAACGATGACTGACAGTTGTGTTTGCTCCATCGTTAAGCAAAATATCAATAGATATAATTTTTGAAAATTAGACCAACAAAACGGTTTCGTCATATTGTATATAATAGACAGTTGAGAAATTGAATGTAACGAAAAATATTGCAGACATTGTATCTATGAAAGCAATAACCAGTGTTTTATTCAGATGTTCTCTTTCAGAAGGGTGATTTAACAATCCTGGAGGACAAATACCATTTTTTGGACGCATGCGTCTATGACAATTGTTCACGATGCTGAAAAATAAAAGCAACAAATAGTTGATTTTAAAATTCCCTATAATTCTATATATTTTTCTTTATTTTGGAACTTCTGTCTACTGCAGTTTTTGCTATTCGACAATGAATATAGTTTTCGTCTTTTCGTAACATCTCATTAAATTCAAAATGTGAACGTAAACATTCTATTATCATTTATGAGCAAGCTCATCTACGGAATCCATTGCATGAGGTAGATCTTTACTTTTCATATACAACTCGATCCTCGAGCGATACTGTATTTAATTGAATCACATGTCAGAAAATTGAAGTTCCTAAGAAGTGAAATAGGAACCACGCTTCTATCAAACATGCGACCAATTCTACATTACGACTGATTGTCGCTTTTTTCGTCGCCCTAGTCGGTCTTCACGTTGGATAAGACTCTAGCAATAATATCACTGACATTCAGAATTAGTCTAATAAATTGAATATAATCACGTCTAATTTTCAGATAGTCTAATAACAACAATATGACATTTCAGAAAGAAAATGATTGTCTGTAAACTTTTTTTTTTCTGTTTTAGTGGATATCTTTTGTTGGTTTGATGATTCACGTAGTCGTTTATTTGCATCATTTCGTACGAATATATCTATGTTGGAAATTAAACCTGAACTAAAAGATCGCATTATGACTCATGATCGATCAATTGTTGCTGCACGATATGTCGTTAGACAAAAACAAGTATTTATTAGTTTTTATATACGAGAAAAATTGTTTAAACAACTTAAACATATAATTAAAGGTGATGATCGTTTGTCAAGCCGGTGATGTTAGTTTTTGGTCATTAGAAGGACAAAAAACTAAACGATTTAGTGAACAACATACTGGAGAAAATTTTGATACAACTTGTTTAGGTTTTGATGAATTCGGTGAAAAATTTTATACAGGTGGAAGTGATGGAAAAATTCGAGTAAATATTACTCTTTGTCGAAATTAATCATATATTCAATTTAAATGTAGATTTGGAATTATAATGGTCGAATTTTACAAACATTAGATGCCGGTAAAGGTACAGCAGTGGAAATAACACAAATTGAAGCGATAAAACGACGTATTGTTGCTGTTGGATGGAGCAAGTAAGACAACAGCGAAAAAAATGAGTTATATTCCATGATAAAATTCATTGTAGACATTTGACTGTTTTTCGTGACTTACAACAAGTTGAAGGGCGACCAAGTGCTCCAACAGAATGGAAAGGTGAAAAAGATAAAACGGAAGTAAATATTTATATTTTTTTATACATCAGATTATTAATATTTGATATTCTTAAACTAGGGACATGATGATGATATAGTATGCATGGCTGTAACATTATTTTTTCCTCAATTACTTGCATCTGGTAGTACGGATGGTGAAATATGTATATGGAATACATCATCAGAATTATTTGTTCGTCGTCTTGATCAACGAAAACGTAGTCCAAACGATACTCAAGCAAAAGTAGGCAAAAGTTTTATTCTATTTTTCTTTTTGCTTTTGCTGCTCTATGCTATTTCTTATGCTTTATTAATCAGTTACAAGACAATGCTGCTGATTTTGCTATTACAATGTTAAGATTTCTTGATAAACGCATGGCAACGAGTACAAATAATAATTTAGCAGGTGCTAATTTATTATCATGTGGTGGTATAGGCTTTGTTCGCTTTTGGAATGTGCATACAGGAAAGCTTATAAGCGAATTTCAAGCACATACTGATGGTATATCAATAATTGATTGTAATTGATTTTATCTTTTGATTTTTATATTTTATCGTAGTTTCAAGTGTTATTATGGAAATTGATATGCATAATAAATATTTAGGAACAGGTGATGTTAATGGTCTTGTTAAACTATGGGATATAGAACAATATTGTCTTCAATCTGATTCAATAACAGTTGGAAAAAGTTTACCACGTATGTAGAATTTTAAATATTGCTTCTTTTTTTGTCTTAAGTTGTATTATCCTTTTTTATTTTATTTTAGCATTACTTGCGGAATTTACTGCGCATTCAGATTCTATAACATGTATTGATTTCTTAGAAAAAGATGAACGAATGTTTATATTAACATCATCATCAGATTGTAGTGTTGTTCTATCAGATATAAATGGAAATCCTTATGGTACATTTGGACAACCAAATCAATGGCGTTTAGATATGGATTTATCAAAAATAAATGAGGAAAATTTGCAAGCAAATCGAAATAAAGATGATAATAAATCTCAAGAAGAATATTCTAAAGAAAATGATGAAGAATCTCGATCAGTATTAAGTCAAGATATTGATAATATGTCATCAGTAACAGATGAAGAAATGTTAACGAGACGATCAAATGTGTGGGAATCAACTTCAATTGGTAAATTAAAGTTATTAAGTCTCTTCTTCTCTTCTCACAATTGGTTTATCACTTAGGGATGGTCCATTGGGGCTGAAATATGGACCGTAGTGAGAAACGCTTCTGCTAAAAATTTCAGCCCGATACGTCATACTAGACTAAACTTCCGGCTGATTTATAGCCTTCAAGAGAAGTTCTATAACTTCGTCATTGTCACAATTACAGAGTTTGGGGTGCTTTCAAGTATAAGTTAATACCTATGTACAGCTTCTGTCCGAATAGATATTTGAAATTTGCTTCCATTCATTTTTCATAATCATTTTAATCCATATCTAAGCAAAAAAATGTGGCTTCACGACACGAAATCTCACTTTTCTTAACACAGAAATTAACTAAGAAAAATTTATTGGAACAAAACTTTGCTCTCATTTAGACTTTTACAACAGAAAAAAAATCTCGGTTATAATTTGAATCGGATGGGAGAAGTTTCAATTTTTCTTATTGCAAATCATGTTCTGAAAACAGACGACGACCTAAGCTAGCACTATCTGTTCTATTTAAATTATATGAGAATATTTATTGAATGCTAATGCAAATAAAAAGACAGCCTTATCAAAACTAAAAATTTCTAAAAATCCGCGAAAAGGGCCCTATCAAATAACATGACTGCTCTTTATTTGAAGACCCATCTATACCGTTTTGTAGAACAATCCTTACTGCATCGAATAGTATATAGGAAATTACTGTTTCATCTAACTTTAGCGATCTGAGAAATCATATACTAGTTAACGAATATTATAGCAATTGTGAGTGTTATGTCTAAAACCTTAACATTTTTACTAACTTCTGTAATTTTTGGGTTTTATGATGATTTACATTCGTCTTGAGTGCTCTTGAGAATAGAGACGACTAATCATGCAACTTTCTCAGAAACTCTCTGTCATCAAGCCCTATTAAGTATACCGATTGATTGTCCTCTGAATTGTTGTACATCCTCGCCAAATTAGCCAATCAATACCTGAAAAAAGATCAACTTTTCGGTTCTTAAGATCAAAAAAAGTATATTAATTTTATGATACAGATATTTTGAACGAAAAGACCTCCACCTATTAACAATAAACGCATCATGTCCTATCGTTTGGCACACATACATTTTTCGAAAATGGCAAAAAAAAAATTTTCAATGTCGAAGCTCTGGAGGAGGATACGGAAATGAATTATTACAAAGATTAGTTTTTATTTTCTTTCTTGTTCTTTACGAATTTAGATTCTAAGTAGCAGGGATGATTAGAATATGAATCTATATCAAATTCAATATATTTTCACTATCTTATAAAAATTAAAAATTTCGCATGTCTCCGTGCCTTCTTCGAGGAATTAAAAGACCAAAAATTTATTTTGTCAATTTCGACAGATGCATATATGTCAAGTGTGATACGGTATGGTGAACTTATTATTAACAGATAAAAACTCTTCCACTCAAAAAAATATTTATCGCAAAATTCATAAACTTTTTTGCCTCTACGTATCGAAAATTTGGTTTCTATTAGACAGTGATTGACCCATTGGACTATGATACACAACAATTCCGAGGCCAATCAATTAGTATATTTATAGAGCTTAGTAGCACACAACTTCTGAGAAAGTTGCATAGTTGGTCATCTTTGCCCTCAGGGACGCCAAAGAAGAATGTAAAATATCATAATATCTAAAAATTAGAGAAGTTAAGAAAGATGCTAAGGTTTTGAGTACGAGAAAAGTTATTGTGAGTGTTATTTGATATACACGATCGAAGACGAGACAGAAGTCTATTGACGTAATTTTAAACAAAAGTTGAGATAGGTTGATTTAGACCTATACTGAATCCATTGTATCACCCATAGTTACTTTAATATTCGTTAACTGGTATATGTATTCTCAGTTCATTAAAACTTGACGAAACCACAATTTCCTATATAGCATTCGATACGACACTAGTTGCTCTACAAAACGGTATAGATAACTTTTCAAACGAACGATGGTCATCTGATTCGACAGGGTTCTTTCCTTCGAAAGTCTATTAAAATTTAGATTTTTTTTATAGAAAAGTCATGTATATGTTGAGAGAACAAATTTTGCTGCATCATCCCATGATAGAAACTCAATTTCAATTCTTTTTTTTTCAAAAGAATGAATTTTCTAATGAGATGAATACTCTTAAATAAAAACAAATTGTTTTGTAATTTTCGAAAATCTTTTTTTTTTAAGGTGTAATGTATCAAGAAAAACGAACTAATCGAAGACAACGTAATCAACCAAGTTTAATTACGAAAAAAGATTATTTATTATGGGAAAAAACAGGTTTAGCACCCGGCGGAGCGTATGGTGTAAGTCGAGTTTCTTTGTTTTTGTTTCGTTGTTTATCTTTTTTAAAATGATTTTTATTTGACTAGGCTCTTGATACATTTGAATTACCAACAATACCTGACCAGAAAAAAACTGCTTATCTGGATACAACTTATTTATGGCAGGCAAATAATTTGGGTGATAATATTCGACGACGTCCATTACCATCAATGATTGGTGAAAGTAAAAGAAAAAAACACATATATTCTTTCAAATCATATATATATATATATATATGAAATTTCTTTTTGTTTCTAGATTTAAAATCAGCTTTTGACGAACGTTCAATATTTCCAAAATATATTTTGGATTATGAAGCCAAACAAAAACAATTATTTGAAGCAGGAAATCAACAACAAGCAACAAATATAGCACCCATAAGTGGAATTAATTTCAATTCTCAAACATCTGTACGTCAAACAGTTGATGCCGCTTTTAAAATTAAACGACAAAGTTCATCATCAACTCTTCTCAGTGACCAAAAAGCCCAGTGATCATTACCAAAAATTTGGTCCGGTCAATTCATTTTTTTTTTCTTTTAAAAAAAAATATATATATATATATAGACGATTCCGGTGACGTCAGATTTATTGGAAAGAAAATGAAAGAGAGAAGGGTGCATTTATTTTCTTTTTTCATTTAAATAAAAATGTTCATATTGAATCGCGTTTGTTTTTCTTTTGTTCTTTCATAAAAAATTATAATTACTTAAAATCCTTGGATTTGATTTTGTTAATATTCTCTGTTATTTTTTCGACATGGCTATCATATTGATTCCAGTATGAATAATTGCCATACTGAATGTAGTCAGAAGAGTCACTCTTGAATTATTTGCTAAACTATCATCACAATATTGTGACGATATTGAAGTATATCGAGGTGATCGTGAACAATCAATGGTAGAAATAGTAAGTCCCATTGTACAAAAGATCAAGGTAAATATATACATGCGCATTAAACAAAGTAACGTAAAAGATAGTTGAAACCCAATAATCATCATAGTAATTCTTTCAAAAATAGAAAAAATACCTATCCAAAAGCCATTATAATATGTTGAATAGGAATTCAACACAATAGCAATTTGTAAACTGAAAGCTATTATGTCCCACAGAGCATAAACGAAGTGGAATAGATATGAGAGCTCCGAATGAACTGGTCTAGGCCTATAGGTTCAATGAGTTAAAAACTTTTTTCAAAGATAGTCTGGCTTGTTATGTCGGTCAAAGTTTATTATCATCAATACTATACTTTTATTTCATAAGTTTAACTACACTTTATTCGCAAAAGAAAAAGACAAAACAAGAATATTTCTCAACATGAATACAGAAATAAATTGGTATTAACAATTTGTCACACAACATGCCTATATGTTGACTTAAGACCAATAAATTTCCACGAACGAATTAAACGAGTGATATGCTGAAACCAGTCAAATTTGTCAGTAAATTATTATTATTCGCATAGTGTGTTTTTTCTTTATTCTGCTGTATAAATCGATTCACTCTTCATTACAGAAATGTTTGATTATATTTACCATTGATTTAGTCGAGGTGTTCGAAAGCATAATCAAAAATTTGAGATTCTAAATTAATACTCGAGAAAAACGTGCTTTATATCGATTATGATGAAAACCAATAAAAAAAAAGTGAACAAACGATAAAAAAAAAAGCAAATAATTCGTTGAAAATCACTGTTTTCGATCTTCTTTTTACATGGAAGGTACTTGGACGCTTATCGAAGTAGTTCAGTTTGTCAGAAGCTGTGGTGGATATTGTCTTTATTATGATAACTTTATTTGTCTGGATCGTAGAACATGACTATAATTCCTAAGATACGTTTATTGTGTTCTTTATTGTCGTACTGTATACAAAACCTACGATACAACTTGTTTATATTCTATTTTTGTATAAGAATATTTGATTACTCTCCATATATAACTAGATCTTTCTTTTCCATTAGATAACAAGAGTCATAGAAAATAAAACCTTTCATTTGTTTTTCTGTCAAAATCTTCATACAAAATTGTGGTACGATAAATGATTAAACGTTTCTTTCTTCTTATCAAGATAAAATATTTCTTGCTATTAGAAAAATATCAATGATTTTCAATTAACATAAGCTTTTTCAAAAATAAAATAGTTTCATTAACAGATCTTCTATTTGCAATATTCAGACAGAAAAAAACCGTTCATAATTTTTTTTTTCAAAATGAAACACAAAATAAATGTAAGTATTATGCATAACAAAGTCCTCTAATAAACGATATTAAGAGAAGGAAAAAGAGAAAGAATAATATCAAAAGAAAAAGTAAATAACCAAATCAATATATACAATTTAATATAATAGAAGAAAAAGAAAAAAAAGTAAGTTAATCATCATCTTCATCATCACTCGCTACCACAGCTGCTTTTTTACGTGCAGTTACGGCCGCACCACGTTTTGATCGACTTATTGTTTGTACTTTTGGTTCTTTTCTCATTGGTCGTTTAAAATCATTTTCATCATCATCATCACCACTATTTTCTTTTAAATCATCATCGTCATCATCATCAGCTAAAAATCAAAATGAATTCTCATAATATTAGTTGTTTTTTTATTTCTTTAAAAATAAAATCTTACATTGTGCTGCTTTTGCTTTACTACGACTTGTTGTTTGTTTACCTTTCTTCGCTCCACCAGCACGAGCAGCTAATCAAAAAAATAAAATAAACTTTGTTATGAATAAAAAGAATTTTACAAGGGAAGTATTCTGACTGATAAATCGCTTTTGAGTCAAGATTATATAGAACCAAATCAGCTATGAATATCTTGAAAAAAGTTTGTGCTCTTAGCTTATTGCTGCGAAGCTACTACACCTTCTAAATGAATTACATGGGCCCTCTCAGACAAAATTCGTTTTTGAATTTTGACTTAAAATTTCGCATAGAGACAAGCTTAAACAAGAGAAATTTATTGTGAAAGTTTCAGGTCTTTTGATTTACTTCTATCCTAAAAT